>CAIGQV010019951.1:5693788-5710412 GCA_903798115.1 Danio jaintianensis | reverse complement strand
AAGAGAAGAGAAGAGAAGAGAAGAGAAGAGAAGAGAAGAGAAGAGAAAAGAGAAGAGAAGAGAAAAAATCAGAGCTACTAGTTGGAGTGTTTAGTTTGAGATGAAAGCTGTGGACCGTAGTGACCCTGTAGATACACTGAGAGTGAAATCACAACACATGATTGAAGAAAGTGAACCGAACTAAAGAAATGACCTGAACATGTCAATAAGAAACTCCCGTTGGTCAATTATTTTCAGAGCAGGAATGTATAATGGAATCTGCTGATCCGTACAGCATGGAAGCTCCTACACGTCTCCCAAACAGTCTTCGCAAACAACAAAAAGGGGAGATTTTAAATAAGAAAGACTTACTGGATTATTAATGATCTTGGTCAAAAACTATTAATCTACACTGAAAAAATTACGTTTGCTGTTTTTCCAAACTACAGAATTCTTCAGGTTTTTTGGGACAACTTAATTGTTTTACGTTCGATCCACTTACATTTATAAAAAGTACTAAGTTAACTTAATTCCTTCCTATTGTCCCAACATAAATTGATTGTGTGGAACCCAGCATTTTTTACAGTGTATGATGAAGGATCTGCAAATAGATAGTAAAATGGCAGCTAAATTTGATAAGACTCTGCACACACATGCTTGCACACATGCTCACCTACTAATGCAGAAGAGATTAGGCCTAAAAATACATAAACAACAGTTAACCTGGAAGTGTCTAATCTTGTTTATCTACTTCACAGAAAACTTTTACATAGAGAAGAAATGAAGTGAAAACAGGCTCTAAACCAAACACATCTGCCACAGAGGGAGATGTGCAAAAAAATATTTAGATGATTTGTTTAAACCTGCCAGCTAAGAAAAGAGAACAGCTAAAAAAAATTAAAAAAAATAAATATATATATATATATATATATATACAAAAAAATATATAAATAAATATATATATGTTTGTTTATTTATTTACTGTATTAACTATGACTGTGTTTGTAGTTTTACATTCAGTATTCAGCAACTTGTTTAGCCCTATGAACAACATTCTGAGTTTTACCAATCACAACAGAGTTCATTTACATGACGTTTCGCTTAAAGGTACTGTACCAGAAGTAGGGCTGGGCAATTAATCAAAATTCAATTTCAATTTCAATTCAGGCCTCCAATGATTATGAAATAAACTATAATTGAGATAATATGATTATTGCATCATATCCTTCCCTTCTTTCCAGCAGCCCACTGCATTCATTCATTCACAAAGCCAAATTACACGTGTAAAATCTGTGAAACCATGTGAAACTTTGCAATGGACGTGCTTGATGTGTTGAAGTGTATTAGATTTTTTTCAGGTTTTAAAAATTGCAAAAAGAGAACTTGTGCTTTAATAAGAAATAAATCAAGTTTAATTCTTAGAGCGAAGCACAGTTTGTTTCCATTGTATATTTCATTGTATTGTTTTTTATTATTATTTTCAATAATTTTGAGTTTGAGTTTCCTTTGTATATTTTAAAATAGTTTTTTATATTATTATTATTTCCAATAATTTTGAGGACTTTTGTTTGTTTTCTTGTTTGTTTGTTTACTTTGCTTTTATTCAGTTTTTGCTGTGGTATTGAGAACTGCGAAATTTTCTGAAATCTTTGAAATGTATAGGTGTAATAGTAACTCTATTTACATATAAATTAATTCGAATTATTTTTTAATTAAAAAAATTTGGTCATATAGCCCACTCACAACCATTTGAAATAATTGTGATTGCGATGTTGACAAAAACAGTCATGATTATGATTCGTCTCATAATTGAGTAACCCTAACCACAAGCAGTGTAAAGCCTGGTTTCCAAAACATATTTGGACATACCTTTTGCTATACTTTCTAAATGTCCATAAAAACTACTGCAAAATATATTATTACACAACATCTTTAAAGAATGATCATGGGACAAATACAGTGTCCACAAGCTGCCTGAAAAATCAACCAATGCACACTGTAAAAAATGATTGCTGCCTTCAATTTTTTTGTTGAATCAAATGAACTTTTCTAGTCTCGACTTACATCAATCAAACTGACTAAAAATATTAAGTTAAACTTTGTATAACTTATTAAAATAAGTTAAAGCAACATAAAAACAACAACTTTTTGTCATTAAGTTTTTGTACAAATCTTTTTGTGATATATGCAAGTTTTTGCAAAAGTGATGTGCTTCTATTGAAGGGTAATGAAAGTACAGCTTCTTTAATTCCCTTACAATACAGCTACTTGTGTTTGTGGTATCTTGTTTTTGGCACCAGAATCCTTTGCAAACATTACAAGTGGACATCTGGGAAAAAAATACAATTCTAAAAAAGCATATAATACGACCTCTATAATAAATAATAGGAGGTGAGCAGAGGTCAGCAGTGTGTTTGGTGTCAGTGAAGATATATGCATCTGGGATTTAAATGGGGCCGCTGCCAACAGGGATGCTGGGGGAAAGAGGCTACAGAAAAGCCGCAGACAAAACCTCTGTCGTGATCGATGGCCAAAGTTGAGGTAGAGGGCTCTGAAGAATTTAGGCCAGCAGTTCAGATCCCTGCTGTTTCTGAATTACCCCATTAACAGCAGTCTCAAGCAGGAATGGATGGTTCACACTCAGGCATAAGACACTCTCGTGGATTGCAAGCCTGCTCGTATTAAAGAGAAAAGAAACTTTGGCTCAAACTAACTAACAGGAAAGAGTGGATCATATAGTTTTGCATTGTGCCTGTGTCTCCGTGGTTACCTCCTATTACGGGCAGATTGTTCCTTCTCTCACCCATTAACAGACCCATTTTAATGCTTGGTAAACACCTTGAAAAGTGCGGCTGAAAAAGTGTGCATCTATGCATGTGAATCGGTCAGTGTGTAAACATAACTGGACAAACAGGAACAAGAAAGCTTCAGTTTAAAGAGAAAAAGGGTGAGACGTAAACATGAAGTAAAAAAATAAGTGATGCATGACTTACTGTGATGTAAACTAACATATGAAAAAAATCTTAAATAACTGTAATTGAGTAGATTTTTACTAAAGTAGCTTACTTAAAGTTTACTTTACTAAAGTAGCTTTAAAAATGTGTACTTTTACTCGAGTAAATCTTTAGTGCTGTATTGGTACTTTTACTGTGCTATTCTCCAAGAACCTGCGATCACTACTTTTTTCTTGTCTATGGAGATAGGGTAAGTCGAATATTCAGTCCTGTGATTCCCATCCATTCAAATCAGACCGACCCCAATACACGGATGCTTTATAAATGCAGCAAACATGTACAGTGTGGCATTAAACCTTCAAAAAGACGCAAAATCGTTGCGTGCAACGATTGAGAAACTGTTCAGACTTCATGTCACTAATGAGAATATGAAGGATGTAGATATTTTGTTGACTGAAATCGGGAAATAAAAACATCAGTGTGTGCACATCTCGACAGGCAGGTGCTCGATCAAGCCAAACACAATAGAAAAAGTCAAAATAATCAGCCACTGCCACTTTAGCTCTGAAAGGAAAGTTTAATTGGACAATGTTTCAACCTACAAGGTCTTCATCAGGTCACACACTATTCATTGGTTAATTGGGGTAATCATTGTTTGCAGGTGTGATGTCTAGAGTTTGACTACTGCTGCATCCGAAATCTGTATAGCATGCTAAATACAGTATGCGAGCCGAGTAGTATGTCCGAATTCATAGAATTCGAAAAACAGTATGCATGAAGTACCTGGATGACCTACTACGTCTGGCTCGATTCTGTAGTGCACGTGCGATAGACGCTATGCTATCCCATAATGCCAAGCGAGAGAATGCATGAATGGGAGTGAAGTGATGCAACTGATGCGCATAGGTCACATGATAATGACTTATGGCAGATGTAGTAGGTCCGAGTTCCATTCATGCTAGTCGCATTCATTCTATTTAGAACGTACTTTTCTAACGGTTGTGTAGTAAATTCAAATTCAAATGTAGTACCTACTGAGTAGTAGGCAATTTTGGATGCAGCCTATATATTTGGTTCTCTTTTGTATTTCCTGTGCGACCTAATGAAATCCTTGTAGGTCAAAATGTTGTCCAATTAAATTGTCTTTTGAGAGTTGAAGTGGAAATGTGCCGATTCTTTTTACTTTTTCTTTTGAAATTGGGAAATAGCCATAATAATAACTTAATGCACTACAGAATGTTACGTTTTCACACACAAGCACAAATAGCATGTATTCTATCAGTGCTGCACATGCTTGATTTGTGGCGCCAACTGCTGCAAAATGCATAATAAGCATTAACATATCACCACAGCTAGATTTTTGCCCCTTAGATTGCATAAAATTCGCTCCGCATGCAAACCTGCTTACTGTCAGCTTATTGGGGCATATATTAATGCGATGTGTTTTCACGCTAATCTCACATTTGACATTTGTAGTCCACGAATGGCAAATAATTTAACTTATACTCAGAAACACCCTTAAAAGAAAATGGCACAGATGTAAGCTACAGTTTTAATTTGCAGGGTATAAGGTAGAATAATTTTCACATTGTAATACTCACTGCTCACTACTTTTGAAAACTTTTAGAAGGGCTACATCTTACTCATACTTCAAGTAGTATTTAGATATTTAGATATACTTTTAATCTACCTGCACTACAATTTTTTTGGCACATAACTGAACTTTTAATTGAGCCAGTTATTTTCAGTACGTAGCTTTTTCTACAGCCTGGAAGAGAGCCAATGATTCAGATTTTTACCTACCCTGTCAAAATTGTCACTGATCTCCCCATAAAAAGCTAGTGAGTTATTGCAATAAATAAGGTAGACACAACACCAAACTTTCAGAACACCAGACCATATTTTTGAGCCCTGCTATCAGTGAAAATGTATCTCAAAACAAACATTTATTAATCCTATCAGCTCATTCTGAATACAGATCAACAGGCCTGACAGATATAAACAGTGTGATCTTTTCCAGTAGAGAGAAAAAAGTGAGCAATGGAAGATGCTGAGAACTACACAATGAGATCTTTGTTTGCCAAGGTATGCAGGCCACACACACAGGGACGTCCCATACCTGAGACTATGGAAAACACACATACTTCGACATGGTAGATCTTGTACCCGAAGCATAACACACCGTCAGAGGAAAACTAGTGTCAGTGTGTGCAATAAACCGACTAAACTTAATCAATTCATTTTCCTACCCTCACTCCAGACCTGTGCCTTTAAGCTAGCGTAATCACACGATCTCTGCATAAAGGCCAAGAATAGTGCATTTGACTGTTTTAGAGACCAAAAAATTTGTTAGCAACCAATAATACTAACGTTGTACTGCCTTAGCATTGGATAAACTACTTACTCAATTACAGGAAAACTTTAGTTCTCTTATGACTGGCATCATGCCCATCTCTGCGCATGGCACACAATGAGGCACTTTAGACCCCATTGAGTCCCATTCAACCCCCCCACAATACACACACACAGAGTTCTGGATTAAACATTATCTATTTTTAACTATTGTTTCACAAAGGGCCCCAGAAAAGGGCACAGAAATCTTGCTGCGACTCGAAGAAGAGTATTTTCAGGTATTTCAAACTGGGATTTCAATGCTCCTGAAAACAATATACTTTAAAGTGTGAGTAATGTAGGTTTGAAAGGGAGAAATAACATACAAACAACCCTGTACTTTTAACAGAGTGATGAAAGTCTTCCTGACAGACTTGATTATTGTTTTGATGCAGCGTGAGGTATAATTTGAACCAGTTTCCTGATGGGATTGGATCCATTCATGATCTTCTGCTACACGTATGATTACAGGCTGATGACTGAATGCTTCAGAAAAGAGCTTAAGTAATGAATCGTCTAGTTTTAAGCTTAGATAAATATATTAGTGGTTATTTACTTTAAATTACTAGCCCTCTAGTGAATTATTTATTCTTTTTCAAATATTTCCCAAATGAAGTTTACTAGAACAAGGACATTTTCACAGTATTTCCGATAATATTTTTTCTTCCGGAGAAAGTCTTATTTGTTTTATTTTGGCTAAAATAAAAGCAGCTTTTAATTTTTAAAAACCATTTTAAGGTCGATATTATTAGCCCCCTTAAGCAATATATATATATTTTTTTCGAGCAAACCACTTATACAATGACTTGCCTAATTACCCTAATTAACCCAATTAACCTAGTTAAGCCTTTAAATTGCATTAAGCTTAATAATAGTATCTAGGAAAATATTATGTACTGTCATTATGGTTAAGATAAAATAAATCAGTTATTAGTAATTGGTTATTAAAACTATTGTGTTTAGAAATGTATTGAAAAAATTATACAGAAATTGGGAAAAATATAAAATAATTAACATTTAACAGGCGGGCTAATAATTCTGACCTCACCTGGATGTGCTATTAGCAGTAACACAAAGTTTTTCTTAGTCTAATGTTAAACTCTCAGTGATATTAAATTGATGTGGCCTGAAGGATCAGACACGTGAATGAGGTTACATTTACTGAGCATTCATCTAGAAGTGGTTAGACGGTAAAACAGAAAAGTGTTTTTGGCTTAGAGGTGCGGTAAGTGTTTTTAGCTGAGCTTTGCTTTTTTTCATTAGATTGACGCTAATCCTTCAACCACAATTTTCTGCAAAACCTGCCCCGGCAATGTCAGCAAACTCGAATATGTGAAAGGCAAAGATTTTTTTTATTGGTCAAATTTACAGAAAAAAGCAGACAGCTTTCTCATTTACAGAAGACCGTAATGACTCAAGTTTGGCTCAACAACAGTTTGTTCGTTTCAGTTCATACACTATGGGATTTTCTGTAAAATCAGTTTGCCAGCCAGCACTGACTTGTACAGAGAGCAAATCAGGGCAAGAACTCGAAAGAAGTTGCGTTTTGCAGCTATAATATATACTCTGCCAAGTCATTGATTGATAATAAGAGGGGAAGAAATGCGTTTGATAAATTATTTGCATTATTGACACTAAACCTAAAATTTGTTCCTGTTAACACTTGCACTGTTGTTTGAGAATTACTTTTAACTGCCGAAAGCAATTGCTAAGAAATCAGAGGAAATGTTTAGGGGGAAAGGAATTAAAACAATTAATAATGCAATAATACTACAATTCATAAATAGTTTAATTAACAAAATAAAATAATAAATACAGATGCAATCAGAATTATTAAACCCCCTTTGAATTTTTCTTCTTTTTAAAATATTTCCCAAATGATGTTTAACAGAGCAAGGAAATTTTCTTATAATATTGTCTTTATTGATAATATTTTTTCTTCTGGAGAAAGTCTTGTTTGTTTTATTTCGGTAGAATAAAAGCCGTTTTTAATTTTTAAAACCATTTTAGGGTTAAAATTCTTAAAATTATTAGCCCCTTTAAGATATATTTTTTTCGATAGTCTACAGAACAAACCATCGTTATACATTAACTTAACCTAATTAACCTAGTTAAGCCTTAAAATGTTACTTTAAGATGTATAGAAGTGTCTTGAAAAGTATCTAGTAAAATATTATTTACTGTCCTCATGGCAAAGATAAAATAAATCAGTTATTAGAAATGAGTTATTAAAACTATTATTTTTAGAAATGTGTTGAAAAAATTATTCTCTCCGTTAAACAGAAATTTTAACGGAGGGGTTCTAATAATTCAGGGGGGTTAATAATTCTGATTGCAACTGTAATCTAATTATAAAATAATTGATACAACAATATATACAACTATCAGTGTAAAATAAGTAAATTAATTAAAACTTTTAATTAAATGATTCATTTATACAAAACAAAACGGTCTAATAATTATAAAATAATTTTAAAATAATTATAAAGTAGTTTATACAAAAATATAGTGGAGTCAGAGGAAATAAATATTTTTATCTTCTCTGGATAAAAACAAAACAAAAAGAATTATAAAAGTGGTCTAATAATTATAATAATGTTTAAATCATTTATACAAAAATATGGTAAAGTCAGAAGAAATAAATATTTTCATCTTCTCTGGATAAAAACAAAACAAAACAAAAAACTAAACTAAACTAAACTAAACTAAACTAAACATGATCTAATAATTATAACAATCAAAATAATTCATACAAAAAATATAAAAATATCAGAATAAAATAAATCAAAAAACAACTTATTTATATAAATGATCAGTGGGAAAGGAGGGAAAATGTGCATAGTCCTCCTGCTGTCTGTACTTATTGAACAGACATAAAAAAAGAGTGCGAAAGAGGAGAGAGACTTGAACTTTTCTGATAGATACTCTAGTGACAGAGAGGGGTCGTTGTGTCCTGAAGCAGCAATTTGAAATAGATATTGAGTAACTAACATTCCAGTCTAACTCATCTGCTCTGAGGGGTCAGAATGAGCCTCTTACCTGTGTTAGAGGAAGTCTCTAAAGCTGCGTCACTAATTTGAGCTCCTGCTTAGTCTTTAAACAAACAATCTTCAGCTTTTTGGAGTGTCATCCATCCTCATCCTGCACTGCTACTGTTATTGACATGAATGATGATAGCGAAAGAGGTGATATTAACATAACACAACATGATTAAAGTTTGCATGAACCGGAAGTTGCAGAGACTTTTATTTCAGTATGTTGATGTACTTTATACTGGAATTGAATGTTGAGTAGGGACAGGGCTTTCTTTTTGCACATCATTTCCTGATAGCAAACGGATTGTGGTGAATCAGTCAAAATGACATCATCAGAGAAGAACCGCCAGAAGTAAATAAACAGAATTTGATTGAAGATCACCAAAACAAACTTTCTTTTCCAGTGGATAAACTTGCACGGATTAATTCCTTACCTAAAGAATAACAATGTGCACTAGAAAAATTTTGATTTCACACGAATTTAAGGCCTTTCAATAATTTATTTGAACCCTAGGAATCATTTTAATTTTCTTATATCGCTTGTATTAGTTTTAGTTATTGCATTTTTACAAGCTGGTTTAAGTGGTCCTGACAAAAAATACCAGCCACATAAAAGAACTGAGTACAATACAAAGCCAGTCACTGCTCTCTGTTTCCATTCAGACTGAGAGAGGGGGAGGGAGAACCAGAGAAAGCAAAGTAGGTTGTACAGGGCTTAGTCTGTCATATATTACAGCCATGTTGAGCTGAACGAGACCAGCACTACACAGTGCATTACACATATACAGCAATAAAACCAAGCTAATTATATAATATACACACAATAGTCAACATTTGAAGCCGATCGAATACGTTTTTCAAAACTGTCCAAAGACAAGAATGGGTGTTGTTCAATAGCTTTAGGACAACTTTGATGAAATGTGATGATCCACTTCAGATGTTCACTATTGTATATTTACTTCTTTACAAAAGTCATATAAATTCTTTTGGCACATTTGGTCTGGAGCAGAAAATAAAATAAGAATTCACAGTGTCATTTTAAAGAGCTAATCTTAAGAAAAAGAAAAAAAAACAAAATCAAAAATAACATTTCATTTATATAATGGTCTTCTTGACCCACTTGTTTGGTGTGCATCAAGGTTCGAGGTGACAGCAATCACACTTATTCAAACGAGCTGCACTAACATCAATCATGCCAGAGTTTTTCTTTTACATTAATGAATAATAATACATTTTTCTTCAACAGCAAATACTTTGATGTGACACTCATGGGTGAGATGATGCTGGGGAGATGATGCTGAAATTTCATCTTTTCATCACAGGGTTAAATTGCAATTTATAAAGTATTAAAAAGAATAAAATGCCAATGCTAATATTTTACAATATTACTTTTTTATATACATTTTGGATTCTTACCAACCCAAACATTTTAAATGGTAATAAATAAAAAAGTAAATTACCCTCTAGAATACTTAATTATGACTGGTCAATAGCTGGGCTCTGTGATTTTTTATGTAATGACTACTAACACTGTATAACCAACCTGCTGTTCGAAGCAACTGATTTCTGTACTAGTACTAGTTTCAGCTCTCTCTTTTCACTTTGTTGACTTTTTCTGCTCACACAAACTCTCAAAATACCAAAATTGATAAATTATGAAATGACTGTTAAATTATTATTAATATAAATTTGCATGTTTGTGACCCTGGACCACAAAATCACTCTTATGTTGCACTGATATATTTTTGGCAATAGTCAAAAATACATTGTATGGGTCAAAATTATACAGTTTTCATTTTTTATCCCAAAAATTATTAAAATATTAAATAAAGCTCATGTTCCATGAAGATATTTTGTACACTTCCCTGCTGTAAATATATTAAAGCTCAATCAAGCACTTAATTTGTGCCTTTAAAGGTGATTTTCTTTAATATTTAGATTTTTTTGAACCCTCAGATTCCATATTTTAAATAGTTTTATCTCAGCCAAATATTGTCCAATGCTAACAAACCGTACATCAATGCAAAGCTCATTTATTCACATCTCGGATGATTTCATCCAACACTTATCACTTATTTGTGGTCCAGGGTCACATTTATATAATACTATACAAACTTACAGATGTTTCCTCAAGTTCTATACTAGTTTTTTCATAATTTGAGTGTGTAAAATGGATTTAATAAATATCAAATACAGCTGAGGTATGATATTCATTTTTTTTTACAGTGTAGACTGATCACCTTTTGAGAAATTAAACTCCACTCTGTCTGAAGCGACTGAAAGTGAATGGACGTCCATGGGAAACTTCAGTTGATGGTAAGCTACTTCTCTTCTTTCTCTTCAGTACCACTGACTGCTTATGTACAAGCCACTGGGATTCCTGGAGGACTTCAGGAGGAGATTAAGTGTGAGAGAGTCTGAGTAATGTTTATTTACCATTACAGATTAGAAAGTAATAGTCTTTAGAAAGTAAATGCCCCCTGGCTTCTTTGCTATAATAACAATCATCAATACACAAGACCAAGACATGAAGTGTTCAGAGAAATTAAAAAAATGACCTCCAGATACTGTAAACTCAAGTATGAATGGATGAGATTCAACTTAGGGTCCACCCTTGAAATTCTACACTCATGTGCAATCCACAAAAGCGCCCACTGAAGCCGAGGATCAGATGACTCTACTGTACGCTGAATAATCTGAACACGATATGTGCATGTGGGTGTGATTGGAGTTAGACAAATGCAAGGAATGCAGTGGTAACTTACCTGTCCCAGGTCCAGAGTGACGTTGACCTCGTTGTGTTTGGCGCTGCGGGAGAGAGGAGGGCTTTGCCACCAGCGTTCGGTGCCGTCGATGGCGTTGCTGATGGGATGTGCTCTGTTTGTGTCTTGCGAGGAGCAGATGTCACAGTATTGGCCCTGATGACACAGGAAAACACCACATTTTGCTTTAAGATCTATTTCTTTTTAAGAACCATTTCTTGTCAATTTGCAGCTAAAATAATGGTTTAAATGTACTGTGCCAGATTTATGAACAGTTTGTGTCAGCGAAAAAAAATATTTTGGTATTAAAAAAACTGCTTTAAGGGTTTACTAAAAAACAAAAGTTGTAAAAGTGTAAAGTTGAAAAGGAATAGACAGTTTTTTTATGTATGACCTTGCTGCATATGCATTTGTAAGTTTTAGTATACATTTTTGTATAAAAATAATTATTTACATTAAGCATGCAATGTGATTTACTATTCTTTGTGGTACTTTACACTGTAAAATGTTGACTCAACTTAAAATTGTAAGGCAACTTGCTGCAGAGCTTTTTTTAGTTGACTCAACTTAAATCGAGTGAAGTGCACTTGGGCTAAAAGTTGACTAAAAAAAGCTAAGTTGAGTCAACTTTTTCAATTTTGTACCCAATTTTGTACCCATTTTATCACAAGCTATTTATCTGTTATCTGCACCTCATTATCATCCAGGGTTCAGACTCTGAGAAATAATGTCCAAACTCCTTGATTTTTTTCTCCAGGACTTTCACTGACTAAAAAGCTGAATTTCCATGACCTATAATTAATTGAAGTCTATCAAATTGTCCAGACTTCACAGTAATGGATAAAACCTTATTAGCTACATTTTCGATTATGTCAGTGACCACTTTTGCTACCTACAAACAGGTTAAACTTAAAAAATATATTTTTAATTATAACTAGCTAGCTTACATTATAGCTACCTACCACTTTCTGAGCTGTATGACCAGCGGGACCAGCTTCAGCTTCCACAAGATTTTAGCTTTTCTGTCATCTACTTTTAACACTCTGTTTTTGGTCATTTTGTAGCCAAAATCTTGATTTTCCTGACATGTTTGTCTTAGTTAACAGGTAGAGCCAGGTGACTTAACTTGACTTACTGCCGACTGACAAGTGTTTAAAAAAAAAGAAAGTAAAATGACAATGAAATATAGCCTAGGCATAACAATAAGCAAAAAGAAATTATATTTTGGTATATGGAAAGTAAAATTTAAAACAACAAACAAACCAAAAAAACACTTCCATTACTTGGACAAAAAAATCCCTGACATTGAATGTCTGGAATAGACCATTTAAAATTTCATGATATTACAGAAATTAAATAAACCATGGGAACCCTGTTCATCGGCTTTACTCGTTAACTTTAGATATTATAAAATTGAGCTCCTGAATTTGTTTTAATAAATTAGCACACTGTCATTAAAATTTTTGCAGAAATTTCCACTCCCATCAGCAATGTTCATGAGATTGCACTCTCACACTAATTTGGCTGGTTTAATAAATCAGACCCTTTAAATGCAGAACACTTTAATAAGTCACATGATCAGGCTTGGGTAAAGACTTATCTCTACCACGTTCCAAGTTGACCTGTATACCTTCTCCTTTAATTCTGGCCTTGAGACGCCTCGGCTACTATTAAACTCTGCCAAATTAAGTCTTAGGTTGTGATCTACTTTTCTATTCAGACAAAGTGAAATGTTCAAATAGAAAAGAACCACTCTAAGGTCAAAAAGATCACTGTAAACAGTTGTGAGATGTATTTCAGCACAGAATTTATTTGAATCAGATGTTATAATGCAGTCTAAGTGTGCTGGGATTTGTGTTTTTTATGATTTGTGATTTTAAATCAATCACAGGAGCACTAGCTTATCAAAGGATAATGACATGGTGATGAAAAGAGTTATAATTGGGCATATGTCCAAGCAAGCTATGTAGTCAGGCACACATTAAGCATATTTACAAGTTGATTCAAGTGCAAAGTGACCTGCCAAGTTAGGAATTGAGATGTGCACTGGAAACTGAAAATTAACACCAAATGTTTTGGGCATGTTTGCCCCATAACCTCATTAGCATAATTCATTTAATAAAACATCTCAATTTCCAAATGTGATTCTTTCTTGGAGATATTCTGTGTTCTTTTACTTTCTGCCATTTATTTCTGATAATACAGACTGAAGGACAAGAAAACGTATTTTCATGATAAGCTGATAAGTTTATATAAAGTAGGCTATGTCTGAAAAAGCTGCACAGACTAGACAAAGTAAAACTCGATTGCTGAATAAAGCATTAATCTTTTGAAACTGTGATCAGCAAAAATAAATACAGACCACTGTTGTTAGTGAACACGGAGGATTTGTAGGGGTTTAAAGTGCAGGATTTTCACTAAAAACATTGGAAGAAACCAAGTAATTCACTCCATTTCTTATCAACCCACATACTTTTTAATTTGTAATGTTTCCAGCTATTTGCACTTGGCTAGGAAAACTGACTAATTTATTTTGTCCTAAATAAACTAACAGAAGCAGACTCCAGAACATTATGTTGAGACCACCCTTGTATGAAGGTTTTACCAACTGATAAGATTTCCTTTGACTAGCAATTCATCCAGTCCTTCAAAATAACATTCAACTCACTTCCAGTTACCATGGCTAATAGTTTATGCCAAAATACCAATTACAAATATTATTATAAATTATTATTATTATATTGTTATTATAAATATTTTAATATAAAATCAGTGCATCCAGTGCAATCTTGCTGTAAATGTATTGTTTTTTTAATAATTCAACCACAGTTTTAGTGTAGTACATTGTTTAAATGTATATTTTATACGACTGAATCAACCTGAGAACATACAAAATTAAATAAAAAAATAAAACAACACCAAACAGCTGTTTAACAGTTTTTTTTCTCCCACATAGTTTGTTGCAGGACGCTTATTATGCAACTTATTTAATGAGCATAAATAATGATGAGTCTTGAACAGAACTTCAGGACGTGTCTGTGAAAATCAATGAGGTAGCAACATTTTCATCACTTATTCTTTGAAGTGTGGTGCAAATCTGTGTGTGTGTGTGTGGGGGGGGGGGGGGGGGGGGGGGGGGGCGGAGGGGGGGGGGCAGGGCGGGAGGCGTTCGGTCTTCCTCAAGGTCTTCAACGAAATGCCACACATTCCTCAGGGAAAATCCCAGTAGCAGTGCAACACGGGGGTTGCGTTTAACTCTTTACAATGTAAAACATTTCACACACTCGCCAACAAGTTGAGTCGTGCCTCCTGAGCCCCCTGTTAATGAAGTCTTAGTAGGGGTCTCCTATGTGGCATTATAGTGCTTTATAGAGAACTTTGGCATTTTCACCTCCAGCAGGTGCTCTTTGGAAGATATCCACATTTTGCACAGTTCCTCAAGTATAAAGCAATTGCACAATAAAAGCAAAAAAAATGGTAATAAGTCTATGGTAAATATTATAGGGAAATACGTATTTTTATGTTTATGGGAAGCAAAATTATTATAGTGCCACCATCTTTATGTAGACAATACAAAGTGCAGTTCAGTATTTTCCTCATCTTTACCTGAATAGTCTGACTCGGGTCCCCTGACACGGGCCCCCCGACCAGTTTGCAGTACAGGTCCTGGATCGGCTGCTCGTTCTCGTCCACTCCGCAGGTTGCCGTGGCCGTGATTTTCGTCCCCTCCGCTAGATTAAAGTACGGTGGGTGCAAGCTGAATCCGTTCACGCCGTTGGTGAGCAACTCCTGCGCCGTTAAAGTTCCGGTGAGCAGAAACAGCAGCAGCGGCAGAAACACGAGCACCGGTGCGCGCGACGCTCGTCCTGACGGTCCCCTCGCCATCTTCACCTGTGCCGCACACTCAACACTCTTAAAACCGCTCAAAATGTCCACTCAGAGCTGACTGGACTGTAATTCACGGACATCTGGAGAAATGTAATAAAAGGAAAGTTGTTCCAGTTTCTTTTCAGTGTGCAGTACACAATAGTAAGCAGAAATGCTCGGTGGGCACCTTTTCTTTCGCTCTCTGCCTCCGTGCTGAGCTCAGTTCAGAGAGGGCAGTGCACTGACTGACTGAGTGTGTGCGTGTACGTGTGTGTGTGTTTGGTGTTGAGCGAGGGCAGTGCAGTGGCGTGTGCAGTCCTGTCTCTCATACTCAGTACCAACGATTAGGTGATATGTCATTAATAGAGACCCTCATTTCAGCGCCTTTAAACTGCATCGTTTTGTCGTTAAAATACCTGAGGTGAAAATTATTTGATTTACTCACCATTTGTGGTCCGTAGGCTATTGTCTTGAATTATTCTGTGGGACGAAGACTTTGGCTTTAGTAATGTCTTTCCCATACAAAAGATACAATGTAAAAGTGGTTTTAAATGACTTATTAGTCAAAAAAAATTGTACACAACCTTATGTGGGGAAACTATACTTTTTCCCGCCTTAAGTCAAAAGAGAAATTAGGATTTATTTGCAACCTAAATTCACAGCAAGCACAACTACCTAAAATGACTTTTGACTAGGCTTTTAACAAGTCAACACAAAGTTTGTCTAGTTATCTAGTTTGTAAGGAACTGTAATATGCAGCTTACTGTAATACCCTCAGGCCATCCAAGATGTCAGTGACGTTATTATTCAGTGAAACATTAAAGATTTTTAGATAAAACTGTTGTCCTTGGTGATTTATAAAAAGCAAGTGGACAGCAATACTTTCACACTAAAAAAGCTAAGCTGTTACATCCCAAATTTGGATAAAGACAAATAAACTTTGTGTTAAAATTCAACCCAGCAGTTGGTTTTGTCAATATTTTAAACCAATTTTGGTTTTAAAATTTTTTAAAGCAATTTTTGGAGTAATGAGAGTCAAAAACATTTAATTAATAAATAAAAACATTGTGGAAAAAGGTAATGCTAACGGTTCCAGACAATATGGTCTTATTGAGTTCTTATGAAGCTAAATAATTAAAACATGATTGAAGTGGGTTTTACTGGTTAACGTGACCTGTTAGCCCCCGCTGGTAGATACCATAACTACAGTCTGGTAACAACATTGTCATATAATATCCTTTCTTCTGTGACATCTATTTGTACTGTGTATATTTTATCCATTTATGCTGTAAGGGAAACACTCTTTCTTTATCTCTTCAATTCCGTGAGTGTTTACAGTTATTTTAATGCATATATGTATTATATTAGTTCTGATATTAAGAGATGCATAGGTTAAACATGTTCAGTCACTGCAGTATACAGGTTGTCACAACAGACATTTGTAATAGTGACAGTATAGTACAACACTGTGAGATTTCCCAGTAAAGCTCGTTCACATACCTCCACACCTCACAGAGTCCCAGGCAGGCTTTCATTTTCCAGTCTACAGGACCTGAGGTTTAATTAAATGGCAGCACTCCAGAGAACAAAGAGAGAGAGAGAGAGAGAGAGAGAGAGAGAGAGAGAGAGAGAGAGA
>CAIGQV010019951.1:5670242-5690672 GCA_903798115.1 Danio jaintianensis | reverse complement strand
GGGGGGGGGGGGGGGGGGGGGGGGGGGGGGGGGGGGGGGGGTTGCTTCTTTTTGTCTGAAGTGGCCATGTCAGTGTATTAGTCTCTAGTCCTCTTGATCAGGGCTTTAGTGATGTTCTGGTTGGCCGAGATCTGAGGATTCAGACTGAGGATGAGGTGGAAACGCATGATTGCACCCTATTTGGTGCAGGTCAGCCACTACACTATGGCCATTACAGACCCTTTTTTCACATTTCCGGGTTTCTCAGCAGCAGAAGTCATCATGTTTCCATCCAAAGATGCCAATTAGATTTATAATTGTTACAAAACTGAAATAACGTTTCTGAATAAAGCACAGTTTCCATCCAATGAGTCAAAGAGAATAAAATCATCACTTTCTGATAAACTGACAGCAAATATATACAGTTGAAGTCAGAATTATTAGCCCTCCTGCATATTTTTTCCCCAATTTCTGTTTAACGGAGAGACTATTTTCTCAACACATTTGTAGACATAATAGTTTTAATAACTAATTTCTAATAACTGATTTCTTTTATCTTTGCCATGATGACAGTACTTAATATTTTACTAGATATTTTTCAAGGTTAATAGAATAATTAGGCAAGTTAGGGTGTTTAGGCAAGTCATTGTATAATGATGGTTTGTTCTGTGGACAATCAAAAAATACATTTTTTAAGGGGGCTAATAATGTTGACCTTAAAATGGTTATAAAAAATTTTTAAACTGCTTTTATTCTAGCCAAAATAAAACGAATAAGACTTCCTCCAGAAGAAAAAAAATATTATAGGAAATACTGTGAAAAATTCCTTGCTCTGTTAAACAGCATTTGGAAAATGTTTGAAAAAGAAAAAAAATTCAAAGGAGGGCTAATATTTTTGACTTCAACTGTATATAAAATAGCATTTGTTGTGGTTGGAGAAGCCAATGTGGGCTTTTTCCTTATGTACAGTAATAAATGACTTGCACCTCAGAAGATGAAACGTAATGAACGCGGTGGCTTTTGGAGGCATGAAATGTCCTTTGGGAGTGCAGACACTTAAGACTCTTTTTCTGGAGGTAATAATACTGAACTACTTTGATGATGGACTTTGGCCGAGGGATTTAATAATGACCAAAACAACATTTCAGATTTTCAATGTGGTCGATTTGCTGGTTCGTTTATTAATGCCGTCCCATCATGTACTTTTTGTTATCAAATGATCTCTTAAGCCAAAATCACATGACTTTTTTTTATGCGGATGCTGGAATTTATCCGGTAAATGTGTTTCCATAGTATAGCTTATGCTAATTTTTTCTTATCAGATAAAAAGTTTATGCTACTCAGTTTATGCTAATGAATTTTCTAAGTCTATGTGTATCTTAGCGTTTCCATTAAACATTTTTATGTGCATATCCAAAATGAGCATAGTTGGATGGAAACATAGCTTGGGTAAACTTGTGTAAACTAAAGAGTGCAGTGATTGGTAGAGTGCCACAAATCTTTTCTTTTTTTTCCATTGCCAATTTGCTCAAAAAACAAAAGAAAAACTCCATGATAATGTTTTCACGACTTTCAGAAAAAGGAAAAAATTGTGTTAGACTGATAACGGCAGCTAGAAGAGAGAACAATTTTCTTGTTCCACCCTATGCTGCACTAGAAACACCTTGTATAAATGTTTTTTTTTTTGTAATTTGATGCACAGATTATATAATACAAAGTATAGCTTCATTATAGCTAAACAAAAATCCAAATATGAAAAACTACTGAAGATTTAAGATGCGTATGCCTGTATAATCGCCATCATCATCATCTTGTGAAAAGGATCCATTAGTTTTTTTTATTTTTCAAAATGAATGTTCGTCACATATTTGTTCTTTCAGTGCCGAGCGTCTGTGAGATTGTGTGATAAAGTTCAGAGAGAGTGTTGTTGTGTCTTAAACACAGCTCTGATGTGGCATCTTCATATACTTCAAACGCAGACATGACTAGACAAGCCTGATCTAACTCTGATGTGGTTCTTGGCACTTTTTCACCTGTCCACATGGGACAGTTTGGGATCAATTGACTGCGTACACATGAAAAAGCTTGAAAACTATATTTTTAACATTTTATAAAGAAAATGGGAGTGATGCTTGTCCATGCTCTTTACTGTTAGTGGTGTCTTACAGCCATGTCAAAAAAAAAATGGAAGATTTTATTTCTGCCTCAGAGCACAAAAATAAATTAGTAGAGTTAATAACACATTCTGAGATGTAATTATGAGAAATACTTGCAATTGCAAAATATGGGGAAGCTATAATTATATGTGAAATATTCTCAAATATGTGAAAGACACAACTGTGAGAAATAGCTGTCACTGAGGTATGAAATCGCTTTTTTTGAGATATAAAGTTGCAATTATGAGATTCGAAGACAGTTATGAGAAAATAACTGAGACATGAAGTCCCTTTCATGAGACAAGAAGTTGTAAAATTGGTCAAAATTACCATAAACTGTGACAAATAATGTAGTAACTGAGATATGAAGACACTCTGCTTTTTAATATTTTTCTTTCTTGCAGTTTTCTCAAAATTATTTATAAAGACATTTATGACAGTCATATCTCATATAGTTGCAGATTTTCTCTTAATAATTATTTCTCAGTTAAGATAATTTGTCAAAGCTGTGTCTATTTCTCAGTCACAATTGTGATATATAAATTCTTAAATAAGAGGCAGTCACAATAGTTATTGTTAAATATATCATTTCATTATTAAAAGAGGAATTAAACATGATCTATGCAATTATATTGTAACTATGGTATACATTTATAGGTTTAGTTCTGGACAGAAATTGTAATAGAAATAGGATATAAATTTGGAATTGAAGTGAATTATGAAGTATGAGACAAATATTGTGAGAAATTAAACCTGTTTCTAATACTGATGATTTCATATTATTTACTTTAATTTTTGTGTTAGTAACTTTAAGGCTTTGTTTTTTAAAAATGAAGACATGATATGTAGACAGCTGATAAATAAAATCTAAATTGCTATATTGATGAATTCATCTGATTTATTATGTGTTTTTTACTTTAGTTCTTGTGCTTGCAACTTTATAATGTAATATCTCAATTATGAATTAAATTTGTCAGACTATTTCACATGAAGTCATAGTTGTGTCCCTTTTTTAAAAGAAATAATCACATTATTATATTGATAATTATTAATTAAATTAGTGGTAACACTTTACAATAAGGTTGAATTAGTTAGTTAATGAATTTACTAACATAAACAAGCAATGAACAATACAATACAGTATTTGTTCATGTTAGTTAACGTTAGCTAATGAAAATACAGTTGTTCACTGTTAGTTCATGTTAACTCACGGTCCATTAACTAATGTTAACAAACATGAATTTGGATTTTAATAAGGCATAACTAAATGTACGGTTAATAAATGCTGTACAACTATTGTTCATACTTAGTTCATGTGAGTAAATACATTAACTAATAAAACCTTATTGTAAAGTGTGACCAAATTAGTTTAGATATTATTCATTGTATTATAGTAATTATGTTTTTTTACCTGCAATTTAATTTAAATATGGTTTTATATATTTATAACTTACATTTTATTCTTTTTAACTCTAAAATGCAAATAGGGTTTCCATAAAAAAGACCATTTCTAAATCTCTTAATTCATCTCTTTGGGATTTAAGCAAACTATCACAAATGACAGTGAGACAGCGAGGAGCCTGCTGATGTTAAAAAGACAAAAGCACTCAGCGTTTATCCTCCCCCAACACACACACACACACACACACACCTGCTGGACGCATCAGACCCCTCCATCCACACATTAATAATTACAGCATGACCTCAACACCTCTAATTCCTTATTAATACAGAAAAACAGACTCGATATCCACCAGCACTCAACCAATAAAGAGCGGAAAATCCTCCTGAACCCAAGCTCATATTAAAGGAAACAGCACAAGCCTGGACCTCAGATTATTTCACCCCTAGCAAAGACACGAGCGAGCAGCGAGCCTTTTCAGTTTCAACAACAAACTCAGTTCCAGTTGAACCATAGCGTTTAAGTCCTAATCCTTGATTCACAATGGCATGATGACTACTGATAAGTCTTTCCAGCAGGCTAAGCCTTTCCACAAATATGTATTTTTAGCAAAGAACGAATATAGCTGGCAGCAAATAATGGACATAATCCAAACAAATATCACCACAGGTATACGTATATAGAGTATATATAGCCTACAGGCCTATAGTTCATATCTAGTTTTATTGTGTTGGCTTCAATCCCAGAGAGGTTATCGTGTTAGCATGCTAGCAGCAGCACTTCTGACTGGATGGCGTGTTCAAACAGGTTTGGAGCATCGCAAAACTACTGATTAAACAAAGCGGCGCTTCCTCTCGCTCGCCCCTCAGTTTTGTTAAGCTCACATGCTTTGAAGTTCAGTATGCTTGAAAGGAGAAAATCAGAGAGCGCTAACCGCCGATGAGGAACAAAAGGCCGGAGGTCTCGCTAAGAGAGCGTTGAAGCATTACAGACAGACAGACAACACTCAATATAGTCTTTATGATGAGATAGTAGCTATGTGTGGTCAATGAGACGTGGATTCTCACTAGCATGCGCACACCAAACTAAGTGATTAGCATTATCTAGTGATTTCAGATGCAAGAGGATAATGTTTACAATATTTGAGGCTTTTTGGGAGTCTGAGAGGAAGGAAGAAGAGTGTTTTGTCCTTGTCTGAAAACACAAAACAAAAACAACATGTTAACTCTTTGCATCAATTCAGTGGTGAAATCACTGCTAACCAAGAGCCATTATGTAGCAAATTAGCTATTAGCATACATTTGAGTAATATGCAGCAATATGAATAACTACAAGAAAAAGTGCTCAAAATATACTATAATTTGGATTTTTTTTAAATTTATTTATTTAGTTTAAACTGTGAAGCAGAACAGGCTTTCGTAGTACGACGTTAAAAAAGTCATTTGATAATAACTCAGACACTGTTAGCATTTGCATGCTAGTGTTAACATCAAGCTAAATTTCATTATGATTTATATTTTTGGCTCAAAAAATTCTTTTCTTCTATTCTTTTTTTCAACGACACTGAAAAAAAAAAAAGATTAATTGAATTTACTAAATTTTATTAAGGCAAGTGGTTGCAAACAATTTACGTGGGCTGGATTTAAACAAAATAAGTTGAACATTACTAAATTTAATTTCCTTAAATTCAGCCCATATAAACTGTTTGCAACCAGTTACCTTAAAGAAATAGTAGATCCAATGAATCAGTTTTTTTTGTGAGAATATTGTATAAGAAATAATACAAATACATTATGTTGCCATGTTATATTCATTTTTAAACAACACAATATCAAGTTTGTTTGTTTTTTCCTAAACTATATTTGTTGGACTAGTCCTGATGAAAACAACTGTCGATTTGAACAACTGACAAATTCTAGTAGATTTTTATTTGAAATATGGAAGAAATGTTATCAGAAGATTGTGTATCTCCATATATAAAAATGAATCTAGTCAATATATGATTGAATCTGAGACCACAGGTGTTTTGTGACCTCTGCAATCGAATGGAGATAAATAAGACAAGCTGTGCTGAGAACAGAGAGAGACAGGAGACAAAAACCCCACCAAAACGTGTCTGAAAATAACAGCATTTTTTGGTGAACAACAGACTGTCAGCAGCTGTGAAAGAAGTGAGATGGTGACTAAACTGAAGAGGACAGCGGCTGCGGCAGGTGAAATCGCACACAACAGCTGTCACAAACACAGGACCAATAAATACACAGCAAAAAACAAAAAATGCACTGTCAACATTGCTCAAGTGATAGACACACTATCTTGCCAAAAACACTGAATGAAACTTAAATTAAATTTAAACATTATATTAATAAAAAAAATTAAATAAAATGTAACGAAAAATGTTAAAATTATCCATTAAAAAATAATAAATATTAATAAAAGATTTCTAAAGCACACAAAACTAGATAAAATTAAAATTCTAAATATTAAGAAATACTATAAAAATAAACTATTATAAGAGTTATAATAATATAAGACTGCATTGAGATTTGCAGGTATTAAAAATGTATCTTTTTTATTAAAAATGAAGGAAATTTCATTATTGAAAAATCATTAAAATTTCCAACAATTTAATTTTTAAGTGATTATCGCCATTTTCCATTTCAGCACAGTTGTTTATAGACAAAATAATTGTTACGCACCAAATTTCATTTTAATGTCTGATTAAAATAATAATTATTACCTCAGTAAATACATACTATTACACATAATAACATGTTGTTATAATAACATGTTGTGTTTTGGCATGCCTCCCCCCAAATAATATAAACCAACATATTAATACTACTTTAAATTAGATTTGTGACCTACAATTTAGTATGTTATCTAAAGAAAAATGTCACCATGAACTACAAAACATCCCACCAAACAAAGAGCATTCCAATACGGTTCCCGTTTGGTTCTCATGTGGTAATTCTGGGATGTTCTGGCAACAGTCACTGTAGATTTTTTTTTTTTTGGTAACCAAAAACTAACCTTTCCAAAACCTTTCCAGATTTTTTATTTATTTATTTGTTTGTAATACCTACAGAGAACCTAAAAAAGAATGTTCTGGGAATGTTCCACAAACCAGAGGGAACATTCTATATGGAAAAACAACTAACCAACATTCTGGGAACAAAAAATTGTTAGCTGGGATGTAACAATGACTAAAACATAAAATAAAGAAAAAATACATTTTGAAAATACATGTAAGAACAGGACATGACCGCCTGATTTTCTTCCAAACTGCATTATAGTATTTCAACATTTCACAGACTCAAACATGTGTTCTCCGAGACACATCTGTTTCCGAGGTGTGTGAAACTCACATTTGGTCCTACACAGTTATTACTCTTCCACACAGAGACAAGAAAAGCTGTAATCTCCAAGACTCTAATAATGGACCAACACGAGATTACCATGCTTCAGTTGAGCCTCCTCAAGTGACGACCACTCTAAAGCAGCTGTTATACCCAAACCAGCTAACCTAGTAGAGTGAATGGAAACAGCCCTGTTAAAGCATGTTCATTTACAATTTTCAGTCCCAGACTTTCCATTTAGCATCGAGTTGATTCCTACCGCCACCTAGTGGTTATTTAACCCAACGTTTGTTTCCAAATTGGAAATTCTTAAAATGAGATTTAAACCTGTAAATGGAATAAAATCCTTTCTGAATGATCCTCAACCAAGCTTTAGAGGATTTAGCTTTTTGGGGGTGCTTTCCATCTGGAAATTTCAAAGACCATCATGCTTGGTCTTTAGTCAAAGCAAACTACTGATCTATGGTCCACAAAACTAATGAATTCATAAAACCTGCTTCCAGAATTTTTCAAAGGTCTTTTCAAATCATTAATTCATTTTCAGGGGTTGCCACAGCGGAATGAACCACCAACTATTCCGGCATATGTTTTACGCAGCGAATGCCCTCCCACCCGCAAGCCAGTACTGGGAAACACCCATACACTCTCACATTCACACACACACTATGGCCAATTAAGTTCATCCAATTCCCGGAGGAAACCCATGCAAACACGGGGAGAACATGCAAACTCCACACAGGTACGCCAACTGGTCCAGCCGGGACTCGAACCAGCGACCTTGCTAAACACTGAGCCACCATGCACCCTTTCCAAATCAGTATCTGCATTTTCAGGAAATGTTCTTTGTGGTCAACACAGGGATGAGCAGCAAGATTCTTTTACTCTTACTCTTTTACTTTAATTGAAATGTGTTTTTAGATGGTTACCTTGTAAATCTTGGCCAAATGAGGGCAAACTATTCATTCCCCTTGATGATATTTTCTTTAACATCCTTAAAGGTTTCCTGGTAAAACACAGGTCAAGCTCACAAATAAAGCTGCTGTCTTCTTGTAGCCATAGTTTTTCTAATTCTAGGAAAATGCGTTACAGCTCAAGCTAATTTAAAGGGGACCTATTAGGGCCATTTTTTACGAGATGAAAAATAAGTCTCCGATGTCCCTAGAGCGTGTATGACAAGTTTCGCCTCAAAATACCCCACAAATATATATATATATATATATATAATAATTCTTTGAAACTGCCTCATTGACGCTTTGATCCAAATTGTGCCATTTTAGTGACTGTAGCTTTAAATTCAAATGAGATTGTGCTCTTTTCAAAAGAGGGTGGGGCTACAAATGCCTGTGCATCAGCATAGCAGCAGATTCAAAACAGGACTAAAGTTACCTCTAAAAAACTAAAAATGTCAAAAGAAGTGTCTCAAAAGAAGGCAGTCTATGGAGACTACAGTGATCATTTGTAAATCCTAAAACTCCACAATAATAATCCTAGTCGTTGACATTATCTTCAGCGGGGTGAAAACTGATGGCAGACGGCTGCTTCTCACTCAGGGCTGTTTATGCTAATGAGGGAGAGATCATCACCAATAAGCGGGGATTTCCCCCTCTGATGACACGTACAAAGGGAGAATGATAATCAGTGTTTCTGATTCTTATCAAGTGTGATAATAAAAAACATTTAATTTTTACCATTAGAGGCTGGCTATATTCACAACTGTTTAAACCATCTTTTAAAAGTTTTGCATAATAAGTCTCCTTTAAGACTTTTTTGTTTTAACACAAGTATGCACTATGCCATACAAAACATAGTCAGGTTACAAAAATCTTAAATCTCAAAAATATTACTTAGTGACAGTGACTTTTAATATGCCACTACAGATACAAGTGCAATTTTTAAACAACTCTGGAACTTCAGAAAAAGTTTACATTTGTAGATTGTTTCTCATGGCCACATGCATCCCCCCCTTGGTTGTGCGTTATTTCTAATAATTCAACAGAGTCAAATATTTTGCTGATACAACAGTTATCACACCTAAAAACACTGTTCAGATGTTTTTGTCCTCAAACTTCTCCTGTGTGTAGCACTAGTTTCTTATATGTCTCATCTAAAGTCTTCCATTTCGTTTTGAATTGATGTTTGACTGTTGGCGGCTGTGAAATAACTAAATTATTCAGGGTAATGATACTGAAATGTAATGGAGTAATAACCTGCCTGGAAATACTTAAGTCGTGCATTTAACTGATAATAACCAATCAAAAGCCAATCAGAATACAGCAACAGTCCAGTAGTATAAAATAATAACAAACGGGCATGTTCAAACAAATTCTAAAAACAAGACGTTATGCAATCAGTGAGCCATTCCTCATCACTAGAAAAGACACCAACAGAAAGACATGTAAATACTGTTTTATTGTAAGAAATGGACTTCAGTTAAAAATGTGGAACTCTTTAACAGCCTGCAAGTACAAAAAAAACAGGGAGAGACAGTTTGGTCGTGGTGCGGGGCCCACAATGTACTGAGTACCTTCGCTACAGATTGTTCTTAAAGGCCACAGAGCATTGAAAGACAGGAAGGAAGGGTGAATCACTGCATTTCACAGACATTACCTGCTTCCAA
Source organism: Danio jaintianensis (assembly GCA_903798115.1). Lineage (NCBI taxonomy): Eukaryota > Metazoa > Chordata > Actinopteri > Cypriniformes > Danionidae > Danio > Danio jaintianensis. The sequence goes on along the minus strand of CAIGQV010019951.1, from coordinate 5,681,159 downwards.
ACTACTTCCTTCCACATTTTTATTTGTATCCACCTCATGCCAATATTTAGCAGTCCGGCTTATGTGAAATCACAATGAACTTTTTGTCCAAAAAAATAAAATAATAATAATAATAATAATAATGCAAACTCAGAGATGCGAGTGTCACTTGTTTTCTTATTGTCTCCTATTTAGAACAGATCCAGCACTGTTATATCCACTCGAGTGCAGCAGTGTTTCTAATCCAATGAACCCAAAACAACCAACAAAAGAGGCTTTCTAGCACAAACAGGCAGGTTCTTAAGGGTCAAGGTATTTAATAGCACCAATGAAACTCTGATTGCCGGTTTTGCATGTGCTATTGATGTACATCAATCGCAACATTGAGAACTACACAGAAAAATTCATAGCAATAGAGAATGACCAGTGCAGATGAAAACAATGAAGCTACACATCAGAGAAAGTTGGCACAGTGATCCCGAATCAAAATCTTTTCACGAATCTCCTAAAAGCGACAAATGAAGTGAGCGATCAAACACAGGGTATCAAATTCAAAACTCAAGAAGTAAAGATTTCATCTAAAAAGCTCCTTTAGTCGATATTTTTAGTGTTTTGCTTTAATAACATCAGCTTGACATGGCTATTTGGGGAATGGATTTCAAAGAGTGCAATTTTTTTTTTAATAACTCAAAAGATGTCATTTTTATCTTGTGTACTTGTGTAGATTTGGGTCTGACAATATTCTGCTGCTGCTGCTACTACTTCTGAACTTAATAACAAAAGAAAAAAACTTTCAACTTTAACTTGAACTACAAACATTTGCCAGTAGAGACGATGCAGATGAAAGGATAGAAAAACGCATTAAATATAAGGCAGTAAAAACAGGTAGAAAACGGGCAGTGTTTGTCTTGTCAACTCAAATTTTGGCCTCGAGTCCACCAACGTAGTTCATACAGATAATTCTTTAAAACGAAAATAAAATTATAATAAAATATTTTTTACCCGCGCAACTGTGGCGCTACAGTACAGTGCGTTCTGCAGACCAAAGAGCACGACTGAGTGTTAGTACATGCGTCGACTCGAAAACGACGCTCAACTACATCCATAAAACAAAGAAAAGACAAACGTCAGACTGGGTCCACTCCCTCCAGACAGTCTGTATAAGGCACAGTCACTGAGGATAGACTGGAGCGGTGGTGACTGCTACCTGCCTTACGCCAAAGCAACCACCAAAACCATGAGTGGAAACTAGGAGGTGAGAGGGGTTTCGCGATGAACTAAACGCACGTTTTGTCATTCCATCCCTCAGTTTTTGTGTCAGTAACGTACAAATAAGACGTGATCACAGATATGTACCACAGCAGTGAGGGGAGAGACGCCACTAGAAATCACTACAGACGATGTGTTCGGAGACATTTAAAAATAAGATAAATACATTTGCAGGTGTCTGAAGTTGCTGAAAGAGGAAAGCAAAGTTAGATTGTATATTACAAGAGATGAAACGCTCTCTTTCCTTGGGAGCGGAACAGGAGTATCGTGGCAGCCAGAGGTCTGAGGGCTTTAAAAACAGCATGATGTGTGTCTTATGCATGCTTTAGCAGATGCGATGGGACTCGATATGGAGTTTGTTCGGAAAAGTCCAAACGCGTAACGTAATGTGTGGATAGGGGAGGTAAGTGACTGTGTGGACAGGGCAGGAATGGAGGGTGTGAGAGGAGGGTAAAACTGCAGCGAGACACGAGCATTAGAACTCCTCCTGGTCCTCTGACTCAGCGTCTGGTATGACAAACCCCTCCTGAGAGAGAGCGAATGAGAGACAGAGAGAGAGAGAGAGAGAGAGAGAGAGAGAGAGAGAGAGAGAGAGACAGAGTGAGTCATCTGATAACACACAAGCCTCATCATTTAAAACTTTTTTCATGAATCTTTTCTTCCTATTTTGAGGTAATATGGTTGTATACAATATGAATATGTTAGCAACATCTGAACAGTGTCTAAATCCACAATGTTTACTAGTTCAGTGAATGAATAAGAGTTTGATGTGTATCTGCAACATATTTCATCACATGTCATCCTTTATAGTAGGCTTGCACAATTACTCCAAATGAAATGAAGATTCAACAAAAGCTGCAACTGTCATGCACATCTTGTAAGGGAAGCACAGCTCTGTGACCACTAGTAAATTTTCTTTGAAGGCACTGGAAATATCCCACAAAGAGACATTGAAAATCAATCAGAGCAGAGGATTTAACTGCTTTTACTGATTCAGCATGAGTAATAAACACACAACTACAGAATCATTTTTACAAGTAAAACATGTTTTTAAATGTGGTAAATGTGGCAAACAGCTGTCAAATCACAGAATGATTATCTTCAATTTTAGGTTCACGACAATAAAAACAAACAAACAAACAAAAAAAAAAAACGTCAGTGATTTTTTGCATAGCATGTCAGTGAATTATGGCTGTTTAGTAAACGCTGGTACGTAAAATCAGGTGCTGGAAATTTACAGCTGATTACAGATTCAGCTTTACTGCCAAATGTGCATGAAAATCCCCTTTGATTAACTGTGCAGCCCTACTTTATAGTCCATTACATTTTTTAAAGTGTGATTATATGATGCTCAAATAGTATAAAGTATATTTTTGTATGTCACAATCAAGACACAGGGTTTGCAATTTTCAAAGAATTACTTTTTTTGGCAGACTAGTAAATCAATAAAAATGGTTGTGTAGAATAGGTGTATTATATTTGAAGATAGCTATACTGATGACAGGCCCCTGAACTAATCAAGTCGTATAGCAGACAAACTATGTCATATATCTACAAAAATGTCATATCAATTGCTGGGTTTCCATCCAACCGTGAAGCAAAAACCCAAAGCGAAAAAGAAAAACAAGTGTAAATTAGGTGCGTTTCCATCAAGTCGTTACAGCAGCTGACTGTAGTATTGGTAACCTAGAAACCAACAGTAAACAAAACAAGTGATGGCACTTTTATCATCTGTTTCTCGTTTGATACTTCAAAATGCACATTAACACCGGTTGGTGGAAGCCCAACTATTGACTAAAGCCTTGCTCACACTGTCAGATCAAACTCAATTTCTTGAATTTCTGATTGGAATTTGATATTTAAGCAAGTGCGAATGGCAAAACTCAGGCTAATTCACACATGGTGAAAATACAAACACTCTTCCAGAGTGCAGATAACACCATTGTCACAGAATACAATGCAGAAATTCTGTAAAATAAACCACAGCGAACACAAGCTTTTGGGCTCACACTACACTAGCCATGATGCGTAAAAGCCAATGGAGGGCTTTTGGCAAGAACACCAGGGTCACATCCCAACTCTTAGGTGCCATGGGATTTTTAATAGCCACAGAGAGTCAGTACCTTGGTTTAACATCTCATCCGAACGACAGTGTTTCTTATAATATAGTGTCTCCATTATGGTCCTGTAAATTTAGGACGCCAAATAATTATATGGCTGTGACCTTTTGAACAGGTACAATACATTTAACATTTTCTTCATTCAGTGTGTTGGCACGGAACCATTCGTCAGATACCAATCAGACTCACAAATGATCAGATTCAGACTGAGATTCTGTGTGAGACGGTGGAGAATGTGGTAAAACAGCATCTCAGAGTTTGTCCTAATAATAGATCATATATAGCTCACTCATCTATAATAGCTCACTCATGAAATAAATTAATCATGGCTATAGTATGTTTAAGGTATGCTTATACAAGGGAATCAGTTTCATGTTGGAATCATTACTATGACTGTGACATGTTATACTTACATCTGTGGCATAGAGAATATCCACAATCCTCTGCAGGGTGGGGTCTCCCTCCCCCTCCTTCTCTTGACAGATCAGCTCGATGTTCCTCAGTTTGCCAAAGTAAAAGTCCCGCTCCTTCTCCATATCTTGGATCGTAGACTTCAAGATGTTTAGCTGGAAGTGACCAAACATGCATTTTAGTTCATTTTAAACATGACCTAACAGAGAAACAAAATGATGCGAGTGTACACGGTGTAACAAACCTCTTGAATAAGCTCTGCTCTTTCCTCATCGCCACCAGCACCAGGTCTCCGTGCAGAGCCAGGCGCCATCTTGGGTGTTACCTTGGCAACGGCTGCCCTCTGTGGTGCTGTTGGGAACAAGCAATCAGTAGTTAGAATCTGACAACTGAATGTGAAACATATAGGGAACATCAAGCAGTTGTTAATAAAGTTCTAACCATATAGCAGAACATTACAGGATCTGATCTTAAAAAAGTGTTGATGAATTATTATTTTTTTAATTGTAAAGGTAGAAAGCTGGCAATAAAATCAGCAAGAAATCATCCCTTCTGTCATGGTGATGTCAAGCATCATGCTATTTAGTTTCTTCTTGAATATTCTTTTTAATTCAGAGATATCTGATTTTGGAAGTAAATTAGGTTTTGAACATGATTTCCTGCTGACTTTAAACCTGTCTACTAGCATATTATTACAACCAACAGTCTCAAATCACACCAGTCTCATCACGTTTACCCTTCATTGAACAGTTTCAGTCTAGAACTTTCCATGTGGGTCAGTTAGTCATTTAAAAATTATTTGAACTGTCAATTCATCCTGACCCAATAAAATCAACAATCCACAGCATTCATGTTGCAGGTGTATTTCTTAGTTGACACCTTTCATTGTCTACACCAGGAGTTTTCAAACTGTGGGGCGCGAGAATTTTAGGAGTGCAATCGAGTAAATTATGATGACAATTTTTAAGCGTTCACTAGAGTGAATCTGATTAACGTTAATTTCACAGCTAACTATCAGGCACCGGTAGAGTTAATGCGTTCGAGTAAAATATATACAAATAAAATGGACCGGGTGCTTTTTAAAATTAATGACGGTGAATGAAAGTAAAACCGGTGAGCTGTCTGACAAAAAACTGCCTTTCTGAATCAAATCAGCAGAATGCCCTTCTGGATCTTTCACTTACTTTGAAGACACTACTGACTATGTTTACACGGACATCAGTAATCTAGTTATTTGACTTAATCTGAATAAGACAATAATATAATTAAGGTGTTTACGTGAAGTGCTTTTTGAATGTTGCGTCACCAGGCTATCCACGTTTCCTGCAGAGTTTCATGTAATTTTGGGTGTTTCATCTTTAATTTTTTGACTTTAACTGCACTTCGGCAGTTTCACTTTCACTCATGAACTTTTCATTTATGCCCCTGTGACAAACTGGGGTATTGGACGTGAGTAATGGAGTAAGGACTGGTGGAAGAGTGTTGTTTTAATAGAATTTAATACCGCACACCGAATGGAAAGAAAAAAACTTCTGCATTTCACGATGTGTGTGTTTGCAGTCCTTTACTGACAGCCATGTGTGTGGATCTTGTCACAAAATGCGGCGAAAAGTCCTACATGACGGTAATAGTTTGATTGCGGTGTTAACTTCAATAATGCCACTAATATATGCATACTCCACATGTCTTAATTCCATTTCTGTCTAGTTCGATTATGTCTTTAGTCTGATTAAATCGCTGTTTACATGGTAAACTCTTAATCAGAGTATTGTCTTAATCATATTAAAATCAATTGAGGTAAAGTTGGTTTTATATTCGCACATTCATTCAGTGACAACTTGTGACATGCTCCCTATATTGTTTACCATGGTACTTTGAATATTCAGTCTAAAATCACATGTAAATACGACTAAAACAACATTAGCACTATTTATTTGACTGTGAACAATGTTGTACTTTGATGGTCATTGGCTGCTATTGTGATTTAGATTTTTAGAATTTGCAAAGAATATTTTTATTAAATTATATTATTAAGGAGAAAGTCAGAATGTGTGAATATAAAACCAACTTTAAAATCGTATTAAAATATTGGTGTCCATGTAAACATACTCAATGCTCGACTCAACCGCATTGTCAGGGCTCTACAAACTTGGCTTTGCGAAGCAGCATTTTCTGTATGTACGTAAATGAAAAGCAAGTAGGCTATGGCTCACGCTTATTGACAGTGGAAGATGATTTACGGTTAGTCGTGTCAGAAATCCAACCATGGATTACCATGTTGTCCTCACAGAAACAGGCTCAGCCATCACACTGAATCAGGTAAGCTATATATTTATGTTTCAACACAAAATGAGTAATTGAAGCTACGCACTTTAAATGCAGCAAGTAATATGTGAATGATGCTAGCACATGCATAATAATTTTGGCTCATGGGTGGAGTGTGGGGGCGAGTGAAATTGGACAAACTTTGGGAGGTGGTGGGGGGGTTGTCCTAAAAGGTTGAAAACCCCTGGTCTACACTGATTAGCAGTATGCAGATAGTGACAAATCAGTAGAGACAGATATGTTTCAGAAAAAACATGTCCAGACTGAAACTGTTCAATTAACTAAAATACAGACAGGAGATTTAGAAAGTGTTTCAGCATCTGAATCCCCTACAGACACTCAAGACATATCAAAGCCCAAGAGCCCATCACACAGCTTCATACCGATTTCAACTGCTGGTTTGGTTGTCTTAACAGGAGGAGACTGATGGACTGCAGTAAACCAATGAACACAGACATTTTGACAAATCAAACCAAGGGCAAGAACAGAATGATCAAGTCTCTAAATGTGTCTAAAAAGGGAATTAATTTAACTGAAAATGAACATAACACAATGCCTAATGGAAATCAATAAAACGAGGAAGCAAAATGTTTATATTTTGCATGTGCATTTTATGGTCTGATATATACAACATGCTGGGAATAAAACTGAGGTGTAAAAAATGAGTTCAAAGTGACCAACCTGCATTCATGATCTTCTTGGGCTTGCTGAGGGCAGACATGGAGGGGTTTGGGACTGGCATGGTGTCCTGGCCCTGTCGCGCCTCCACTGGGTCATACTCTTTCCCATCATAATTGGCATCAAAGAACTTCTTAAACCACTGAACATACTCGAAATTGTCCTGAAATTTGCCCTTCACCAATTTGTCAACTGGGATAATCTGATGGAGAAAACATCCAAATATTATTTAATGGATTTACCATAGCTATTTTAGTTATGAAAGTGAGGAACGAAAAAAAAACTGAATAATACAATCATATATCTAGAAGATCTAACATTGTTGTAAAATCGAAGTACTTTTAATTAAAGATTTATTTAAATTATTTATCACTCTTATCTTGAAAAATAATATTTTATTTAAAAGAAACACAATTCTTATTATAAAATAGAATCTGGCTGAACATTTCTGTTTTGCTCAACCCAGCCAGACACTGCATGTATAGACAACACAAGGACAAAAAAGTTACGCAACTCACTTTATCAACTCCCATCTTCTTAAAGGCAGCTTGCAATATCTTAAAATTGTGAATGTATTCATGCTCTAACTTTGCACCAAATTTAACTTTCTTCAAAGGTATGCAGCCTGGGAACAGCATGTCCATGAACTGACAGTAGGCTGCACCTATAGGGAAAGATCATAGATTAACAGCTGATCAATTAAAAGACAATAATGTCATTTTGTCTATTAACAGGAATAGAAAACTCTTTTTTCATCATTTGTTTTTATTAACAGGACACCGTGGTGGATTTAAAAATATCTGACACACGTAAGTCCAAAAGTTTCAGTTTTTCACATTTTTAACCAAAAAATTCATCACACAAATTAACCTTGCACATTACATTAAGGACTAAACCGAATGAAAATGAAAAAAAAAAAAAAAAAAAATGAATGAATTGAATGAATGAATACATTACAAAACAATTAGGAGTCAAATCAAGCAGTAATGCTTTGTTCTTTCTCTTCTTCAAAAAAGCAAAAGAAAGAGGAAATATTGTGTTCATTCAATCCACTGCACAGAGGAAAAAGAGTTCACATAATCAAAGAGCAGAGCGGGATTATCCCAAAATTCAAAGTTTAAGAAAATCTGTGGCATTTGGATACTTTGTTTGCGATGCTGCAGCCACATGACACACATTTCTGTGAACGCCACATTCTGTCTTTATATTATTATATATTTTATATATATATTATTTATATTGTTACAGGTTGTTACATGAGAGGTTCTTCTCCTTTTTTCCAAAAGTCTTAAAGTATTATGAGAAATAAACCAAATCAACCAGATATATGGTAGCAAACTTTGATTTGAACAAAAAGAGAGTGGCACAAAAGTTTATTCACAGTACAGCACTATTTTAAGCAACATTCTGGTTTATACAATTAAATCTGTTTTTATTAATGGATTTCACAATTCTTAACCCATTTTAGGGCCCTTACTTTAGTCATAGAAATACAATCGCTTGACGTACTGCAAATCACAATCAATCATTAAAAAACATAGACAAAATATAAAATTATAAACCTTAAGTTTCTTTCAAAATATACACAAACACTTAAATATTTTGAGAGCATATCGTTACAGACTCAATAACGTAATTCACAGTGCATTATGGGAGTGTCTGTTACCCCCACAGCTCTTTTGGTATCCTCTGAACATCACTACTCTAATGTATAATTAATGGATTTTTCACAATTAACAGGGCTGGTAAACCAATTCTTTTAAAATATGAAAGAAAATTAAAGTAGGCTTCAACAAACGCAATATACTATCAATTAAAAAACCTCTGAACTTTAATGGTTTATTTTTAGGCTTATTAGTTATCGTTAAAAAAATACATTTCCTTATGAAGTAAACCTAAATAAATTCAAATCACCCAGACCTTACAACTCACCTGAACATAAAAGCTCAATCTTGGTGAAGTTCATCTGTAGAGACTCATTGATCCACGCAAGCATGTCATGACGACTCAGATTGTCGCTAGTCACTGAGGTGGAATATACGTTCACAGCCATGTCCTGAAATGAAAATGAGACATCATGAGTAACCACGGGCCGAAGCAGACTCATAGTGCTGAAACTAGGGTGTAATTTAATACAGATCAATGTAACATGTGACCCTGGACCACAAAACCAGTCTCAAGTTGCACGGGTATACTTCTGGCTATAGCCAAAAATTGTATGGGTCAAAATGATAGATTTTTCTTTTATGACAAAAATCATTACAATATTAATTAAATATGTTCCATGGAGATGTTTTGTAAATTTCCTACCATAAACATATAAAAACTACATTGTTGGTTAGTATAGTAATGTGCATTTCTAAGAACTTTCCATACTAGTTCTTAGAATCTAAGAAAACAAACCATACAATAATGCAAAGCTCATTTATTCATGCATTGCTCGCAATTTCATTATCAAAATTGAGACTGATGACTGGTTTTGTGATTCAGTGTCACATATTATAATAATCTAAAAAAAAAATCTGTAAAAATCTCACATTTATTACAAAAGGTGATCAATAAGCATGTATTAACTTCGACAGTGTATAAAGAAACACAAGCACAGCAATGAATCAATGCAGTATTATGTATTTGATCACATGGGTGTCTCATAAGGGTGTGTACCATGAATGTTTAACCTCAGATTTGACCTCAAGATTTCTTTATTCCCTCCATAAACCAAACACATAAATTATTGCTTTAAAAAAAACTCTTTTCATTCAACAAACACGCTGTTATCTAAGACAATTACCACAATGAAGAAACTACTGGTCTTCTAGTTCAACCAAGAACGTGTAACATACTGGGTACTGGTTAATGTAATGCGTTTTAATGGCAGAGTCTAAAGACAGCTGAGATGATGCTGAAGAAGAGGTTTAATAGTACGCTAATGTCAGTGACAGTCCCTCTATTTGTTTTAAAACGTAACATATTACTCTATTCAGACAGCATTCTGTTCCCTGGTAATTTTGGTGAAAACTACGCACATTTAATTCGAACGCGCATACGACGCTCTAAACGCTTTCTTGGTAAGCAGCTCGCTAGGATTTGAGACACAGCCCTGAGTCATACACCGCCTCAGCTGCTCCTCGTTCAGGCCTCGCCTTCCTCTCTAGAGCCCTTAAAACATGCGTATTTTAAGATAATTACTACGACAACCAGGCTTGAATAAATATAAGCATTTATTCGAGCAACAAACGCAGGCCTCGTCTCTCTCAGGACCGACGAAATATAAGACAAGCCCAGCAAATTCTTTTGTCCCATAAAACATCAGCAGCAGCAGCAGCATCAGCTTCCGTTAGCGGCCGGGGCTAACCGTTCATTTCAGCGCACTCGTTTAAAACAGACCGTCTTCGGTGTGTTTATAACGCTTTCACTACGCTGTCATAACATAACCCGCGTCTCTATGTCGTCAATTTAGGTCATAAAAGAAGTGGTAAACGTCTAACGGTATTTGAAAACGTCTCAGACGAGTTTTACCTCTTGTTCGCCGGCGCCTCTTTCTCTCAGATCATGCGTCGGTTTGTTCTTTGGCTGTTTGACGTCATCGCGTACAAATACGCAGGGAACGTATTGTGCAAAATATAGGGCAAATTAAGAGTCTTTCCTGTTCGTTGCTTATGCTCATCCTTCAAAACGTTATACCAAAATATATGTCAAAATGTATTTCAGGGTCAAGAATACATTTAGACTACAGCCTTGCAACAGAATGTGGAAGGAGTGGACCTTAAGTATCCATTATTTGAAATTACCAATTTAAAATAATTAAATCTATATTCTTAAATGTAATATTAATATATACAAAAAAATACAATTATGTAAATTAGTTGTAGCAATTTTTGGGAGGCATTTTTTCCTCGGTTTTGAATTTTGAATACAGTGTATATATATATATATATATATAAATGACATTTTTGTATTGTTACTGTTCAAAAGATATCATTGATTTACATTACAAGGTATCATATAACCATGAGCAAGTGCAGCAAATAGCTTTTTTTTTTTTTGCTCAGTTTTGACATCTGACTATAATAGACGTATTTATGCCTCTTCAAATATATAAAATGAGTATTTTATTTTATATATATATATATAT
>CAIGQV010019951.1:5615402-5669842 GCA_903798115.1 Danio jaintianensis | reverse complement strand
GAATTATTATTATTTTTTTTATATTTCCCAAATGATGTTTAACAGAGCAAGGAATTTTTCACAGTATGTCTGATAATATTTTTTCTTCTGGAGAAGGTCTTATTTGTTTTATTTCTGCTAGAATAAAAGCAGTTTTTAATTTTTTAAAAACCATTTTAAGGTCAAAATTATTAGCCCCTTTAAGCTATATATTTTTTCTTCGATAGTCTACAGAACAAACCATCGCTATACATTAACTTGCTTAATTACCCTATCCTGCCTAATTAAGCTAATTAACCTACTTAAGCTTTTAAATGTCACTTTAAGCTGTATAGAATTGTCTTGAAAAATATCTAGTAAAATATTATTTACTGTCATCATGGCAAAGATAAAATAAATCGGTTATTAGAAATTAGGTATTAAAACTATTATGTTTAGAAATGTGTTGAAAAAACTCTTTCCGTTAAACAGAAATTGGAGAAAAAAAATAAACAGGAGGGCTAATAATTCAGGGGATTAATAATTCTGACTTCAACTATATATATATATATATATATATATATATATATATATATATATATATATATATATATAGCCATAAAACTTTCATGTATCAAAGAAAAAAATACTCTTTGATTTACAAGATATTAGAATTCCATCCTACTTCATGTCCATATGAATATAATTTTTTTGTCTTAATATAACTGAGTTATATTAAGTACTTCAAATTATAAATATTTTTATTTTTACTAAATACAGTTTTACTATAATTTATTATACAACCTAAAAGACATATGTCTGATGTATTACTCAACACTTTTTTAAATTTAAAAGTATAGTAAACTGTTTATTTACAAAATGCAGAAAGAATGCACAATGCGCAAAACACCAAAGGTTTGTCTCATGAAGACTTTATTTTTTCATACAGATATCATCTCTGCTTATTCTTTTGTATTTACAGTATGTAAACAAGAGAGTCCACAAGACAAGAGGAAAAAAGAAACATGCCCACAATAAGTAAAATCTTTTCCTTTACTCCTCTAGATTTTTGCTCCTTTTTTTCTTTATTTGTTTATGAAGAAAACTTTCACGGGTGAAAGATACTAAAGATATAAATCTTTGAATCTTTCCAAGAAACGTAGTGACAATCCATTAGTACTCACAATCATATTCCAAAAGTTTTTGACCTTGTACAATCACGCTCTTTTTTAACGTTTACCTTTGTATGAAATAAACTTGCTCTTCCCGAGGCACTTCTAAGTGCATCTTTCACATAAAGAGAAAAAAATGATATCAATCAAACACATTTGTTGACGTTTACAAAAGCTGATATGTATAAAAAAAAGGACAACAGTTTTACAGTTGCATATTGTATATCAAAGGGTGATTCTTTGTACTAAACAAGTCACAAATTCAAATACGAAATGCACGTAGAAATGAATCAAACTTCTATAAGTGTTATCCTAATGTGGAGTTTGATGTAGTGAACAGAAAGTGAACATGATACAGTCTGTCTGAAATGAGTCAAGGTCCTTTGGTGATCACATCTGACTCTCTTTGAATGGCACCGTTCTGAAGATAAAAAAATAACATCTTGATTTTGGGTTATGAAACAGCAACCGAGGAGCTGCTTTTAGTGTTGTCTGTGGAAGGGGAAGGTCCTTGGTTTGCAGGCGATGTTTTTTCAGCAGATGGTGGTAGTTGGGTTTTTGGGGACTGTCCTACAGGTTTTCCAGCTGCATCTGAACTGGCTTCTACTTCAGTTTCCTGCTGAGATGCTGTGGCTGAGGAGATAACAGAGAAAATCATTTATTTAGACAATTGCTTTTTTTCTTTTTTTTGTAACCCATTTAGTTACTTCTGAAATAACAATACGCTTTCATCAGATGCATGTCTGATATCATATATCTGAAAATGTCACACTCAGCTATAAATAATTCAATATGCCTATACAGACATATGCTGTGTACAAAAGAAAGGAGAAATAAAATAAAATAAATAATAATAATAATAATAATAATATATATATGTGTATGTTTATGTGTGTGTGAATGTATGTATTTCAATCTTTTTATTGGTCTTTTAAATGACAAAAATTAAATATTGAGAAAGGTAAACAATAATATATTGTCCACTATTAATCTCATCCCCTAACCCCTTGTTTATTAACTTCATTAACAAAACAAGAAAAATAAATATATAAATACCAAATGAAGTACATTAAATACATACATACATGCACGCATTATGTATGTATGTATGTATGTATGTGTGTGTATATATATATATATATATATATATATATATATATATATATATATATAAAATAAATTCTGTCATCATTTACTCACCCTCCACTTGTTCAAAAACCTATTTGAATTTCTTTCTTCTTATTTTGTTTTCCTACTATGGAATAGGTTTAAAACCAAATGAGGGACAAAAAATGATAAGGTAATAGGTTTTGGATGAACTATCCCTTTAACATACACAATAAATTGAAAGAATATAACTTATACTGCAGAATAAACAATAAATAGCAGTCCCAAATTAGTTTTTGTTAATACAACATATCAATTTAGTACAGTGGTATAAACCAGCACAGTTGCTTAAAGATTTGTTGCATGCTGGTAATTTCTTTTGCACTTTATAATTAAGAAATGTACAGGTATAGCCTATTTTCCTTATGAGAAATATTTCAATGTTGTGTTTGTGTTAGCCTACTTTCATTTGTCTATCAAAAGGAATATCACTAACAGGATTATCATTTCAGACATTGTATTTTACACCTGAACATACAGCTTTCACAGGTCTTTCAAAATGAAAGTTCAAGGATCATAAAAACACTCCTTGACCCACTCAAAGCGCTTCTGTGACCAGCTGAGAAATGCTGGTATATAAAAGTCTTATAAAATTAATTATTTAAAATATAACATTTATTTGCTCATCTCTCACAATGAGAAAATGTTCATTTTCCATTATTTATATTCAACTTTACATTAAGATTTTCATTGATGAGAATCGTTTTTGATCTTATTCATTTTATAAAAAGTTGTCATCAAATTACAGAACACTGATTTGAGTTTGTACTGTGTTTTGAATACAATGATCGAGGGAGCGATGGCAAGATCAACATCAGCTCATCTCACAGTAGTTCATTCCCTTTTGGAAAGTCACAGAAACGCGATCACAGATTTCATAAGTTTGCTGTTGGGGCAAATTTATTGACACCATAAGCGTCCATGCTTTCATTTTTCAGAGGAATGATGGTTTCAGTTTGGCATTACTTTTTTTTAAGTCATTTCAAACACTTTCCTGTGGTAAAGGTGGTGCACATTTGGAAATAACAACATGGTGCATAAGTCGTGCACATATAATAACAATACCAAAAAAGCTTTTTTAAGCAATACCATTGAACAACTATTTGGTGTGAATTTCCCAATTAACCCACTTTTTTCTTAGATTTTAATAACCTGAAAAAATGTTTTCCTCCATAAGTCATGGAGAAGCTTTAGATAGTTGAATAAAAAAAATAAAATAAAAAGTCATAATATTTCAGATTGTGGAACATGTTTAGCATATCATACAAACAGCAGAGTATCAGTATAATTCTGGTGTAGTTCTAGTTAAATTAAAACTGATCAGTTTAATTTACTCCCTTATGTATATAAAAAGTTTCCATGGATACTATAAAATGTTTTTATTTTTGGTGTGAAGGAGAGTAACACAGTGTCCTAACTACACGTGCAGCGACACGCAATAAAAGATAATAGAAAATAAATAAAAATAGATAAAAGAAATACCTTTTTCCTGTTAAAAGGAGTTTTTGTACTAACCATTTGCAACAGCATTACATTTAAAAATGCTTTGTCATGGTCTAACAGGGTTGTGCATATTCTTTTAATGAGTTATGGGTGTGTTTTAAGAATAAACCAATCAGAGTCTCATCTCCTATTCCCTTAAAGAGTCAGTTGCGTCGCACCATGGTGCATTTGCTATTTACATGGCGAACTTTGTAAGTGGAAAAACTGAACTAGCTTTAACACTTCAATAGTGAGAAAACAGTTAAACAGACCATCTGCAGCGCAAGAATAAAGAACGAGCCTCCTCCAAACAGCCTCTTTACTTTCTCTTTCTCTTTCGTGGATAAGGAAACAGTGTTGTACACACTCCACCTAAGACATCCATTAGCCTACATATTCAACTTTGTTTGTTAAGCGCAAAGATTTGTTTCAAAACTTTTTCTAAATTCAGTTCTAATTTCCAGCAAACGAATAAATGAACAATAAAAACGAAGTGTGGTCAAAAAATAGTTATATCCAAACACCATTTATGCCCCATACGGTCCAAAACCTGACAGGTGGACAAATCTAAGTTTGTTTTTAATACAACAAATATAAAAATGCATATAATAAATACTACTACTACTACTACCACTAATAATAATAATAATAATAATAATAATAAAACAACAACATTATACAAAAGCAAGTTGTCATGAATAAACTGAAAAAAAGCCCCCCGAGATGAAGAAGGCATGGAGGCAGTGGTTTTTATATTTATGTAGAAATTAATAATTTTTGTAATACTTTAATCCTTTAATTCTTTTTCATTTGTAAATATATTTGCGTATTGCTGTACATCCTGTGTGTATTAAGCAATGTGTATGCGTTTAAGGTGCACAACTAACATGCTCTGCGCTGGACTTTAGCTTTCAGCTGGTCTATTGCATAGTCTATTTTAGTTCCTCAAAATAGCAACGTGCCAAACAATGCGCCTTAACACACCCCTTTTCTAGACCGGCACACCCATGAGTCCACAAAGTGGCGCAAATATATTTTTGCTATTTAACCAACGTGGCACAAAATGGGAAAATTATGGTTGCGTTGGTCTGAAAATAGCAACACATCGTGTCCCATGGTGGCCCATGGTGTAAAGCAGAGGAATGATTACCTGACTGTGTGCAGGACTTCATGTGTTCAGGCCAGTGTGCCTGCTGGCAGGGGTAATCGCAATAACTCGTGTTCCAGCAACAGTAGAAAATGGCCTCTTTCTTGCAGTTTGCACACCACTGCTTTTTCTTGGTCTCATCCACAGCCTGCTGTTTCTCCAGCTCCATCTGTTTCTTCACCTCTGACACCAGACGCTCTCTCTCCTGCTCCAGACTCTGCCTCATTTCAGCCATGGTTAGCTCTACACACACACACATATATATACATATATATATATATATACACACACAGTATTAGTGATGATATATAGTCATTAATTAAGCTCTGGTCGTCCAAAAGAGGTTTAGTGTTGGATTTGCAATAAAAACGTTGCAACTGTAAGTGATGAGGAGTTACCCAGGTTGTGCTTCATCTCTGACAGCTCCTGCTGATGAAGCCACTGCAGTTTCTCAATCTCGATCCGCAACCGCCGGATCTGAACCAAAACCCACAGAGAACCATAATGAAGAACTGCCATAGTATCAATTCAGTCTGTCAAACTAGAAATTTAACATGACTTTTTTTATTTATTATTTAGACATTGAGAAGGTATGGAAGCTCTTTTGTCATGGGATAAAAATTCAGTAATTCAGATTTTTTTTCTGAGTTTTATAATTTAGAAAATGTTATCTTTAGTTAGTTGCGAGATATAAAGTCAGAATTGTTATATGTAAATTAGCTGTGAGGTATAAACTTAATATCGCAAGTAAAAAAAAGTCAGAATCAATCAATTAGTATTCTCAGTTTTTATCTTGCAGCTCTCGCTTTTAAAACTATAGAATGCAACATTAAAACTCAGGGAAAAAATAAACTGAGGAACTGTGAGACTTTCAGTTTTTCTTCAAACTGCAGGATGTACCGTCACAATTCTGAGTTTATAAACCACAATCCTGACTATTGTCTCAGAATTGTGACTTCATTTCTTGCAGTTGTGTGTTTACAGGATTTTTAGCTCTTCTGACTTTATCACAATTCCCAGTTTATATCTTGCAATTCCATCTTTCATAACTCAAAATTTTGACATACAAATAACAGTTCTATTAAAATAAACCCACAATTGTAGTTCCAAGAATAAAAGAGATAATGTCACAATTACTTTTTTCAGTTCAAACTACATTTTTCAGTTCAAACATTTCATGTAAATGTTTTACGACAATGCACAAACCTCTGCTATGGTGTTTCCCGTCGTGCTCTTAGAAAGATCGTTGTAGATCTCTGTCATTGTTCCCTTGATCACGTCCATCATCTGCCATTATCAATGATAACAAGAAAGCCATCTTATATTCTCAAAATATCCTCAATAAGCCATCCTCAAAATATTTTAGGCACAATTTGAGTAATAGTAGTTACTGTATGCTGTATTATGTCAAAGATCCTATTTATAATCAATATATGTTCAAATACAATATCCGATATAGCTGAACATTAGAATTGATTCCATAAAATGAAAGCACATTATGGAATTTTGTTTTTATTTACATTTTAATTTTTTTCATATTTTGTGATTGTTTTTAAATGCATCTTTTTATGCTTTTAAATTACATTATAGGACCTTGATCTTTCCTTCAATGACTTTTGATGTTGAAAAAGTGACTTTTACAGACATTTTTAATAAATTTACATTGATATATTGTCTGAATTACTGTTGTAATTTACGATACAAATAGCTGGTAATAAACTTCCAGTACTTTTTCTGTTACTTTACAGACTTAATTTTATAATATTATATTGTATATTTTTATACAGTATATTGCTTCAAAGTATAAGTAAAAATGTCAATAAAAGTCACTTTGTTAAACTGCAGAGTTTATTTTCAACATCAAAAGTCGACAGAGCAGAAATCAATGTCCCATGATGCAATTCACAACCATAAATAACTTAAAAACACCTGTGAATCACAAATACGGAACCTGTTAATTAACAGATACTTTTACAGTGTATAGGTCATTTTCATTCAAGTTTTGACATTTGTTATTTACATTCAGCTCAGCACAGAAATGAGCTGTGGCCTACAATCAACGCATTTTTCTAAAAAGTCAAATAAGAAATGCTGCAGTGTTTATGGATGCATTTACTCTATTTATGGCCTATTTCACTGAACAGTCTAACAGTTACTGAAGTGAAGATCAGACTCACTTTAGTGGTGTACTTGGCGATGTCAGCGGCGACATCAGCAGAGGCCGGAGGGGTGAGGAAATCTCCAGCTAGACTGGAAATGGACGATCCAGACCCCGTGTTAGCAGGTGAGCTGTCCTTCTGATGAACTGCATTGAAAGAAAATAAAGAACTGATGGTACCGTGAACCAATTTTATGGATTTATCACCCCAGAAAATCAAAGCAAAGCAAAACTAGTTGATAAATAGCCTTTGGAAAAATAGTTGATTTTTTTTCCTGAAAGTGCTTTTTTATTATTATTTTTTAAACATTTTAAAGATTTTTTTAAATCTCTTAAAATTCGTATTAGCCTCACAAACATAGACAGCTGATAAACCATATTTATCATTTATCAAAATAAAAGTTGTGTTTACTTAACATGGGAGTACTTTACATAGAGGAATTGAAAACTTGATTAAATTAATCAGAAGTTTAATTTTGTTAGATAACACTTTAGTTTTAAAAATAATAAATGAATATCACATTAAAAATTCTGACTATTTATTTAGATTAGGAATAATTTTTTTAAAACAATTGTTTTTATATTTAAATGTGTTTTAACATATTATTGTAGATCTAAAATAAGATAAGAAGTTCAAATAAAGTTTCATCCTTTTCTTATAAACATTATAGTCATTAAATAAAATAATTTTAAATAAAATTAATATAATAATATTTCTATTTTTAACAAACCATTTTATTTGTAAATATTTATAACATTCTGTATCTAAAAACAATAAGTACTTATACACATAGAATATACATTTTTTATTATATATCTAAGAGTTACTTTAAAACACATTTTTCAGAGTCGCCACTGACGTGATTACCTTTGACGGATTGTCTGGTCTGGTATCGTGTGCTGCTGCTGCTGCTGCTGTTGTTGTTGTTGTTGGCTGAGCTCTGGGACTGTGTTTGGTTCTGCGCTGCTGTCTGAGGAACCGTCTCACTTTGCTGCTGCTGCTGTTTCTGCACCTTCTGCACATGCCATTTCCCAGCAGCAGGGCTCCAGGTGGCAGACCGCTGGGCAGGTTGCGTGCTCTCCTTGGGCAGCAGAGGGCGCTGTTTCTTCACCACATTGGCGGCAGATGGGGCGGTAGACACGGGTTGAGCAGCAGAGGTGGAGCTGGTGGAGCTGCTTTGAGTGGTAGATGGAGCCGGGACTGTGGCTGGAGCCTTGATGGCTGATGGGGCTGTGTCTTTTGGAGTGGGATTGGAGGAAGATGAAGTGGTATCTGTGGATGGAGAAGCTGAAACGCTGGTGGACGCAGGAGATTTACCTAAAACAGGAAGCATCAGATTCAGTGTTGAAATTAGCTATTTTAAAAATGCTTTCATAGATACTAGGGATGTCAATAATTAATTCATGATTGATTGATTAAATCAATATGCTTTTAAAAGGGATAGTTCACCCAAAAATGAATATTTTACTCTTCCTCATGTGGTTTTAAACCTTTGTGAGTTTATTTCTACTGTTGAGCACAACATAATATATTTAGAAAAAATGCTGTCGCTGGGACTCATCGACTTCCATAGTAAATGGAAGGCAATGGGTGCGTAAATGATGACCGAATATTCATTTTTGGGTGAATTATCCCTTTAAATTAATACACCTTATGAATCCCACCTATGAGAATTCAGAAGAAGAAGTCTTTTTTCTTATTTCGGTACACTCCAAAATTGTTGTTGGCATTAGGTAAGAAATTCAACTTGTAAATAAATACAAAAAAATATATAGCTTTTATTAAATAGTTTCAATGCCACATGACCAGATGAGTTTACTAGGTGAAATCTGTTAATGGTTTACATTCACAATTTTTAAAAGGTTTTAACAATTGAACTCCAATGCAAATCTGACTATGTTAAAGAGTAAAAGACAAATAAAAATGTAAAAAATAAGATCAATCAAATGGGTTAAGCATGGATGTCATAAGGGTGTATAGTTTTGACATTCATGCGGCTAATGGGCAAAAACTGTACAGCAGGGTTTGATGGAAAATGAAGTGTGCACATTTAAAAACACATGCAATATTTAATAAATGTTGCAATAACAATTATATGTTGCATTTTGGAGTTTAAATGTCAGAACTACAAGATACAAACTGAAAATTGTGATAACATCAGAAAATCTAAAAACACATAAGACATAAAACTCTCCACTAATGTGCATGGAGAAACAGAAACGCCTATTAGATTACCATCCAGGGTTGTTGTGTTGTGTGTTACAATCACTGTGGACAGCATTATCAAATCATTAATGATCTGAAATGGATTAGCATACCCTCTAACTCAACTGGTAGCTCATGAACGTGAATTATAGAATTATTTTATCCATGTGAGAAATGTAAAATCAGATGTAGCAGACTAATAAATTAATAAATCATAAGACTTTAACACATAATGATCTTTAAATTGCCTTTCACATTCTCCAGATTTCCCTTAATATGCACATATTAATACTATATATATTTCAGCACTATACAAAATAACAAACTTACAATAACAAAAACTATTTGCTTACATGAAATGACTAATAGTGTGTTTTTCCTGACACGCATATTAGTCATTACATTTAATCCTTTAAATCCTAAAAATGAATCGTCTGTCATTATTCACCCTTGACTTTGGTTTGTTTTGGTTCGTTCTGTTGAACACAAAGGAAGATACACAGAAGAATGCTGGAAACCTGTAGCCACTTCCATAGTATTTGATTTACCTACTATGGAAGTCAATGGTTACCAGTTTCCCACATTCTTCAAAATATCTTCATTTGAGCCCAACAAAATTTTAAAAAGTCAAACCGGTTTGGAACAAATTAAGAGTAAGCAAATAACGACTGAATTTTATTTTTTGAGGTCAACTATGCCTTTAAATATTTCTACTAATTGAATAATCATAGATTCTACTGACCTTTTATTTACAGTAAAAGCATTTCCCTAAGAGCTAAGAAATGAGGATTCCCATGTGTAAAGTGTCATTTGCACATACTGTCAAGCTGGTGACAATCATTGTGCATTATTATGGTTAACAACTAATTGATTGTCAATTTAAACAACGATTGATTATGGGAATTTATGGAAATGGACATCCCAAATAGAGACACAATCTAAAATGTGAGATATCTACCATCGGTTTTAACACCTGTCTGATCTTTTGGTGTAGAAACGGGGGCCATTGGAGCATCTCGCTTGGCTTTCTTCTTCTCCCTCCCGCCTTGTTCTTCCCCGAGGTCGATCACCAGCTCACGCTCGGAGTCTGAGTCCACATCCGGCTCTGAACCAGCCGGCTGGACGTCCTGCGCAGACTTTGTCTTCTCCTTCTGGCTCTGCGGCTGAGGTTTGCTCTTCTCCTGAGAGTCTTTCTCTGCGCCACCGCTAGGCTTCTCTTTGGTCTGGGGATCCGAGGTTTTCTTCTCCCCGCCTGATGCTTCTCCAGCCGCTGATGAGTCTTGGTCTTGTCCTTGAGTGGACAGAGTTCTGGCTCTCTTTTTGGAGTCTTTGTGGATGCTGTTGTTGTGGTTAGTGTTCTTGGGTTTCTGCTCGTCATCAGACATGTATTCACTGTCGCTGGAGTCACATTTATCAGAGTCGTCCGAGTCCGAGTGCTCGACGCCGCCACACATTTCATCTGAGATCTCATTGATTCCTGTGGAAACAGAAAGAAACATTCTTTACTTCCAAATTTGACCAGATTAGAAAAAAGTAAGGACATGACTTGACTTTCACTCCAGTAAACAAGACACAGATGCTTTAAATGTCAGTCAGACAATCATCTGGGTGGTTCTTGAACAAGGAACGCCAATGAAGTCCGGGGGTCTTGTTTATAAACAAGGTGTATGCCTAAAATGGGGGTGCAAATGTGTGTACGCCACTTCCCAGGCAAAAGTTGTGATCTATAAAAAACATATTTGACGGGAGACTCTGTAAGTGAGCTGTAAGTAAACTCTAAGTAGACATATTTAACTTAAATATTGACTTAATTGAACAGCTAATTCATTCCTTCATTCATTTTCCTTTTGCTTAGTCCCTTATTTATCAGGGGTCACCACAGCGGAATGAACCGCCAACTATTCCAGCATATGTTTTATGCAGCAGATGCCCTTCCAGCCACAACCCAGTGCTGGGAAACACCCACACACTCTCACATTCATACACACACTCATACACTACGACCAATTTAGTTTATTCAATTCACCTATAGCGCATGTCTTTGGATTGTGGGGGAAACCGGAGCACCCGAAGGAAATCCACACAAACACAGCGAGAACATGCACACAGAAATGCCAACTGGTCCAGCCAGGACTCTACCAGCGACATTCTTGCTGTGAGGCGACAGAGCTAACCACTGAGTTACCGTGCCACCCTGCACAACTAATCAAGAATCATTATTAAATCAATTAAAATTACTTTAAATTACCTCAAATTAGAAATGTTTTTCATATAGATGACAATGCTGTCAAAGATAGCTATGTTGGTCACTCAGAGCTACGAAAATGACAAAAAAAAAACATTGTATTATGCATGCCAGGCTAGTAGTAAAAAACACTTTGTAGGGCTGCCACTTGATATTATAATTATAAATCTGTAAATCTGTTAGATTTTAAGGTCCAAAAAAAAACTTTAATTTGATGTCAAACCAACATTCAACATTACAAAAATGATTTGACAATCTCTTATTTATCTAGTTAAAAATGCCACTTATTACACTTCATGATTTTTTAAATATTCTAACTCCTCCAACTCAATTGCTCCAGTCTGAATTTCTGCTTTATATAGTAAATTGTAGCTCTTTTTGCTACATAATTCAAATTGATGGAAAAGAATGGGATTAAAAACACAATCAATTTAACTGTGAATAATGCAAATACCAGAGTAAACAATTTGACCCACAGACCACATAACCAGTTTTAAGTTGAACAGGTATATTTTGTGGGAATAGGGAAAAAGATTATATTATCTCAATATTTTGATTTGTTTTACAGATTTTCAGATAGTTATCTAGGCCAAATATTGTCCTATCCTAACAATTCAATGAAAAACTTATTTATTCAGCTATCAGAAGATATATAAATCTCAATGTCCAAAAAATACCCACATGACTGGTTTTTGTGGTCAAAAAATTATAATTTTTTTGTTACTTAAAATCAAAGATCATAATCAAAATAATATCATAATAATGATTTATGGCAATGTAGGTCGGTTTGATTAAAAAAAAAAAAAAAGTATTTATATTAATATGAAGGAAATTAATGTGGGAACATTTCCAAAACCAAGGTTTCAGCAAAACTAAATGGTCATTATTGAGGTATGCAGTTAATTCTTTTTGTGTGTTCATTACCCAGCTGGGCCTTGCAGCTCTCTATAGTTTTATCCAAACTTCTGGTAGGTTTTTTGGGGGAGGTGAGGAGAACTGACACCCCTTGTTGCTGCTGCTGCTGTTGTTGTACAGCCTCACTCAACTCCTTCAGGTCCATTTCAGCTTTAACACGATCTGAAGAAACACATCCAGCAGGAACATTAAATAAATAAACAAAAATCCTTTCAAAGTCCTTTCAATGGAAGTCTATTAATTAATACAGTGGACATATTCACATCTCAAAAACTGCCAAACTCATATTTAAGCAGAATTGCAAATCAAAGCAAATCGAAACACTATTCATTCATTCATTTTCTTTTCGGCTTAGTCCCCTTATTAATCTGGGGTCACCACAGCGGAATGAACCGCCAACTTATCCAGCATATGTCTTATGCAGCGGATGCCCTTCCAGCTGCAACCCATCACTGGGAAACCTCCATACACACTCATTCACACACATACACTACGGACAATTTAGCCTACCCAATTCACTTATAGCGCATGTCTTTGAACTTGTGGGGGAAACCGGAGCACCCGGAGGAAACCCACGCCAACACGGGCAGAACATGCAAACTCCACACAGAAACGCCAAATGACTTAGCCGAGGCTTGAACCAGCGACCTTCTTGCTGTGAGGCGAACGTGCTACCCACTGCGTCACCGTGCAGCCCTTCGAAACAATATCTGACATCAAATGTCCTATAAATGTTGTTTCTTATGCTCAAATAGCATAAGCATAATACCATAAGAATTTCTAACAACCAATAAAGTGCAATCAAGGGCTTTTGGAAGTAAAAACACAATTTTTTCAACAAGGACATTTTTTTACAATATGTGACAAACTTTTAAAAACAGACCTTTTGGGAGTTCTGAGGCTGTTGATTGTAAGCAAGAGTAATTTGTAGCAATGTAGTATTACATCAAGTGTAATTTGATCTCCCATTGTGCAAATATGAAAAAAAAAAATACTGTTAACTTTTCTATAAATGCAACCAATACATTTAAATGAATAGTTTTTATTTTGGAACATTATTGTTAATTAAATATAACAATATATTTATTTTTAATATATTGTTAATTTGTGGAATCATTGTTGCTTAAAAAGCGGGCGGGGACTAATGTGCTCTATTACCTATGGAAGGCGGGGCTTATTCTGTCAAAATTGTATTAGAATTTTTTTAAATAGAGCACTAGAATGGAAAAAAACTGTTCTGTATGAATAAGCCCTTAGACTGCGCTTACTAAATCTAAAATCTTTTATTAGTTTACTGGTTTAGAGTTTTAGTTAGTGGTCATAGCTGAAGGCAGCAGGTTTCAAGATTTAAGACTCACCCAAATTGAGGTTAAGGATGCCACCTGTGCCCGAACTCCTCTCCTGTTTGACCGGTGTAGATAGCTGAGGCTTAGGGCTGCCGCTTGTCTTCAGAGATGCAGGAGATGCTGTGGGCAAAACAGTAAAAATGTATCACCTACTATTGTTTGCTAAAAAAATTTGCTTTTTATGCCAAATACATGGCTACTGGACATAAATGTGTGTTGGCAGTGTATGTACACAACCATGCTGGTGTCGTGTTTGGCTGTAAGACTGAACATAAAAGTCTTCATTTCAAGTCATGCCAAAACCTGAGCCTTTGGAGGTTTGGTGGATTACTTTTAGTTTTGAAGTTAATGTGTGTTAAAATGTACCAAATTTGGTTAAATCGTTTCACTACAGGTTGCTTTGTGAACAAGCCACACTACAAACCAGGCCATGTGTATGTATCGTTTCACTAAAAAGTAACACTTATTCTCTCGCTCTCAGTCATGTTGCTTCTAGAGACTGTTTATTGCTGTAACTATGCAATCAGACATGTATACGCTATGCCTTGATGACGCGTGAACATGCAGCTCATTTACAATTAAAGTGATACACACCAAAACAGCTCTTTTTACACAGCAGGTCATGATTTTGCAAAGTATGATGCGATCCTGGATTAACATCTATGTTGATCCTGGAACATCATTTTTGTTCAAAAATGTAATCCATACCTTTTCCCTACCCCTAAACCCAACCATAACTGTAAATTATTCCCAAAATCAGAGAGGAATAATAGTTGGATAACAATCATGTAGAAGTGCATAAACCTAACCGTAAGCCTAAACTTAACATAAACGGTAAACGTATCCCTTAATTCTGATTGGCTGATTGATATGCCCCAGGATCAACATAGATGTTAATCTAGGGACATGTCCTACTTGGTGAAATCAGGTTGGTGCATGTGTTTTGCTGAGAGACTGAAGTCTTCATTTGCTCCCAAAACCTAAGCCCATGGAGGTTTGATGGATTACTTTTAGTTTTGAAGTTAATGTGTGTTAAAATGTACCAAATTTGGTTAAATCGTTTCACTACAGGTTGCTTTGTGAACAAGCGACACTATAAACCAGGAAATGTGTATGTGTCGTTTCACTAAAAAGTAACACTTATTCTCTCGCTGTCAGTCGTGTTGCTTTTATTGCTGTAGCTATGCAATCAGACATGTATATGCTATGCCTTGATGACGCATGAATATGCAGCTTATTTGCATTTAAAGTGATACACACCAAAATAGCTCTTTTTAGACATGCCACAAAAATCACATTCTCAACATCTCATAACAAATAATCTGTGGGACATCTTGAGCTGAAACTTCACAGACACATTCTGAGCACACCAAAGATTAATATTACATCTTGTAAAATGAGGCATAATAGGTGCCCTTCAAAGGGATAGTTCACCCAAAAATTAAATTTTACTCACCACCAAGAGGTTCCATACCTTTATAGATTCCTTTTACTGTCGAACTAAGAAAATCTTGTAGGAAATAAAATGTCTAAAGCCAAAAAAATAAAAAGATTTTTTGAAAAATGCTGGCAACCTTTAATCACTGACTTCCATAGTAAGAAATACTATGAAAGTCATTGGTTACAGGTTTCCAATATTTTTCAAAATATCTTATTTTGTGTTCAACAGAAAAAACAAACTCAAACAAGTTTGTAAAAAGTAGAGGTTGATCAAAAATGAGAGAATTTTTAGTTTTGGGTGAACTATGCTTTTAAATCTAGCCATTCACCTGTACAATCCATTGAGTCTTCACCACCGCTGCAGTGACTTGATGACATTTTCGCCCCCCGTTCGTCCTGCTCCAGGTCTGACCCGGTGTGAACTGAAGAATTGGTGCTCATTGGTGACCTGGGCATGTCCGTCACAGAGATCCGACATCCCCCTCCTCCTGACATCACAGACTTACCGAGGAGCATCTTGGGGGATGCTGTCATGTCAAAGTTAAATTTTACTTTGTCCTGTTTCTCAGACTTCACTGTGCCTTTTTTAGGGTTATTAGGGTCCTGCAGCATCTGGAACAGGTTGTTGGGTGTGTAAGCCGTTCGGAAAGGGGCATAGTTGAACACGCCGTACTTCTTGCGCACATTTTCCACGTAGACCTCCATTTCTTGCATGGCGCTGTTGAAAATGCTTTTGGTCTTCTTCACGGAGAAGGGGATCTCCTTAGACATGAGGTAACAGTTGTTGATTGGCACCCAGGCTCTAAAATGTGAATGAAAGGGGTGAAATTATCTATTTTAATATAAATAAATAAATGTAAACAAATGTATTAGGCAGTATCCACCATTAGGTTTTTTTTATTATAAATATAACGAATCCTGATTCATAAAACATTACGATTTATTATACAGAAGGTCTGGATGATACAGCTGACAAAAAAGATTTTTATTTAAATTTACACTTGTTCTCTGAAAATTGTGTAAAATAAATGGTAAAATATTTCTCAAAACTACAAAAAAAAAAACCCAGTAATATTGTGAAATATAAAATATCAGATCAATATTTATTTTTGACAATAAAATAAAAATTTCAAGTACTATTTTAACAACTGTTATACATTTTAAAATGTGTATGTGAAGTTAGTTGTTAGTTTTTTGTGTGTAGTAAACATGTTAGAATTTCACAATTTTAAATGCATTTATAATTATTATAATTTATTGATGGTAAAACATTGTAACATTTAAAATGTTTTCTTTTTTGTTCAAAAAGATTATGTTATGACTGTTTCATTCATATAATAATCATTATTCAGGTCTATATGGGCCCAGAAAGTGAAAACAGACACAATGCATTGTGAACGTTAAGCTCTGAATCACTCAATGTTGCTTTTTTAACATCCCAAACAAAATCACTATTATTAAAGGTGCAGTAGGTGATCTGTGAAAATCTATTATCTATTGTAATTTTCGACCCGAAATTTTTAATTGAACAAACATTTTTTAGTCCTATGCCTTGCCCAGAATACAAAAATACATTTAGATCATTTACATTATTCACTTCTATCGGAACAAGCACAACAAAAGATGTTTCTGAAGACAATCACCTATTGCAGTTTTAAGTGAATCCATAATTCCTGGAAATCAGTATGGAAACAGAAATAAGAGTAGCAAGTTCACCTGTCATGCTGGCCAAAGAACCTTGCATCCACCTGACCATCCTTGTCCCTCAGGGCTTTAGCAGGCCAAAAGGGAAAACCTTTGAGTTTGGCCCACACCAGAGGATGAGGCTGAGACTGCATGAAAACATAACAGACATGACGATCAGCTACACCTGAAATACAGTCCAGATGTTCAACTGGATCAATCTGAATAAGCTTAACCAGAAACCAGCACTGGTCAGCACTCACATACTGTATATCAGTGGTCTCAAACTCAATTCCTGGAGGGCCACAGCTCTGCATAGTTTAGCTCCAACCACCTCCAACTCACACTTGCTTAATAGTCTCTAGTAGTCTTGAACATCTTGATTAGTTGGATCAGCTGTTTCACTAGGGTTGGAGCAAAACTGCAGAGCTGCAGCCCTCCAGCAATCGAGTTTGAGACCCATGCTGTATATAAACGGTACAATTTTAAAAAGTTGATCCTCTTACACAAGGTTCACAGAACCAGTTGTCCCTCTTCTGACAGGCGGACAGGTAACACTCTGGACAAACCTCGATTTCGTTCATCTGTGGATTATTTATTGACACTGTCAAAACGTTTCCAAGACCAACCGACATAAAAAAATATCCTACGCATGCTTAGCTTAGTTTTACAGATCCCAAATGTTTCAACTGTAATTAATTTTTTTATATAACATGTTTTACACTTTGTAAAGAGATCAGAAAACTCACTTCGTGTTCACAGATCTTGACAATAACTTTAGCAGTTGCTGTCAGCTTGTGGTTCCCTGAAATAGACAACCTGAGACTTAATAATTGATGAAAGGAGAAATAAATGTGTCAGAGAATAAAATGGGCTTTTGGACATCCAAATGTGTCCTGTTTATTTAATAAAATTATATTTTATTTTTGTCTGAGCAAAAAAAAAAAAAGACAGAAAATAACCAATATGTAATTCAGTGTAACAATAGTTTTGTATATCCAACAATTTGCTCAGGGACATTTAGATCAAGAATCATATGATGGCATGTTAAAAGACACTATTTAAGTATCACAGTGCAGCCCCAAAATACTTATTAATCTTAATCATCTGACATTATCTTCTTAAAGCACAAGGTTTTATCCATTTATCGGCAGGGATTCTCATAGTTATTATAAATATAATATGATTTAGTATGCTCACTATTTTAATATATTTTAATAAATACAGGTAAACATGTTACGCTGAATGACATTACAAAAATAATAAATTACGGTAACAAAAAAAAAAACACTACTTCACCCATATTTTTGATGTTTTCACTGGCATTAATATATTTTTTATGTAAATAAATTTACTTTTTTACATTTATTTTGACCCAAAGACCAAAACTGTAGATTTTGTTACTGAGCTACATGAACAATGATTCTATAATCCAGCACTAACCTCCGTTATAAATGATACAGTTGTGTAGAATCCACTTCACGTCGGCCAGAAATGCTTCTGTGCAACCATACATTTTCTTCTTGATATTCTACACACACACATTTCTCAGTTAGCTTTTATTTTTACATACATATTTCAAAAACACATTTCACCAGAAGAGAAATCCTGTTCAACCCTTTATAGGGAACTCATTGAAATACTCAGAGTAAAAACCTACTTGAGTATTATTAAAAGCTAGACATAATAATGAAAAAATATTTTGTAACAAATGTAAATGAATTTACCATATATAGTTCCTCACCCAATAAATGGTTAAACTGAAGATTTCTAAAAATATCTTTTAGATTTTTTCCAATTTTAAATGAGAAAAAAAAAATCATAAAAAAAAGCTTCTTGCAATACAGAAAACTTGCAATTTACCTTCTCAAGAGTGCCCAGATCCATGGGGTGAAATATATACTCGGCATAATCCGGGTGCTGATCCAGTGACACTGGCTTCTGAAATGGTTCAGTCTGATGAAACAAATCATTTATAAAAGAAACACAGCAGAGGGCAAATCAATGAAACACTGTCACATTTAAACAGCCATCAAGATGAAAGCATGATGTTATTAAATATACTGACTCACCCCTGGTTGTTTCATTTTCTGCAGAGCAAACTTCAGCAGGTAGGACAGCTGCTCTAGGTTTAGCATGGTCATTGCTTTACTTTGAGTCTCTATGCATTCAGCCACTGTTATTTTCTGAAGCAGAAAGTGAAATCACTGTACTGTTTATGTAAATCACACACGCACACAGGTCATAATCATTCATGTGTAATCAGGCATTGTGCTAATATATGCTAATTTCAAATTAACTTTATATTAATCAAGTCAATTAAAATTAAATTATTTAGAAATTAATAGAAATAAATCTAATTATTTCTACCGGTGGTATAAGAAGAAACAACTGAATGCAATTCGCTCTGAATTATACATGTAAAAATGCATTGATGCTAGCTGTAAAAATTAGGATCTGTACCAGAACAAACTGACTTGTGTTCAAAGTTCAGTTTTCAAGATATATGATAGGATTGTAAAAATTAAAGGATTGTTGTCAGAGCAAATATCCCAACACAACAAATTCAACCTGTTTAACTAGTTTCTAAATGGTACCGTTCACAAGTAAAAGCATATTAGCAAATTAGCTAAATGTGATAAGAAGTTTATCACAATTAGCTTTCCAAAACCCAGTGAGATTGTGCTGTAGTTGCCTATGTAGGCGGCTCCCTTCATAAACAGCACACTTACTGATACAAAACTGTCTGATATCACATACGCTATAAAAAAAAAAGAAAGCAATTTAAAAAAAACAGCGTTCGAGGAAAGGAGATTCACTGATTTGAGTTTGCTGTTAGCATGTTGCAAAGCTAATAAACTCAACAGCACTACTCTGGGCAAAACAGGCATTTTATCATACATTTAAACTATTTTGATGTTCTCTTTTTCAAATACAATGTGTATTTATGAATTACCATTTCTTGAAAATCATTTGATAGTTTGAATTAAAAAAAAAAAACACCATTGCTACAGTGACTCTCTAAAGAACACATTGCCTTAGATTTCAGCCAAAGTGTAAGTTTTGTATAACTTTTTATGCATTATGTATCTTTAAAGGGATAGTTTGCCCTTAAGAACACAAAAGACAATCTATTAATAGCAGATAGATGATAGAGGATATTTTGAGTTTTGTTTTTGTCCATACAAGAGACATTTCTTAAAATTTTAAGAAATTATTTATTTTTTATAATATATTTTTTATAATATATTATCATATTTTTATTTTTTTTAATTTTAGCTAAAATTTTATCTTTAGCTAAACGTCTTTTTAATCTTTAATTATTTCAGCTTTAGTAACGCTAAAATTTTCCACTTGTTTAATTATTACATCAAGTATTCACATTGTATTGTTTTTCAATTTACAAAAAACATTTTAATAAGTTAACAATGACACTGTAATTTGGATTGACATGAAGATGAGTAAATAATTTTAACCAAAAAAAATCATATTTAGGCTATCGTTTAGATTACAACAGTGTTTTGGGGGATTAAAAGAATAAATGATAAATAATATATTCTTTATCTCTGTTCAGAAATGTGATTTTGTGAAACATCATGGTGACATCATGTACATCATGTATATGCCAAACGGCAATAATTATAGTCATTTTCCATATCTGGACAAAAAAAGAAAATATTTTCCATTTTTAATACTCTGTTGTTGTAGAGACGTAACGTTTGAATCAGCTTTGACATTAAAATCTCCCTACACCTCAAAATAAGCAACCAACTCAGCAACCAAGCAACCAACAGATCTTAAATTTCTGCTAATTATTACACTGCTGTCTAGAGTACTTGATTCTGGTCAATCACAACATTCCAAAGTATGTTATTCCCAGATAACAACCACTTAGACTAATAACACAGGCTCATCTGGGTACTTCAAATCATCTCGACTGTCAGTGAATATGTTCACATTCTTATGTTTGTCTGTCACACCATCATTTTTGATGCCATCTTGTGACTGAATAATATGTAGATTAGTGTATGCTCCATTCAGCCGTTTTCGTTTCTGTCAGCTTTGCTTTTACTGAAAGAACTATTACGGCTCAGAAACAATGTTTTGTGTCTAATTTTTACGTTTTGAGGCAAGTAGCTGTGTAATAAGTGGGATAAAGTACATCCAGGAGTTTTGTTTTTTTAATAAAGCCCTTCAGTCTTATCAAAGGCTATAAAATACACAAGACATGACACTCATATGGTTTTGAATGGGGAATAGTGTAACGGTCAATATGGCAAACAGTACAGGAGCCAATCATCGATCGATATAGACTGATGATTCTCCGAGAGAGGGGCTCGGACCAGACATGAGTATCTGCAGATTTTGTGTGATTCGAACATTTCGAAATGAAACTAAAGAGAAAGCTGTTACTTGATTTTATTGATGATTTCTAATATGAAGTTGAATTGTAAGCTTGTTCAAGCAATTTTGGAGAATTTGATGTTTCCCCATTCAAATAGAATGCCCGGGAGGCATTTCAAAGATGGCCACCCAGTGAAATGACTTGCCTTAAAAGGACTTTGGTCTTATACAACATTCTGCCATAACAACAGCCTGGATGTACTTTATCCCTTACATAAAGCAGCTCTAGGACGCAACAGTACCTCGCACTCTGGACAGAACCAGTCGCCCTCCGGCTCAGCGGCCAGTTTGAGGCACTTGGCGTGGTAGACGCGCGGGCAGAGCTCACAGCAGAGCACCTGGCCCTCGCGGTGGCACACCCAGCAGTAGAAGTCATTCCGCCCGTCCTGCGGTACAACATCAACAGGGTCTGTGGTGAGTGCGGGCTGCTTGACATAGTAAAAGGGACCATGTCTGAGCTCACACTGAAATGCAGGCAAGAGAGACAGGGCAAGGGGTCAAATCACAAGCCACAACACTCGCAGGGGAAACATAGCAAGGCACTGCAATAAAATCAAGCATGGACAGGTAAGCAGTCACATTGACCACTGGGTCAAAAGCAGCACACTGGAAAGACAATGAGCACGTTTACATGCATCTTAAATACTTGTTTTTAATATTTTTGTTCATAATTATTTTTTATTTGAATAAAACATGGGCGTCACGGTGGCGCAGTGGGTAGCACATTCGCCTCACAGCAAGAAGGTCGCTGGTTCGAGCCTCGGCTGGGTCAGTTGGCGTTTCTGTGTGGAGTTTGTTCTCATGTTCTCCCCGTGTTCGCGTGGGTTTCCTCCGGGTGCTCCGGTTTCCCCCACAAGTCCAAAAACATGTGGTATAGGTGAATTGGGTAGGCTAAATTGTCCGTAGTGTATGCGTGTGTAAGTGTGTATGGATGTTTCCCAGTGATGGGTTGCAGCTGGAAGGGCATCCGCTGCGTAAAACATATGCTGGATAAGTTGGCGGTTCATTCCGCTGTGGCGACCCCAGATTAATAAAGGGACTAAGCCGAAAAGAAAATGAATGAATGAATGAATAAAACATTTGTACATTTATAAAGCTATACTTTGTATTATATCATCTTTGCATCAAATTACAAAAAAAAAAAATTACCGCTTATGTGAGGTGTTTCTAATGGAGCGTCTATGGGCGGGACAGTAAATTTGACGTTGTTTTCTCTTCTGGCTGACGTTATCAGTCTCACGCAATTTTTTTTTCCCTGAAAGTCTTGATAACACTAGGGTTGACTTTTTCTTTTATTATTTGAGCAAATAGGAATGCACTTGCTGTACTCTCCCATTCACTGCGCTTTAAGTTTGCCCAATTATGACAACTTCCGCAGCAGAGAAACCCAGAAATGTGAAAAGGTTCCACTATCCTATCAAGCAGCATTTTAACTATATTTCCATTTCTGCTGCATGACATGAGAACACATTTCTTTAAGTCTTTAAGTGAAGAAACATCTAAGTTTATGTTATATTTCCTCCTCGCATATTCAAAACACTTGGTCAGTCTGGACAGACAATTTAGCATGCAGTAAGGGCACATTCCTGACACAGGCTTTTTCAGTAGTTGCACCTAGACTGTGGAATCTCTTACCCCTGCATGTAAGAGAAGTTCCAACTATAGAATACATTTAAAATCTTGGTTAAAAACATTTATTATCTTAGGCATGATGATATTTAATTTTACTTTAAATGTTAATACTTTATTTTGGGCTCTAAAAATTATTTTAGTCTAGGTGCATATTTTAGTTTTTGCACCTAGACTGTGGAATCTCTTACCCCTGCATCCAAATTTTAAATCTTGGTTAAAAACTCATTTATCATCTCAGGCAGTTAATTGTGTATTGAGGGATGATATTGAATTTGACTTTATATGTTCATTCATTCATTCATTTTCTTAGTCTTAGTCTTTATTAATACTTATTAATTCTTAGGCTTAGTCCCTTTATTAATCTGGGGTCGCCACAGCAGAATGAACCGCCAACTTATCCAGCATATGTTTTACGCAGCTTCCAGCTGCAACCCATTACTGGGAAACACCCAAACACTCTCATTCACACACATACACTAAGGACAATTTAGCTTACCCAATTCACCTGTACCGCATGTCTTTGGACTTGTGGGGGAAACCGGAGCACCCGGAGGAAACCGGAGCACCCGGAGGAAACCGGAGCACCCGGAGGAAACCTACGCGAACACAGGGAGAACATGCAAACTCCACACAGAAATGCCAACTGACCCAGCCGAGGCTCAAACCAGCGACCTTCTTGCTGTGAGGCGACAGCACTACCCACTGTGCCGCCGACTTTATATGTTATTGTTTTAATTTATTTTATGCTCTAAAAAATGCTTGTAACAGTGATTTCCCAAACCCAGTCCTTGTGCCCAACCGTACTGAACATTTCCTGTTTTTTTGTTTTTTTTCACTTCAGACTTTTCTTCTAATTCGAATATAAGTGCCATGTAAAGTAGACTTCACAGGATATTGTT
Source organism: Danio jaintianensis (assembly GCA_903798115.1). Classification (NCBI taxonomy): domain Eukaryota; kingdom Metazoa; phylum Chordata; class Actinopteri; order Cypriniformes; family Danionidae; genus Danio; species Danio jaintianensis. The sequence goes on along the minus strand of CAIGQV010019951.1, from coordinate 5,645,988 downwards.
CTCAAAAAAATTATTAAAAAGAATATATATATATATTTTTCAATTACCAGAGGCCTACAGTACCAATACAGTTTCCATTAGAATCTACAGAAATCTCCATTATAAACCATTACATAACCATTAGAACGTCTCTGATGGTTTCTATAGTTTTTTTTCAGTAGGGGTATCTCACAAACTCACTTCAATTAGCTGACAGGAAGCAAGTTAATCTATTTTTATGCTGGGAGAAATTGCCATAAGAGGGAGAAAAAAAAAAATCGATTTGCACTAAAAAGGAAAATCACCCAGAAATGCAAATTCACTCATCATTTACTCATTCTTTAATTGTTCCAAACCTGTACAAGTAAAAAATTTTGATTAACACAAAACAAGATATTTTGAACAACGTTAGAAACCAGTAACCATTGACATCCACAGTAGGAAAAACACTGACTTACTATGGATGTCAATGGCAACAATTTTTAAAAACATCTTCTTTTGTGTTCAACAGAAGAAAGAAAGTCAAACCAGTTTGTAACAAGTGAAAGGTGAGTAAATAATGAAAGAATATTTATTTTTGTGAGAACTATCCCCTCAAGCTGTTCATGACCTTACTCCGATAAAGAAAAAACGGTTAACACAACGGTTAGCACGTTTACATGACCACGTGCATTGTCAGCTTTTGCTTATAAGGCATGATCAAGTTAAGAACGTGCATGTAAACACACTCACTGTGTAGGATTTCATTGCCATAAACACACTTCATGACTGATGCGTGATCCGAGAACCATGTTGTGTCTGAGATCAAGTGTGTTTCGCAAAGATCAGAACGAAATCCTGAATTACTATATAAGATGCCAAATACAGAGGAGCAGGATCACACTTGGAAGACAAATGGAAGTATACGCATTACTAATTATTACTAATTTATAGTGTTAGTCTATATAGTATAGTCCTATAAATATAAATATAGTCATATAAATTTACATGCTATCTCTATATAATACCAAGCAAATCTACATTTGGCATCTTTCATGAAACTTTGTTCATATGCATTGCAACACACCACCACAAAAACAGCACAACACTTGATTTTTAAGCTGTTATTATAAAGGGAATAAAGAGTGGGACACCCCAAAAAAGCATTCAGACATCTGATATTTAATATCAGTGTCATTTGAAACTAAATTATTAGTAGTGAAAGCAAGAGGTTTCCTCAGAACTAACTTCCCCTGAGCTGTTTTTGTTGTGTAGTTCATCAATTGTACCATCTGTACACTTTCGTTCTGATGTTTTGAGTCAGTTTAAGACTTATTCATGTAAAGAAATGACTCTTTTTAGTTATAGTAAGGATGAATTAAATGAATGCAAGTTAATGCAATTACTAATGTCAATCTTTTTTTTAACGTTCTGTTCATTTCACAAAAATATTTACGTAGCACATCTGTCTAACTGTCTAATATATAAGTAATATTTTTCTTATGCACCAAATCATCATATTAGAATGATTTCTCTAAGATCACTTGGCATTGAATGCTCAAAATTCAGCTGTGCAGGAATAACACTTTTTAAATATATTAAAATAGATATCAAAATGGTCATATTATTTAAATATTTCAGCTTTGGATATGAGAGTTCTTTAGAAGTATTTAAAAAAATTTACTGACCCCAAAATAGTACACAAATATTTAAAAATTACATTTTGCCTTCATAATAATTGTATTTTAACATGTGAAATGGGAAATTCTTTAATCAAACCTCACTTAATTTTATATTTTATCTAATCAAATTCCATAAACACAAAAGAAAATTATATTTCACTCCCCAAATAATAATTTATTCACTGTTTATGCTCTCTGAAACACAAAAGATGATTTATTTTGCTTGTGTCTTTGTTTTTTCAAATGATTTTGTCCAGATTTTGTTCAATGCACCACAGCTGAAATATAAAGATCTTCTTTTGTGTATCATAGAATATTAAAAATGTTGTGAGGGTGAGTAAACTCTTTATATTTGGTTGTGGTATCCCTTTAATTATGCAAGCTGCGTCTAAATGCTTTTTGAGACCACCATAGCTCGTAGGACAGAAATCCCCACAAGGGGTCGACTTTGTTCATGCAAATCAGTAAAAGCACTTGGTCCCTCAATGTGACCAGTGTTTTATCATTTACAACTCAAAATGAAAATCAAACGTGTGGGTCAAAGACACAAAGGAGCTTTCAAGGATCAAAACAAAATTGTACAAGAGCCTAAAATCTTTTACATGAATTAGTATGTGTCCTTTTTGATTTTAGTTTTGAGGGGAAAAATACATTTACATCATACATTTTTTTTGTACTATGAAATACAGAAAACACCCACTAAAATGCCATTCAGTACAACAATAGATTTTATACCAAAAGTATTTAGAACTAGAATAATTTGATGACATTAAAAGACTAATTCATTTAAACTTTCAGCAGGAAGTTTTAATAATTGAAAATATACTTAACAATAATAATAATAACAATAATATGAAGAAATAATTTAGTATGATTACTTATTCTTTTATATATTTGAATAAGTATAAGCATGTTCTTTAATATTTACATTATGCAATGAATGGATTATTTTACCCAAAAAATTATTAAATAATACATTTATTTGAAACAATAGACACTTTACTTGCAGTTAAAATCCATGTGAAGTTGCTGAGTTTTATTTTCAGTATGTTGATGTACTTCCAACTGAAATGGAACATTGAGTAGGGGGTGGGGCTTTCTTTTTGCATATCATTCGCTGATGGCAAACTAACGGTAAGAGGGGCATGGCTACAAATATTGTGGTTGAATCCGTCAAAAACTGACATCTGAGAAAGACCACCACCCCAAACGTGGGATGAAATGGTCAGACTTTGATTGAAGATTACCAAAACAAACATTTTGTTTTTCAGTAGATTAACTTGCATGTATAATTGTTCACCTAAAGAACAACAATGTGCACTAGCAAAATAAACACTGATTTCACATGAACTTTAAAACGTTTTCTCTGTGTACAAACTATATTTTAGAAATTTATGATGCAGAAACCAAAATATCTTTGACCCACATATTTACAATCAACCCTGATTTGGTCATTTGAATAGAATAATGCAAGAAAACGCAGGAGTATACAAGAAAAGACAAGAGCATGACATATAAACAGAAAGTCTGATAATGTTTGTTTGTTTTTTAAATTCATAATTTGAATGCACAGTCTTTGCTCAAACCAGAACAAAAGGATGAAGATGAGAGCAGTGGAGCCTGGAAGAAAACATACTTGATCTTTACTGCTGTTGACTAATCCCGGTTTCTTCTTCTTCTTCGTAGGACTGGGTGACGTGTCGGAGGGAGAGTGTCCATTTGAGGAATGTGGAGGACTTGGTGCTTTTCTCTTCTGCGCCTGCTCTGCTGATCCTACATCAGAGACGGCTGCCGAGAAAACCAAAAACTGCTTTATTATGCAAAGCCCACATTGATAATACAACACCCAGGGTTTCCCTCTCTAAACCAAATGTCAAACTCCCTGACTTACAATCAATAAAAAATTGAATAGAATACAAAAAAACAGGCAGCTATAGTGTCCCTACAAATTTTTCCGCAAACAAATTGTGCAAAATTTAGGGTAGTTTTAATTGGCGCAGATATCCGTTTAGACAGCACAGGTACTGTTAAAATTATTTCTGCGCAATCTGCATTGTTTTATATCAAATTACATTATACTAGCATATAGAAAGTGCTCATCCGGTGTGTGATACCTCAAGTTGTCATAAAGTGACCCACTTTAGATGCGTCATGTGACATTATTGCAAAGCAAATTTAGCCAAAGCCTATTTGATCAAGGTTATGTTCATTGTATCGATCACTAAAATTCACATTTTCAACAAGGATTTTTCTGATGCTGCTGTTGAAGAGATTTTAACAGTTGTTTATTGTCATCATGTAGAGTCACGTATCAAATATGATGGATAGACTTTATATGATTAAGAGGTAAACACTTTCTCTCTGGGCGACGCGGTGGCGCAGTGGGTAGCACGTTCGCCTCACAGCAAGAAGGTCGCTGGTTCGAGCCTCGGCTGGGTCAGTTGGCGTTTCTGTGTGGAGTTTGCATGTTCTCCCCGTGTTCGCGTGGGTTTCCTCCGGGTGCTCCGGTTTCCCCCACAAGTCCAAAAACATGTGGTATAGGTGAATTGATTAGGCTAAATTGTCCGTAGTGTATGTGTGTGAATGAGTGTGTATGGATGTTTCCCAGTGATGGGTTGCAGCTGGAAGGGCATCCGCTGCGTAAAACATATGCTGGATAAGTTGGCGGTTCATTCCGCTGTGGCGACCCCAGATTAATAAAGGGACTAAGCCGAAAAGAAAATGAATGAATGAATGAACACTTTCTCTCTTTGTTTCTCTCAGTGTTCCCTTTATTACAGAGACCAACGGTCTTTGAGGTTAAAAAAAGTCATGAAGAACTAGAACTAAATTAATAAATTACAAAATGTGTGTATATTTTACAGCAAAACAACACAAGAAAAGTCTGCAAACATTGGCATAAATTTTGAGATTAAATCAGTTATTTTTTGGCTGCAATAAGTGCTTAATTTGAGCCAGATCCTGTTCCGCAGTTTTGTGTTTTGAGTTCCAGTACTTATTTTAATCAACCTGGAATTAAATTGTGCCTGGTGACTACCTGCATGTGTGTTTGTGAGAATGAGAATGAGTGCAAGTGAATGCAGAAATTTAGAGGTTACGTTTAGCTGTTGACCATTCAGAAACATAATGCTCTTATGCTGGGTTCACACCAAACGCGGAGCACCGTGTCACTTGCTCTAGTTTACTCACAGAATGTTTTTCAAATCACGCTCATTCACGCCACACTGCAATAATTCACTTCTATTCGAATTTACATTTTCTTTGTATGTAACTTACTTGTGCAAATAGGCTACTTAATTCCCAGCATTAGATGCGCTATCACTGACTACGTTTACATGGACATCAGTAATCAAATTATTTACCTTAATCTAAATAAGGCAACAATATGATTAAGATGTTCCTTTCATGTTGCTTTTTTACATGTTATACAACAGATCGATTAACGTCATTACGTCATCACGCTATCCAATGTTTCTTCTGGAGTTTCATGTAATTTCGAGTGTTTCATTTTTTATTTTTCGACTTTAACTGCAGTTCGGCAGTTTCACTTTTATTCAGCAACAATTCATTCATGCCCCCGTGACAAACTCTGAGGTACTGGATGCGAGTATGAACTAAGGGCTAGTGGAAGAGTGTTGTTTTAATGGAATTTGACACTGCACGCCAAATTGAAAACTTCCACATTTCCCAGACAGCATAAAAGTGTGTTCTCAAACGCTCCATGTTTGGTGTGAACCCAGCATAAGAGCATTATTATGTTTCTGAATGGTCTCGACAGCTAAAAATAACTTCTAAATTTCTGCATTCACTTGCACTCATTCTCACAAACACACACGCAGGAAAATTAATCTGTGCGTGTATGGAATACCCTGTCATAAAATGCGGCAATAAGTCCTACACGATGGTTTTGGTTTGATTAAGGTGTTTACATGTCTGTACTGCACTTCAATAATGTGACTAAAATAGGAATACTCCACGTGTCTTAATTCCATTTGTGTTTAATACGATTATGACTGTAGTAGGATTAATGTCATCAAAAATCTCTGTTTACACGGTAGACTCTTAATCAGAGTATTGTCTTAATTACATTAAATCAGAGTATTGGTGTCCATGTAAACATACTCACTGTTTGTGTTTCGTGACGTGTGTGAATGCATGTGCAAATAGTGTCGATCACAGCTGTTTTTTTAATTATTAATTTACAAATTAAGCACTGGACAAAATATTCAGAAATTTTGATAAATGGGAGGCAAAATTTGAAATGACAAGCAAATTCCCTGATATTTTCCCCTGATACCTGGACAAAAATAATCTAGATATAATTCCCTGATTTCAATATCTGGAATAGACCTTTTAAAATTGAGACTCCAGAATTTCCATGACCCGTGAGAACCCTGAACACCTCACCCAGCCTGGCCTGTGATTGTGACCTTTCAAAGACAACACCAAAATACAACATCAAATCAAACGTCTGACTAACCCACTAACACAAAGCGCCAGATACTAACAACCAACTGCCATGATGAAAGAGGAAATTGCATGCCACGCTTGATGTGGCTCATTCATTTCATCTTGAGCACTGAAGTCTCACAATCTTACAATCTAAATTTGGAGTCTTTTATGCAAGATTAAAGCACAAATTGAGATCCATACATCAAAAGGAGTCAAAAATCGTAGAATATATATATACCTTTGGGTGGCACGGACACCTCCATCCTGTCAGCAGCATCGGACTCCGTCTTTACTTCCTCCACAGCCGAACTAAATGAAGCAGAGAGAGGGAGAGCAAAGGAAAATGCTGGAATAAGACACTGAAATCTCATGAGGTGTACCCCTGAGATAAAAGACTTGGGTGATGTAATCTAATCTCCAGAGTTATGTTGTTGTTGTTCATAGCAATCGTCCACCATTCCACACCTCAACCACTTTTGCTTGGGTAAAAAGACACTGAGAACGACATGCTTTTTCTGGGCTGTGCTGAAACAGACCAAGGGCCTGTAGAGGAAATTTACAAGAGGATATTAAGCGTTTTAACCTTAGGTCATTTGACTAAGGCGGTGCGAGGCATAAACTCTCTCTCACTTTGTGTCATGTTATAGAGCAACACCTCCCTCAGATGAAGCAAACATGTTCGTGGGGAATATATTGCTGTGAATAGGTCCACTCACAGGGGATTACGATGGAGACGACGTCTTCTGAACAGTGCAGAGTGTCTTTAAGTCAGACTCATTAGTCTACTTCTGCTCTGAGAGGATTTGGCCTTACCAAAGTTCAGGCATAATTGGTACTAAAATACCATCAGCTTCTGACAGTGATGCATGAAAATGTAGCCTATACATGATGGTATTTACATTAGGTTCATTAGCTATGAGTAGGCCCACACAGAAACCCGCAGATCACTGAATCAAATTGATTTACTTATGTAAATGTGTGTAAATATACAGTATATATTTGTTCACATTTTACATTCATTTCAGTACTATTATTGAATAATATGCAAATGTTTCATTGATTTACGTACATTTCAGTTCAATATATGTTTGCCAAACAAGTGGTTCTAATTGAATTTGCATTGTAAATCTTTAAAAAAAGTTGTTTTTATTTCATGTGTCAAGTTTTTAGTTACTATACTCATTCCACATTTTTTACAAAATTCTATGCAGAAATAGCAAAACAAGTCTGGCCCTGAGTAGTAAACTTTGAATCATAGATTTTTCTGCCCTTACCGTCAGAAACAAGCAAGAAAAGCAATATAGGAACAGACTAGAGTTTGACGTACAAACCAAAAAAAGCTTGTTTAAGATGCAGCATTTAAACAAAAATTCTAAACTCTAATCAATTAACATACAACAAAAGGAGACTTAAAATACAACATTTTTTTTTCATTGACTAATTCAACAAGAACAATTGAAATATGATTAATAAAGCCCGTTAATGAAGAGATATAATTAATCATTCATTTTATTACAACATCCAACACACAAACAAACAGATGAAAAACTGCCACTAAGTGATATATTGAAAATGGTGAATTTGCTGGGCCAAAAACTAACCGGGCATTACATTATGAAATAAATAGTATAAAACATATATATTATTATTATTTTTTTTTTGTTTCTTTATCAGAATCAGAAACTGTTTCCGCAAAACTACCAACTACAACTACCAACAGGAGGACAGAAAGTGCTTATTCACCACATGATACATTTCAATACAGACCAAGAGCTCTTATGGAACTACTTTTCCCTACAGATACTAAAAGACCTCTTAAGTTTATCGAACCTTAATGGCAAGGAGAAAAAAGCATGCTTTAGTGGTCACTGGCTTCCATTTCTGTGGTATTAGTTTGCTAGTCCTGCCCACAATTAAACTTCATTGGACAGATTACTTTTTTTTGTCTTTGTTTGAACATGCAAATAGCTTGTTGCTTTTGTCTAGGAATTTAAATGCTGCAGACATTGTGAATATAATATATTCAACAATATTGACAAAATTTTCATGATTTTCAACGTATTTTGTCACCTTCGAGCGAGGACGGCCATTTGTAAATTAGTGAGTCTGACTTCCAGTCCGATTACAGTTATTTATTGCTGTACAAAACAGTTTTAATATTGCAAACTGCTATTATTTACCAAATAAAATTTAATGTATTGTTAAAATGCCATTTTGCCGAAATTACAAACCTTTTTTTTGCACAACCAGTTTTACTGCACTGTTATTCTTGCTACGTCTCGCACATTCACAAGAAAAAAAAAAAAAGTTTAAAAATAAGGCCGATTGGTTCTGTAATGGTGGCATTAGCTGGGTAGTCCGACCCACAATGAAATCTCATTGGACAGATTGACATTTTTGAAATTCTGAGTGTGAATTATAAAATTTTATTGTTGCTTTTCTCTTGCCATAAGAAGGCCTTTAATATGAGCAGACACTTTGTCCACACTGAAAGCGTAAATGCTGGCAATATTTGCATGAAACAATTTGACGATTCATATTTACCTTTTTTTTTCACATGTGAGGCCATTTGCAAATGTCATCTGATTTCACTTCATTCATTCATTTTCTTTTCGGCTTAGTCCCTTTATTAATCTGGGGTCGCCACAGCGGGATGAACCGCCAATTTATCCAGCATATGTTTTACGCAGCGGATGCCCTTCCAGCTGCAACCCATCACTGGGAAACATTCATACATACTCATTCACACACATACACTAGGGACAATTTTAGCTTACCCAATTCACCTATACCGCATGTCTTTGGACTTGTGGGGGAAACCGGAGCACCCGGAGGAAACCCACGCGAACACGGGGAGAACATGCAAACTCCACACAGAAATGCCAACTGACCCAGCCGAGGCTCGAACCAGCGACCTTCTTGCTGTGAGGCGAACGTGCTACCCACTGTGCCACCGCGTCGCCCTGATTTCACTTATTGCTGTATATTACAAACTGGTATTTCCTACCATGTTATTTTAACAGTCTTAATTATAAACACCAATTTGTAGCGCAAACATTTATTGCATATTTATACTACTTATTGCATTTTTTTCTCATTATTTCCTTACGCAGCTAGGTCTTGCATGTTAGTTTATCTGTGCGTTGAACAACATGGTGAATATTGTAATATTTAAGAAGATTTAGTTGAGAAGACTACTCAAAAGTAATTAGTGCAAATAATTTAGCATCTTATGCAACCTATGCAATGACTTTGCCCAGTACTTGGGCAAGAGGACTTCTGACCTTGTAGTCTTAAAATGTAATATTATGACCAAAACATTAACAAAATAGATGGTATATATTCAGCAATAACGTACTCTGATCAGAACAACAGTTAATAAAAAGCACAAGATGAAGGATTTAACGACAGCAAAAAGAATTGACTAAACACTCCAACACACCTTGACCACAATGAGGCCTTATTCACCACTATAACAGAACCCCACTATAGTCAGTCAATCAATCAACAAAAACCTCCTCAACCGCAAGAGTAGGACGGAAATGGTGGGTCCCAAAAAGAAATACGTAAATGACAGGTGAAAGAAAAGAGGCGGACCAAGGCCAACGGCACAAACAAAATCCTACAACGACGAGGCCTTGATCCTGGCCTTTGTGCAGAAGAAAGGAAGACTAGAAAAGCTTAAAAGCCGGTAACGGATCTCTATTACATCAGGATTAGACTGACAGGAATTATCATCAGGCCACTATGAGGCCTTGGTCTTTCACTAATTTTCATTGACAGGGCCACAGTTTAACACTGCAGGACAGAAAAAATCCACGTTCTCTTGATTCATTAGGACAAGAAAACGAAAAATTCATCAGATAAATCCAAAATGGCACACAATCTTCCACAGCAATGAACAAAAACTCACCTTTTTCACAAGAAATATTCCAGCAAAAAAAAAAAAATTTAAATCTGAAAAGTCATAAGTAATCAGCAGTGTGTCAGAAACGACAGTAATGACATGAGGAGAAAGAATATCCGCTTCAGCAAATCTGAATTAGACATAAGATGTCTGAGAAGGGAAAAGCACATCTAAGCGTGTACCCAAGGGCCTGAGGGCTCTCCATTTTGGACTTTAATGCGAGGCCGAAAGGAGCCGCATGGATGTAGTTTCACATTAGGGCCACGTCACGTCAGAAACTCCCATCCACTAGGCCTCCCTTTTTCTGCTGGCTTCAGAAAGGTCAAGCCAACTGTGTGGCTGAAAAATCCAGATCCCTACACAGAAATCAAAGAAACAGGAAGTCCTGAGGCTGATCCGGTGAAGAGAAAGAAAAGCACCAATCTGCAAGCAAACCGGCCTCCGAAACCAGATCTTCTAGAACGATCTGAGACAAGCACAGGTCCTCGCAAACAGACCAAATAAAGAGAAAGGCAGCTGTGAATGTGGAGATAACTGGTCAGAGAGTGAGCCGAGGTCTCTCTTTTTTTTCTCTCTTCGCAGGAAATGAGAGTGCCTCCCTTCCCCCACCGCTCCGTTCGGCTCAAGCTCCCCTTCCCCCCTCCCTCTAGGCCAGAGACGCGGGCTCTGGCACGTCCATGGCACAGGAGCTTACAGTAAACAGGGAGAACGAGAGAAAAGCTTGCATTTAGGCCAGTCTCGAGAGCCACAGCTGAGAAAAAACAAATCAAGTGGCAATGCACTTGAGTATCAACATGCAAACTAACCTCATGCCATTCAGGCGAGGCAAAACCTTCCTCTTGAGCATTTAAAAAAGTAGCTTTCATGGCCGCTTTGCGAATCACTTCAAGGGCAACACGGTTGCTTCCTGTCACAGATGCTGACGTCGATATGATTTGACTGCTTCTGTTGCTCTTTACCTAGTCAAAATAGCTTTGTCAAACCACTGTGGGTCATTTTTTTTCTCCAAATGGAACCGAGCCAATTCTTTACAACGTCTTTTACTTGACAAGAATCCCAATTGCAGTGGTGTAATCTCCCTGGGAACACACAAAACCTGAACTGCACTGTATTAAGACAAGCTAGGTTAACATTATATACAAATCTACACTGTAAAAAATGCTGGGTTCCACACAATTCCTACATCTTGTCTCAACACAAATCGATTAAGTTAACTATTGTTTTTACAAATTTAAGTGGATTGAACATAAAATGATTAAGTTGTCCCCCCCCCAAAAAAACGTAAGGATTGTGTTGTTTGAACTCATTTTAAAGAAGTAGTTTGAACAAGCAGCAAAAGTCTTTTTATTTTTTTGAGTGTAGGCGACTATATTGTGATTGCAATTACATTAATTGTTCATAATTACAAGAGCCAATTCACAAACCATTTGCTGTTTGATAAACAGGCGAAATATGATACATATTGGATGGGGTTTTTGAAACGCTGCCATAAATATCATTAGAAGGGCCAAGGATCCGTTGGGAATATGGCAGGAGGCTTTTGGTCCCGTGTGGTTTGTGCTCACTTGTTTTGTCTTTGGGATCAGCTGTGTGTGTGTGTGTATATATGTATGTGTTGCGGTGCTATTTTATTGTTCATTTCATCATAAATCTTTAAATGAGATGAATAATATGCAAATTTCATCTGAACAAAAAGTGCGGTTTTATGTCACAGCCTGCTCTTGTGATAAGAATCGGTTTTGTTTTTACACAAATTCATTTGAAAATAAAACTTAATTCAAATTTGATGTATTTCAGCTTTGCTAATGAGCAATGCAAAAAAACTAAACATCTGCTCGTAAAAGAAAATGGAACCGGATCATAGTTCTAATGACCTTTAAAACCTATCATATGTCTGTTTGCATGCAATGAGTATTTCTGCAACAAAAAAGTACATACGTTTGTGCATAATTTGTGTGAAGCTGATGAACTCTCTTTAAAATATAATCCACACGTCAAGAATGACAGAATCTTGAATTACAAAATGGCATCTCCGGCTAGTCATGCTTGCTCCCACTATATGTGACTGTGAGAAAAAAAAAAAGCATTGCAAAAATCAGGCAAATGTCATAACGGACTATTTAAGATGTATTTAAAAAAGCTAAATAATAATAATAAAATAAAATAAAATAATAATAATAATAATAATAATTAATGTCAACTTGAAATTAAACTAACTGCTGAAAATAAAGCATAACACAAATGCCTCTTTAATATCTAAATAATGCTTCAAATTCAACTCACACCCCGAATCACCCATCTGGTCCCTGAGTTCTCACGTTGTACTTATTCATTTTCAAATATCTCAGCAGTGCTAATGCTCACTTCACATAATCATAGTGCTTTTGAAAAAGGCCAATGCAAAAAAAAAACAGCTGCTCATAAAGAAAATGAAAGTGGATTATCTGATCAACTCTAAAAACCAGTAATATGGCTTTTGCCATATGACTGTCTGTATTTAAGCAAACTACTGGCCTTTGGAAAACAAACATATACTTATTAAAAGACATTTTTGTTTTGGGTGGTTTAAAATCAACTATAAAGAATAATCCATGCTTGGAAAAAAGCTGTAGAGCCTTATAACAAAATGATGAAACTCAAACTTGCACCCACACTGGAAAAAAAACATCAAAACTCATGAAAATGTCACAACTGACCAATTATTTTCTAGAATTTTTCCATTATATATATATAAGATATATAAAATTCCTCATACGCGTAAACATACCTGGAAATAAAGCTCTTTCTGATTCTAATATATTCCACACATACATATGGACTAAAATATAATATAAGAAAAACCATTTGAAATTCAACTCTCTCTCTCTTATTGGTCACTCTCTCATTACCCATCCTGCCCCTGTGTAAAATGACCACAGCTGGGACTCCCAGCTCTCTAATAGGCCCCTAGCAGATGCCTCCATTTTCTGTGGCGTGGCTTGTGACACAAACACAGACAATGGGACAGGCAATCAGCTTACCAAAGTACATCACCCAAGCACCCCCCCCACCCACCTGATCCTCCACCACCCCCACGTGGGGCAGATCAACAGAGGGCACACGGGCACACACACACACACACACACACACACACAACACTTCCAGAAATGACTGAGAATGTTTGCCACTTCAGCAATGACTGATAGCTGCCTATGTTTGCCACGAAACCATGTGACCGAGCAGCAGCACACAGGCCAAAGCTCAGGAGAGGGAGGACTGACCCCCCTCTCTTCCCCTCCTCCTCTCTGCCCTGTTTTTCACAGACACAGGCCTCTCTCTTTTTTTGCTAGGCCTCCCCAGTCACTGGAGAAGCAAATCTGCAATTCACAGTGTTAGCAGTGGATGAAAACAGTACGATGACGAGAAAGGACAGACGTAATAAAACATCAGGCTTACCTCTGTGGATGCATGGCTGAAACAGTGTAATGTCAATACTTATAAAACATGGAGGACAAGCCTTTAGACAAGGGAGGGCTCTCCTCTCCACACTCAGAGCTCAGGCCTGTCTGATCAGAGCAGGGCCGTGACTGGCTGCCCTCCCACTAGCAGGATGTAAGGCCGCGTCTGATTGGCCGAAGCGCTTCCTGAGTAATTATCTTTGTTCGGCACTGGCAGGATCAGCAGTGAGTGCTGTAGGAAAGAGCATAGAGCAGAGGGAGAGAGAGAAGACTAGGCCTCGTTTACTGAAAACACATGCTTGTTTATGCTGAGCCGGCGTGGAAAGGCGGCTAAACGTCCCTTAGCTGTGTATTCTGGGGTTAGGTTTGTGCGTTAAGAGTGCTTTAGTTTGTGTGTGTGCGTGTGTGTCGAGTCAGTGTGGAGCCATAGGCCTTTGTTTAATCCCTCCCCCCACCAGAGTCGCTTGAGAAACAGGAGACACTCCTTTAGTGAATACCCAACCAGCCCTGAGCTAAAAAATAGTGCAGTCATTGTGACTTCCTGTGCTTGAACTGTAGCCCATTTATGAGTGACATGTAAAGCAGACGAAATACTAAAAACGAGAAATGCCAAGCTGTTTTTGTGTCAGGTAGCAATATGAACTACATTTGGATTGTACATGAGTAATGGAACAAACTAATTTGATTAGCTAGCATTTGAAGCAAACAATCATTCAAAAACTATTCAACAATAGATTGAATTCAACACAATATAGGTGCTAGACTCTTAAAGGGATAGTTCACCAAAAAAATGAACATTCGGTCGCCCTTCACTTGTTCAAAATCAGTTTGAGTTTCTTTCATTTAAAAGAAGATATAAAAAAAAATTGCTGGTTGTTGCTGAGACTATGGTAGTCAGTGGGTCCCAAAATTTTCATTTTTGGGTGGGCTAACCCTTTAACTCTCAACTGCTATTTGTATTAAGGCTTTGGCACATTAAGAGTGACTTGGATTTATTATTAGGAACAAGTTTAGGCCTTCACAGCTAAAGCTTTTACTAGGCCTCAAAACAAGCCGCCTCCTCAGTTACACTTACACAACACTGACCTCTACTGGAGACACCGAGCACTGACTCACATCTGAGAAATCACCATTAGGACTAACAGGGCAAGACATAATGTGTCATAACTGCTAGCTGGGCGAATGAAAATCTGTCTGAAACAGTGATACTACGTTTACTACGTAATGTTGGCAATTGAAATAGTATTGAAATATGAACAGTAGATGGAATACATAGTTGACAATTAAATTAAAGAAATGGTGCTTTGGCAATTAAATTAAATAAACTAATGTTTGCATATCATAATTATTAAAAGTTAACATCAACAACTAACATCTATTACTGCTAAAAAATAACTAAACAATCAACTACTAAATATAACTAAAATAACACAAGAGAAAATAAAAAAAGTTATATTTTAAGTGAAGCAAAACTGTATACAAATATGAAACAAAATAAATGACAAGCACGTAACAAATAAGATAAAGCATAAATATCAGATTAAAAAACGAATCTTATATATAAATAATTACATATGTTGCATTGGCAACTAAATAAATACATTTAAGCTGCAGCACTAAAATTATTAAACTTACTTATGGTAAAAACTATAATAAAACAATAAAGCACATTATATCAAATTAAAATAAAATAAAGCTATAAAAATAAGCACACAACAAAAAGAACTAAGAAATGGAAAAATGACAAATAAAATCATACATTTTGCTTCAAAAATAAATTTAGGATTACGTGCAAAACTTACAAGAAAAAGTGCAACAAAATGATTCAAAGAAAAGAGTATGGAAATATGTAAAAATCACCACTAAACGTAATTACAAAACATATAATAAAATAAAAAATTATATTATAGTAAATAAAAGGTAAATAAAGAAAAATGTTTTCTTTGGGAACTAAATTAAATGAGTTTAAGCTAAAGTAGTAAAATTACTAAAACTGTGAAATGAAATGCAAATTAATCAAATAAAAGTAACAAACTCATAATTCTTTCATATTCAGTCACCACTCGGTCATCAGCTCAATCGACAACCCTCAAAAGAAACCCCATTACCCAGCATTCCCCCTAAATCCACACCTGCACCCACTTTCCAATCAGCACACCTGTCGGCAATCACCTTATTCCCCTCATCATAAAAGCACCTTTTTCTGGTCTTGTCTATTATTCCTGTGGTTCTTAACCCTTTCACCAAGATTTGCTTGCTAACTTGCTAATGTAATTAGGCTGTAAGCTCTGCTAGGGACTCACCTCATCTATATTACATGTCTGAACCAACTTGTATACTTACCTGTGTACTGCGCATACCTGAAATTCATACCCAACTAATTGGTCTTGGATCCCTGTGTGCTTGATAACCTATCTGTCCTTCTACCTGTCTCCAGTCTGTCCATTCCTGATCCCATCTACCTGAAAAAGAGAAAAAACAAACATTAACCTTCTTGAATTAAAGGGTTAGTTCACCCAAAATTGAAAATTGTCATTAATTACTCAACTTTATGTAATTTCAATCCCCTGAGACCTCACCTTCAAAACACTGACATATTTTGAATGAAATTTGAGAGCTCCCTCATCCTTCATAGACAGCAAAGAACCACACAGGTTCAAAGTCCACAAAGGTACTCAAAAACGTCCTCAAAACAGACCATATGCCTTTAGTGGTTTGTGCACATATAACAAAAATAATGGCTAGGGCTGGGCGATATGACAAAAATCTCATATCCTGATGTTTCTTTCATTTATCAATATCATGATATATTACTATTTTTGTAAATTCAATCAATAATGAGATCATATTTCTCACTTTATGTAGAACCGAAGGGCAAATGTTTGATTAATAATGTAGAAATATAAAATAAATATGAATAAAATATAAAACACTGTTCAAAAACTAATGATTACAGGTCCAACATAAAATAAAAAAGCTAAATAATATGCTAAATGTAATCTTACTTTCAATATTGCAACTTTCTCACGATGCCGTTATTCATGTTTCTGTCTGCATCTGTGTAATGGCGTGCAATATTGCTTGTCTAATTTATTACCACAAAATAAAGGACAGCATAATATGAAACAATAGACTATTTATTTTGACCATACAATATTTATTGTCATATTGCACAGCCCTAATAATGGCTTAATCCAACCGTTGTCTCTCAATGTCAGTGTAGAATACTGAATGCCAGTGTGCGACTTGCTCTGAATCAAAGCACATGTGCATCCAAGGTATACATCAGCAGCGCAACGGAGTATGACGCACATTACAGCACTCTCATTAATGCGCGCCCTATACTGACACTGAGGAGAAGAAACCGTCGAATAAAGTCGTTATTTTTGTTTACATTTTTTGTTATTATGTACGCACAAAAGTATTCTTGTTGCTTCATAATATTTAGATCGAACCCCTGAATATGGTCTGCTGTGTGGACGTTTTTTGGTATTTTTCTGGACTTTAAACGAGTCGGGAACCTTCCATCTATATGGAGGATGAAAGAGCTCTCAGATTTCAAACAAAATACCTTAATTTTTGTTCAGAAGATGAACGACATGAGGGTGAGTAAATAATGATAGGATTTTCACTTTTGGGTGAACTAACCCTTTAAGTGCATCCTCCACTTTGTTATATACAGGACTAATTTACCCCATAGCGCCTAAGTTCATCAAATATTCTTTGAGTTACTGTCTTACTTTGAGGCGAACTTGCTACCCACTGCGCCACCGTGTAGCCTACTATAATATATAGCAAAAACACTGACTTGCAAGTTCTAAATGTATTTATGAATGTAAATTTTCTTTACTTTTGTTCATTGTAAATCGTGTAGTAAAATGCCATGAGCTGCTAGAACTTTAACTACTTTCAGTCTCTCTCTCTCTCTCTATAAAGGGCATGTCACTCCACGTGATACTGAGAATTACAGGAGAAGCGCCTGATAAGAACAAAAGTTTGCGAAATGAACATGTAGCCATCTGAAAGCTCTGCCAGCTCACGTGGAAAGGTAAGATCACTAATTTTGTGTCTTATAATTGTCGTAATTTGTATAATTTACCTAGATATCCAGAAAAACAAATGCATATTCAATTAATATAGGAAATTAGGCCTATATTATATGTACAACGATTTAAAGAAGAGATATAGCGAAGGCAGAAAGATATTTGGTTATGTAATGAAACGTAGACTACAGCAGATTTCATTTTTATTTATTTATTTAGTTCCTCTTTATAGGGAAGCACGAAGCATGCCCCCTTCAGCCAGCACTAACCTGGGCTACACCCCTCCAGATGGAGGCTGGGGTTGGGCTGTGGTGTTTGGATCTTTCATCTCCATCGGCTTCTCCTACGCCTTCCCCAAATCCCTCACCATCTACTTCAAAGAAATCCAGGAGTATTTCTCCATCTCCTACAGCCAGATCGCCTGGGTCTCCTCCATCATGCTGGCGACCATGTATGCAGGAGGTTAGAAATGGGCATAGGCTACTCATTTGGGCATAATTTACTGAGGTGACCAAACGTCTCTCCCTCTTTTCCTCCGGAGAGCGACACATTTCAGCTCTATTTTTGTGTGGAATAGGCTATTTACTTTTACCAAAAATTAGCTGAGCGCTAGTAGCTTAGTGTCACACCAAAATACATTAATTAATTGCAGCCAACCATGTCGTAGTATATATTAACATAAGAAAAAAAACGTACACAATTACCGTCCAATCACATGTTCCATACTAACGGCTCCAGTGTTTGTGAAGAATTTGAAATCTTCAGTTGACGCGATAGAAAAAACGTATGAATGTGTTGACAGTTGAAAGAAAAAGCACAACTTTTTTTTAGGTCTCACAAATTCCGGAGTGACATCAGTAAATCATCTTAAACTGTGACAGGATATAATGGATTGAAATCCCACTCTGTATACTTTTATTTATTTATTTTTGTGCAACTACTGGATTTACGGTTTGTGTTAAGTATTTTTTGTTCTGCAAAAACTGTTTCTTCCAAATTTAAAATAGACATTTTTTCATTTAGAGCATAAATTGATAATTGTCTAGCCCAGAATAACATAAAGAAGATGCCATTTCCACCAAAAATGATTATATAAATTTAAGACAACACAATAGTTTTAACTTCAGAACAGTTTGGGGTAATACCCCTGCATTTTCAATCACAAATAAAATCATCGGTAATTGTTACCAATTGTAATTTTCTAGGGGGAAATGCTCTAAAGTGCTGTTTAATAAGAAATTTGGAAGAGATTTTACCATGCAGGAGGCACCGAAATCAAATATTACTTTGTCCTCATGGTTTCACAATGACCCCTATACATTTTCTTGTAGTGCAGTTTAGTATTTTGTATGGTCTCATGCCAAGGTTGTATTTACAGGTCAAAGTTTAATGGGTTCATGACATATAATAAGGGCATTGCATTCTTCATCTCTCTCTCCTTGCAGGACCCGTGAGCAGTATTTTGGTTAACCGATATGGGAGCCGCCCCGTGGTGATTGTTGGTGGGCTTATGGTTGGGGTTGCTATGGTAACGGCTTCTTTTGGCACCAGCATTTTGCATTTGTATTTATGCGTTGGAGTCATTGGAGGTACTTTATTTTAATATTTAATTTAGACTGATCACAATCCATTCTCTTCATGTCACAAGGTTCTACTAGTAAAAAGCATGCTAGATTCTGATTGGTCTGTGTCAGGGCACTGGGGTTCCTCCCCTGTGTGTGTGTGTGTGAGATTACAAACTCAAGGTCAAAACTGTCTGTTTGGTCAGAGAATATTCAGTGATAATTCAAGCGTAATGAATCTCTGGTCTTTTTGTTTAGTTTAGAAAAACATGCCATTCATAGACTTTGGTATTAAAGAATCAGAGATCCAACCCAAGATACAAAACAGTGTTCAATTCATGATTTTATAATTAATCACTAATGTTTTTTAGTTTAAAGTAAACCATGATCTTTTTTTAAGATAAAAAAGCACAGCATTTTCTTAAATACACTCTCTGGCTACTTTATTAGGTACACCTTGCTGGTATCAGGTTTGGACCCCATTTTGCCTTCAATGCTGCCCTAATATTTTATCATTCCACTAAATATTGATTACTTAACCCTTCTGAAGTTAAAATGCATGTATTGTGATGACTAATATGAATGTGGACATGTCTAAAAAAACACAATACAGTTTTTGTTTTTTATTAACATTTTACTCAAACACATAACTACAAATCATAGGCATAAAAAGGGAGGCATTGATTCACTCCACAGATATTTTGGTCCAAATTGACATGACTGCATCACGCATACATAAGTGCATGCCTACTGAAAGTGAACATACTCTAGAAATTCAAGAATGGCATATGCAAATAAACATTGAGATTTTATAAAACCTAGCCTGTAGACATCTGCACATAATTATCCATTCCCAAATTACACAGTGCATTCCAAATAGAATATATCGTGCTCCGAAGCGCACTTTGGAGTGAAAACAATCTTGGCCGCCATATTGAAGTGTCATTCCAAACCAAAGTACTCTAAACTAACAACTTTGAAAGGCTCTTCGGAATGAAGGATTTTGAAGGGTACAACTAATGGATACTTCGTTCCCCCATGATCCCTGGTGGATGGCAATTGATTGGTGTCACACACTGTGTTCCATGTGGAAAGGCTTATCCCTTATAAAACAGGTATCAAACTCACTTCAGCTTTAACCATAATTAAACACACCTGACCAAATTAATTGAGTCCTTTAGACTTGTTTGAAACCTACAGGTCAGTGTGTTGAGGCAGGGTTGGAACTAAACTCTGCAGGGCTGTGTCCCTCCAGGAACTGAGTTTGACACCTCTGCTTTATACCATGCCAGTTCAAAGTCACTTAAATCATCTTTTCTCCATTCTGATGCTCTGTTTGAACTTCAACAGATCATCTTGACCACAACTACATGCCCAAATCCATTGTGTGACTGATATTTACACGAATGAGAAGTTGAACAGGTGTACCAAATAAACTGACCAGTGAGTGTAAATCTTCTTTAACATCAGGAAAAATAAAAAATACTGACCTCAAGCCTTTTTCCGGGTCTTTTTAAATGGATATTTGGTCCCACGTTATATTAGGTGGCCTTAAATAATATGTACTTATTGTGTAAATACATGTTTTTACATTGTACTTATGATCAATTAAATACATGCATGTAATTAAATCTGTAATTAATCTCTATAATTACATTTGTAATAAATTTTTTCACCATCTCTTACACCTTAACCCAGCCTTAAACCTACCCATACCACCAAACCTGTCCCAGCACCAGAAGTGTTAGTACAGTACATTGTATTTATTTTATGATGCAAGTACATAGTGGTTAAGGCCCCCATTATAAAGTGGGAACAGATATTTTGTACATTTTTTAAAGAACTTTTTAAACCTTTACTCAAGTAATGAACTTTTCACTGGAGCAATATGTCATCAGAGTATCTGTTCTTATCAAATGTTAACTACTGCACATACTGCTTTTGTTTTACAGGCTTTGGTTTGGCTTTTAACCTGCAACCAGCTCTTACAATAATCGGTAAGTACTTCCTTGTCAAAAGGCCAATGGCGAACGGTATAGCAATGGCGGGCAGCCCAGTCTTCCTGTCCATCCTGGCTCCAGTCAACCAGTTCCTCTTTGACCAGTTTGGATGGCGAGGAAGCTTCTTCATCCTTGGAGGAGTGCTGCTCAACTGCTGTGTAGCTGGATCTCTAATGAGACCCATCAAAATGAGAAAATCCACAGTGAGCAAAACCAACGAAGACAAAGACATCAGCTCTCAGACATCAGGACAAGACCAGTCCAAACACTCGGGCTGTGCTTCAAAACTCAACCAATTCATAGACATCTCCCTCTTCAAGCACAGAGGTTTCCTCATCTATCTGGTAGGAAATGTGCTCATGTTTTTTGGATTTTTTGCCCCTGTGGTCTTTCTGGCACCGTATGCCAAGCATCAGGGTGTAGACGAGTACTCCGCAGCGTTCCTGCTCTCTATATTTGCTCTTGTAGACATGTTTGCACGTCCAGGAACCGGTTTGGTCGCCAACACCAGATGGATCAGACCCAAGATCCAGTATTTCTTCAGTTTTGCTGTGACATATAATGGTTTGTGCCATTTAATGTGCCCACTTTTACAAGGTTACATAGGCCTGGTGGTTTACGCTGTGTTATTTGGCCTGGCTTTTGGCATGGTTTGCGCTCTTTTGTTTGAGGTACTCATGGATTTGGTTGGAGCTCAACGGTTCTCCAGTGCAGTTGGACTTGCTACCATTATAGAGTGTGGGCCCGTCCTGCTGGGGCCACCAATATCTGGTGAGTCCAACAATTGGTGTACCTCTCTCTGTTATAATGTTCAGATTGTTTATTAACAATAAGTATTGTGTAAAGCACTATACAAATAAACTTGAAGTTTATTCACAGATCTCTTTCTTAGGTTTACTGGTCGACATCTTCATGGATTATAAATATATGTACTTTGCTTGTGGCATGATGATGCTGGCTGGAGGTGTCTTCCTCTTCATCATGAACTATTACAACTACAGATGGTTGGAAAATGAAGAGAAACAGAGAAATGCAGGAGAGCTACAGATCTTCTCTGACAAAGAACTTGCTGCCATTGAGGAAGAGATCAAACTTAGAACTGAGGAGGAAGCTTGAAGACTCAAGTTGCAAAGAGCATTGAATCTTTCCTATTTTTTTTAAAAACTTCCATCAATCTGTCCATCTATCTAGGACAGGGGTCACTAAACTTGCTCCTGGAGGGTCGGCGTCCTGCAAAATGTAGCTCCAACAATAATCTAACTCACCTAAACAAGCTAATCAAGGTCTTACTACACTAAAAAAAAGCAGGGTTCTGCACAATTTATTTATGTTGTCGCAACACAAATTGATTAAGTTAACGTAAAAAATTTAAGTGGATTGAACATAAAATTAAGTTGTCGCAAAAAAAAAAAAAAATCTCAAGAATTGTGTTGTTCTAGCTCATTTTAAATAAGTAGTTTGATCAAGCAGCAAAAATAAACTTTTGAGTGTAGGTACACTTGAAACTTCCAGGCAGGTATGTTGAGGCAAGTTGGAGCTAAATTCTGCAGGGACACCAGCCCTCCGACACCAAGATTGGTTAACCCCTGATTTAAAGATTAAATTGGTTTATAATATTACCTTTATGAGACTTCTGCTAAGAGAAAAGGTCAATTACAATGTGTAAACCAATCCTAGCACCAAGGAAAACACTACAGCATTTACATAATTAATTAAAGTTTTTATCACTTAATAAATGAAAACAAAGTATAATGATAACTACAGTTCTTTAATTTATATGAAATAAGTGAGTCCATGGCATGAAGCTAAGCACATAAAAGCAGCATCAATTTAATAATAAGAATAAAATTAACCAATCGGTATCAATCTTTTGTTAACCTTTTTTACATATGTTATAATCTTTTGCTTTTATTTTTTTAAATTGTATTTGTATATTATTACTTTAATAAAAATATTAATTCAAGTGACATTTTTATATTTAAATATAAAGTATGTAGTATTTATTGTATTTATTTGAAAATGCGTCTTTTTTCAGTTTATTAAAAATATATATTATTTAACTTTTACTTCAGTCATAATTATAGTCATTATTTTAAGGTAGTTGCCAAATTTGCCATTTGTTTGTGTGTGTGTGTTTTATTTTTATTTATTTTATTTTAGATGTAATTCAATTAGCAAAGATTTCTTTTCATTAATTTTAGATAATTTTTTTACTTAACAATAATAAAACTGCAACTCAAGAAATTATGAAAATAGACAGATAATGTGCACATTATTATAACAGCCATTAAGATTTACCATAACAAATGAATATACTGATGTGTCCTAAGAAATAAAAACATGTATCTATCTATGGCATCACAAGCTTAATAGCACATCAGATTCACTCTCTACATGTTGATTTCAATCAGAGGTTAGTTTAGTATCTCTACATTCACAACACACTACTTACATCACAAAGCACAAATCGGTGAACTGAATGGATCGGTCATGGTCAAAAGATTTCTTTAGTCTCAAAACATGCACAGGAATACAGGACTTATTTAAGAGTGGAATGTATTTACCAGACAATTAAGCATATTCCAGACTGAAATGCATTTGCCATGCAAGCTGCGCTTTGTACATATTATTAATACCCACAAAATAATACCAACATTACCTTCTTTAAAGGGGACCTATTATGCTCCTTTTTACAAGATGTAAAATAAGTCTCTGATGTCTTTAGTGTGTGTGTGAAGTTTCAGCTCAAATTAACACAAATAATTTTTTTATAACTCTTTGAAACGGCCTCTTTTAGGCTTTGATCCAAATTGTGCGTTTTGGTGACTGTCGCTTTAAATTCAAATAAGATTGTGCACCCAGCCCTCTTTTCAAAAGGGGGTGGAGCTATAAACACATATGTGTCATAATATCGGCAGATGCAAATCTCTAATGGTGGACGGCTGCTTCTTACTTAGGGCTGACTATGCTAATAAGGGAGAAATCATCGATAATGGGCGGGGCTTCCCCCTCTGATGTCATGTACGAAGGGAGAATGTCAATCAAAGTGTTTTTGCAGACCGTTTTTATAAAGTGTGATTATAAAAATAGAATGAATGAATTTTTACCATTAGAGACTGGCTATATTCACACACTGTTGCCACACAACTGTGTTTAAACCTCTTATAAAAGTGATTTTTGCATAATAGGTCCCCTTTAAAGGGACGGAATACTATAATTCACGCAAAAAATAAGATTCTGGCAACATTTAAAATGTAAAAAGAAAGTCTTGCAGGTTTAGAACAAAACAAAAATGGAAAAGTGACAGAATTTTAGTTTTTAGCTGAATTATTTAAGGCCTATTTGGAAAGTATGACTTTACATTTTAAAAAATACTAAACAGCCAATAAAAGAAAACTTAATGGTATTACAAAGCCAGAAAGTATTACAGTTTCAGCCAGGGATGTTTAAGACACTGAGCTGCTGTGGCTCTTCGCTCTGGCAGGAAGTTCAACATCTGCAACAGGAAATGAGAGAAAAGGGATGCCTCTCTGAGGAGAAAGTGATATTTCTCCACCAGCACTTCATACAGTCCCCATGGACGAAGAACAGCGATTCGCCGCAGGTCACCTGTACAACGATCAACATGGAAAAACACTTTTGTTGTAGCATAACATAGTCATTTCAGTTTGGCCATGAACATAAAAATCACTCTTGCATTCAAATTACAGAAATAATCCAGTGCAAGATAAATTAGATGAGAGAATTCAAGTCTTCTACTCACCCTTGCGGTTGAAATACTCATAGGAATATTTTCCAGACAGAGCCATGGAGACTGGGATCTTTCCCAGGAGCTCAATGATATGAGCCAGGTGGTCTAAAAATCACAGAAATGGTCAACACCGCTAATCTACACTCTTCCAGCAAAAACATCGAGGATGGATGGAAGTGGTTTACCTTCCTCTAATGAGAAATTAGTCCCTGCTTTGGGCTCAAATAAGGAATCGCCGGTTGCAAGCTCAAATGCCTGTTCCAAAATAATATTGATAAAAATAAATAATTATTGATGCAGCAATACTATAAAACGTCAGCAAATGTTTTAAAGGTACACTAACAAAATTCTGAAAGTGCCAAAACAAACACAATCACAACAAGACCTCATCTCTTTTTGAAATAACAGATATCCTTACTAGATTACTAGACACTTCTATTTAAAATTGTAGCACTGTCTATGATACACTCGATAATGCTTTGAAGTTGATAATTTTTCTTGGGAAGTTTCCCATAAGGCAATAATAATGTCTCACTCTATATTTTTTTCTGTAAAGATCTAAAAATATTTTATAATTCTTCAACCTCAATTACAAGTAATAAGATGGCTGTAAAAATTTCATATTTCAAACATGATAGATGTACGTTCTGTATCACTGACTAACTTTTGTATGACTGTTACATATGTCATCTTACAATTGATTGTCAATTGCGTGTTATAATAAATAAAAAATAGAAACCATTCATTTCCCAGTGATGGGTTGCAGCTGGAAGGGCATCTGCTGCGCAAAGCATATGCTGGGTAAGTTGGCGGTTCATTCTGCTGTGGTGACCCCAGATTAATAAAGGGACTAAGCCGAAAAGAAAATGAATGAATGAATGAATGAATGAAGAAACCATTCATTCTCCTTTGGTTTAGTTCAATTCAAGTCAATTCATCTTTATTTCTATAGTGCTTTTACAATGTAGATTGTGTCAAAGCAGCTTAACATAGAAGTTCTAGTAAATTAAAATTGAAACTGTCAGTCCAGTCTTCAGAGTTGGTCCCTTTATTTATCTGGGCTCGCCACAGCGAAATGAACTGCCAACTATTCCAGCATATGTTTTACGCAGCAGATGCCCTTCCAGCCGCAACCCAGTATCGAGTAACACCCATACAATCTCACATTCACACACTCATATACTACGGCAAATTTGCATGTCTTTGGACTGTGTGGGAAATCAGAGCACACGGAGGAAACCCATGCAAACAAGAGGAGAACATGCAAACTCCACACAGAAAAGCCAACTGGCCCAGCTGGGACTCAAACCAGCGACCTTCTTGCTGTGAGGTGACAGTGCTAACTACTGAGCCACCTAAGATTAGTAGACACACCCCTTACTGCTGATTGGCTCAAGCGTGTTTTGGGACTCAAAAGCATTTTTTTTAATATTGCTTAGTGCACCTTTAAAGGTGTAAAGGAAGTAGGGGTGTGCTGCTTCTCACTCTGCTGTCTATGCTAATGAGGGAGAGATCGTCATTAATGGGCAGGGCTTTCCCCTCTGATGACATGTACAAAGGTAGAATGTCAATCAAAGTGTTTTTATGAAGTATGATTATAAAAAATAGAATTAACTTCTATCATTAGAGGCTGGATATATTCACAGACTGTTTGGCACACAACTGTGCTTAAACCCATTATAATTATAATCATTATAAAAGTGATTTTTGCATAATAGGTCCCATTTAACACTCAAAAACATTTACAACAGTGATAAATAATGTTACTTACTTAAATATACATGCACAACATCACCTCACGCAAAATGACTTAAAGCAATAAACCAAAGCCAGGTTGCCATGCTGCTGAAATGATAGATTGTGTGCAACTTCAGACAAATGCGTTTGCTTTGCGCATGTCTGGAGATGGACATTTTGTGGCATTGATAATGTCAGCTTGCATATAGTTAAAACAACAATTCAAATATTTTCACTAATGATAAACATTGCACAACCCTACTAGAAAGAATCTATTTGGTTGTACACCATCAGTGGCTGTACACTCACCAAGCAGGCCACACTCCAGATGTCAGCTGCAGGACCGTATTCAGAGCCCAGCAGGACCTCCAGAGAGCGATACTGTCTGGTCTGGATCTCTTGACAGAAGTGTTTGTACTAAAACAACAACAAAAGGAAGTCAAGGAGTCTAATCAAGTTTAGACATTAGAGAATATTCACACACTAATCCTTAGCTTCAGCAAAGTGTTATATGAATCCACTGAATGTGTCGCACCACCCAACATGAGCTGCCAAGATCTGCAATCTTCACTGTGATATAATCCAAGTTTTCAGGTTTTCCAGATGCTCCTGCATGAAAGTAGATTACATCCTTTTCACCAAATCCCTCAGATATACCAAAGTTTTGTGGTTTATTGTAAAATGGACATTTATTACACTGATGCTGTGATCAGTGTTGGGAAGGTTACTTCAAAAAAGTAATTAATTAATATTAAGTTGTATTTAAATTACATTTCTAGTTACTTTGTCTGAAAAGTAATTTAGTTACTCGCAAAATAATTTAACTACTTGACTCAATGCTACTTAAAAACCCTACTAATCTCAATGCATATACAATACAAATTCAAACAGGGCTTTTTTAGCTGTATTAAATACCTTTAATACTAAAAAGAAAAGTTCAAAAATCAGCTATGTCATAGCTAAGATTCATAATATGAAATGTTTAAAAGTAATGACATCATATTTCATATATACCACATTGTCTTAATTTGCTGTTTCTTAACCTTCGGACAAATGTATATTTTTTAGTTAGTATTCTGCAAAACATATTTATATAAGCAAAAAATACAATTACGCTATACAGAAATGTTGAATACTACAGTCCTAAGAGGCCATGCATTAAAATATTTTTTCTCTCGTTTTCTTGTGATCACGATTTGATCTGGACATAACAACTCGTTTTCTGGTGATCACGACATAACAAAAAGTTGTTTTTTGTTATGTCTAGATCACAAGAAAATTAAGTCGTTATCAACAGAAAACGAGTTGTTATGTCCATATCACAAGAAAATTCATTTCATTTTCCTTTGGCTTAGTCCCTTATTTATGAGGGGCCCTTATTTATGAGGGGTAGAGTATTTAAGGCAAATTCATTATAAGTAATTAAATTACCTAAAAATGAAATGTAATCCCTTACTTTACTTTTTCAGTGAATAAGTAATTTAAATAAAGTAACTAGTTACTTTGTAAACAATTACACCCAACATTGGTTGTGATTTGCTGAATTCACATTTACTGATTTTCTTACCAGGACCCTGGAGTACTGTGTTTCTAATGGCTGAAGAGGAATAAGTGTGTATTTCTCCTCCTGGTGGATGAGGTGTGAAACACAGCAGTATGTTCTCAGGCTTGATATCTGTGTGAATGATCTTACAGTGGCTGTGAAGATAATCCAGACCCTCCAGTACCTGAAACACAAACGCTTTTCAGTTGTTATAAAGGTTTACGTGGTCTTTTTAAAGATATTCATATCTGAATGAAATGATAAAAAGCGTCTCACCTGAGTGATGACATGTTTGACACAGGAGAGAGACAGACCTGGATTACCAAAACACATCTGCCAACAGCGCAGGTCCGGCCCCAACAGCTCCAACACCAAACAAATATCTATATTGTAGTCAAGAATCAACTAGTAACTCAGAAAGTGTATCTAAAATTGCCTACATAACAGATCTGAAATTATGAATTCATATAACAACCATGGTTTTTAAACAAAGAGCGTGACATTTCAATGTATTAATTCACTTGTGTTTCCACACTTTTTTTTTCTTTACAAAATTTTGCACCTTATGAAAGTCTTTCTGCCACATAATAATTTTTTTTTTTATCTCACAATTCTTTATTTAAACATTTGCAAGTATATACGAGTTTTTATATGACACAATTTTCAACTAAAAACTTAATTTGGACATTTTATTTACACCAAACGTAACATTCTGTAGTGCATTTAGTTATTGTTTAAGGCCATTTGACGATTTCAGTCATCATACAGTAAACATCTTTCATCTTCTCATCTGTGGTATACAGTCTAAACAGTCTCTGGGTCACTGCATGTAAAGATTTTGAACATCGAACGATCTAAAGATGTGATAAATATTATTTAAAATCCAGTGTTTATTGTGGTGCTTAATTTCACATTTCTTCAAGATATTATGAAAGGATATGGATCCCGTTCACACCAGCTATCTTAAACTCATCCAGTAACTGTACTATACGTCCTTTAAGTGGGTTACGGGCTGTGGGACCACTGGCCTGGAGATATAGAAAAGGTTTTGAGACTTATACACACAATAGAAAGAGAAAGAGAGAGAGTCAGATCCACTCACACATCGCAGTAATGTGAGTTCATCTTGGCCAGCCTGAGTAAATCCAGCTCCGCTCTTCAACACCTTCACTGCCACATGCCTGCCTGACCTGCAAAACCACAAACAAGAACTTCACACATGCTCACATGCTTCAGTAGTAGTAAACATTTATACAAGGAAACACATTAAAGCAAATATCTCAAAATATCAGTACCTGAGGTCAACACAGAGCCATACAGTAGAGAAATAACCCCAACCCAGCTTTGATAAAACCTTGTATCTCTTATTAAAAACGTCTCCAACCCGGACTGGGTGATATCCACCTATAGAAAGATAAGTCAGTATAAGATAAACTTAATTTTATTTAACAACGTGAATGATGATAGATTACACGGCTCTTGTGTGTTCATTTGCAGGACTTGCCGTAGCAGTAATCTCTTGGATCTTCATGTTCCTCTGCAAGATCGGGTTCAAGATCTTCATATTGTCTTAGTGATTTCAGCTTAGAGTCCATTACTACATGAGATCTGGATTAGAATCCAACACACAAATTGTATTAAATGAGATATTTCACTATTTACTATAACAGCCACACATATAGAACAAAATAGTAAGAAAGACATACTTATTCACAAATGTGTTTGAAAACATATTGACTTTCCTGTATCTATAAATAACTCATTGGTTGCTGATGTCATGGAGCATATACAAAAGGCTAAATCTGTGTTGAGTATTTTTAGACAACATTCAGTTGAGTTGGACGTAGAACTCTTCTATCCTGACACATTTGGCTCACCAAGGGTCAGATAAGCCAGAACCGCATTTAGATCACAACACCCGCTGCTCTGGGAGTTTACAGCAGGATCTGAACCATGACCTGAAAATATCATGCCGCTTTCTGGCTGTCGCACAGGATTTCAGATGCCAACATCAGGGACGTATTCCCACAGCCAAACTCTGTTTTTGGTTTTAGCTTGACTGATCCTTTAATAAGACATACAATGAAGCTACACAGTGTGTAATATCATATAAACGTGGTACTCATACAATAGAAATCATTTAAAGGGGCTATATGTAGCATTCAGACCCCAGTGGACATTTTAGTCACAAACGTATTGCTTGTGTTTATACTCATGGACATATAATGTACAATGTGATTCAATGAAGCACTGATGTTGCAGTACAGAATGACTTTTTTGGGGCATTATCTTGAACATTTGCATATAATGTAAGCATTGTTTTCATGTGTCACAGAAGGAAGAAAGGCTCTTAGGAGCATGTGTAAATCTCTCATCCTTGAGCTTCTAAAAGGAAAAATAAATAAATAAATAAAACACAACTGTCACAAGTAGTTTGCTAAGCTGGGAAATCTCAAACACAAAACCCATGTGATGTGATGTGATGTGATGTGATGTGATGTGATGTGATGTGAT
>CAIGQV010019951.1:5547696-5610306 GCA_903798115.1 Danio jaintianensis | reverse complement strand
CGTCTTCAACAGTTAGTGTTCTAATTACCATCTCTGGTGCACCATAACCAGGGGCGCCTCTGTGGGGGAAAAGTTAAGACGATTCTAACGCCAACCACCAAAACCCATCCTCCACCCCCCCAACCGGCTCTACACTTTCGGCTGCGAAAGGTTGTCATAGGGCCCATGCCGGCCAGCGGAGCACCTGACCATAACATTTGCGCTCTGTTTGTATACTTATTCTTGACATGGAAAGGCAATATAGTTAATTTTATAGATATAACAGATACCATTCTAGGTGAAGATTATTATATTTAAGCAATCTTTCTTGACATGTTCACTAATATAGTTACGTTTATTGTACTTAAGGGGTCTTGTGTACTGATAGATGTGATGAAGAAATTCTCTTGGACTTTCTGAACAGTTCATTACACAACAAATGAAACCCCAACAACTTTGTTATGAGTTATAGCAACATTTTATTTACAATAGAAATGCACAGGTAAATGAACAACAGATGGTAGAACGAATTTACAATCGCTGCAAATAGCCAGCGCGTCCTGTGCAAGACTTACAAAATAATCTACACTGTATCACAGCCACACGTACGTACAAAACACCGAGCACAACAGTGAACTACAGCAAAAAATAAGACCAGTATATCTGTATGAATGAACGCTTAAGAGATCTGAACACACTCTGACAACTGCAGTTCACTGTGGACTACAAAATGGGGGAAATAATTTTTAATTTGGAGGGTGGATCATAATTATCAAATTTGGTCTGTACATCAGTTAAACACAAAATAAATAAATAAATACATAAAAAAAATCAATAAGAACGTAAAACACGAGCAATGCACGGTTATTGCAGCAGCTAAATTTAGTTGACGTTAAAATGTGCATTCAGTGTTCAGCTCAGAATCAAAAACTAAAAAAAAAAGTGCTAGTCATGACCTGATCGCCAAAACAAGCCAGGCATTAAGAGTGTGACACCAGTCGCAGAAAAACAAAAATTGCTCATGATCGCACAGATAATATTAATTAAAAAATTACTATTTCAGCCAAGTGTGCATGGATGTACCGCAGATATACATATTCGAGAACGTAAACTTAAAAAAAAAAACCTTTAAGCCAACTGAAAACATCAAAAAGCACACATTTTAACACTAAAAAAATCAATGATTATAAACAAATATACAACTGAGCTTTGTGAACGTTACATGAACACCTACTCACCTAAATCAAGTGTGTTAATCGGGTTAACCTGCCATTTACAAAACCATAATCGACAATAAAACACACACACGTGCGCACGACAACGTATGTGCCAACTTAAAATCTCAGAATTTACGGTGAGTTATCCATGCATATTAATGTTTATAATACTGTAGTCACGTGAAAACATCTGAGGTCCCTTAAACCAGTGTTTTCCACTTAGCAAATAAAACCCAAATAAAAAAACAGATCACAGAATTAAACGTCTATGGGAATACGGAGCAAGAAAACTCATATAACTGTCCTTTTTTAAAATCCTTTTCAGCTCCTTATTTTTTAAGACAAAGACTGCAATATAAAGCACATCATCATCACACCAAATGCTTGAACGAGCAGTTGCGTAAAGAATCCGCCAAACAGTAAGTCGGTCCTCGTAAGACTTCTTTTTTACATACAGAAAAGATGGCGCTCAAGCATGCTTGATAGGTCGCACATCGCAACCTACCAAATCCAATGAAGCACTTCTCCGCCAATAACAGTAGTCACTTTTCATGTTGGCGGATGAAAACAAAGCCTCTTAGTGTTAAGCAGAGACACAGAGAGCAGCAATAATGAGTGTGTGACGTCCCCGCGCTCTTCAATCTGGCAATGCCGTCTTTATTTTATCCGTCTCAAATGTCCTCTGTTCTCCTTGGCGCTCTGGAGAGTTCAGGAAGTACGAGGTCTCTGTGCTGTCACTGGTTTTGTATGCTTGGAGTGTCTATGCGAGGTTACAGGTCAGAGATCAGTGACTTTATTCTCCACAGCGGCGGCGATCTGTTGGAGTCTGTAGCCCAGCTGCATCTTCTGAGCGGTGGAGTCCTCCTCTAAAGCCGTGATGATCTGACCACACAAACAAACAATCTTACGGGTGAGAAGAGGATTCGGGGAGTGTGGGGGGTGGTCTTTTATTTTGTTGTGTGGAGGCCTGTCACAATAATCAATATATCGACTTATCGCACAAAACATAGACATGACCTCAATCATTTTTGGTGATGCAATATATATCACCCATACATAAGACCAATTCTAGCACCATTTTAGCTGATTGCGCAACATCTCTATCTCTGTTGGAGGTGTCAGTGTGGTTAAAAAACACTCTAGTATTTATTATAAATTACTTTAGTATATTTTCATGTGGATGTCTGACAACTGAAAATAGATCTGGTAGCATATATCGCAGCCTCTGTTACTTTTTACCTTGCACTTTTTTGGAAACATTTATTGCTATTTATTTAGGATATGCGTTTACACATTCTGATTGCAATGCCTAATTAAATTAATGAAAAAATCATTAAATGAAATATTCTTAAGAATAAAATATTATGTGTTCTTTAGAAGAGTGTACTTGCATTGTGATGATATTATCTTGTCATTTTGGCATTATATAATGAGTGGCATAAAATGGTCTTAAAATGACAATAATATTGTTTATCGCAATATATTTTGGTGCAATATGTTGTACAACAAAAATAGATATCATGACAGGCCTAGTTGTGTGTAAATCAGGATTTCTGAGATGTACGATTTGTTTGGTATATGATTATTTGCGGCTGAAGGGATTACGGTAATGACAAAAATGTCAATATCTAGAAATCCAAATTGAAAAATTGATTGAAAAAATGAGATGCTGAAAATGCTATGTCCAATTCATCTTTTTTTAGGTCAATGAATTACACTATTACATTTAAAAGGCATATAAAATGCACATAAAAGAGCCTACAACTCTTTTCAGCTTTTTAAATGGTGTGAAAGTACGTCAACTTATGAGAATAACAACATATTTTAACCTCAACCTCATATTGTACAACCAAGTGTTTGAATTATATTATTGTTATATAATACCACACAAATAATTATTTATAACTCTTTGAAACTGCCCCTTTTAGGCTTTGATCCAAATTGCGCCATTTTGGCGACTTTAAATTTAAATAAGATTGTGCTCTTTTCTAAGGAGGGCGGAGCTACAAACACCTGTGCATCATCAAAGCAGCAAATTCAAAATAGGACTAACGTTATCTCTGTGAAAAACTGAAAATGTCAAAAAAAAGTGTCTTGAAAGAAGGCAGTCTATGGAGACTACAGTGTTCATCTGTGCATCCTAAAACTGAACGTATATAATGCCCAACACCAGGCTCATTATTGATATGTGCCCCTGTATACATTTCTGGACAGCACGAAGTACGTCCCAGGAGGTACGTTTTTTTTGTTGCAGTTTTTGTTTTTTTCGCGAATCCACCAGAGGCCGCTGTGTACGCTTTTTCAGATCTCAAATTTCTCTCGCGAGTGCCACGTGCCTGCTGTTCTCATGTAAATCCACCAGAGGCCGCTGTCAACTGACTGACTGACTGACTGACCGACCGACTGATTACCCCACCCACCCCCTTCCCTAAACCCAACCAACAGTGTTTTCAAAAGCAATCGAGAAAAAGAAAAGCCCTCGCGGCTGCCTGCTTTTTACGTTTTCAGATCTTACCACGTTCTCACCCTGTTATTTACTTGCTTATTTTTTTTTTACCTTTTGTTTTTATTTTACCCACTTTCTGGAACCGTTCTTCGCCAGACTTAAACCCCGTCGTTGCGGTCAACTCCTCTCTGCGTCACAAGTCAGCCTACATATGTGGCGAGCTACTGGGCAAACTGGTAACAGCGGGAAAGTCGTCCACACGGAGGTAAGTGGTCAGCTGGTAGTGCAAAAAAAGAAACAGAAGCCGTCGGCGGCATCATACTGCCCCGTAGCGTTCGTTTTAAAGATGAAATGCAGCCATACATAGCTCTGGCTAAATAATTTGCACTTTCCAGAAATGTATACGAGAATACGTTTTCACAGTGAGCCTGTGTTGATAATGCCTCTTAGGGTGCTTTCACACTTGGTTCAGTTGCCTGGACCGTACCCAAGTTCGATTGTCCCTCCTTGCCACCTTCTCGGTTGGTTCGTGTTCACACTGTCTTTTTTCCTTCTGAACCCCGGTATGCTTGCGTCATCGAGCTGCTGTTTTGTTTACGGCTTTTCGTAAGAGATTATCATTAATGGGCGGGGCTTTCCCCCTCTGATGACGTACAGATGGAGAATGTCAATCAAAGTGTTTCTGCAGACTATCAAGTGCGATTATAAACAATAGAATTCACACACTGTTGCCACACAACTGTTTAAACCCCTTATAAAAGTGATTTTTGCATAATAGGTCCTCTTTAAGAAAGATTAATTGTAGTTTTGTATTTATACAATGAAAACTATAGAGTGTTATTTTACATTTGATTATTACATTTGTGTATCTGAATATTGCTAGACTTCCAGAAAATCACAGACCACTGTGCATTATATTTGTACAGTATCTTTGGTCTACTGTATTAATCAATGTTTGTGATTGGTTTATTGTATTTTATGTAGATGCATTCCCTTACAAAACCATCCCAATATATCTAAAATGATGAATTCTTTCCAAATATTACTATTTATGTCATCTGGTCAAATTATAGTCAATATTGCAATAAATATCGTAGAAAAATAAAATATTGCAATGCCAGCTTTCTCCAATATTGTACAGCACTAGTACATTCTGTTTTTACTGTTTAAGAAAAATTTATCTTTGGTTTTTCTGTTTATGAATAACAGGATCTCTTCTACTTTTACAATCTAAAAGTTGTGAAGGTAGAGAATAAGATTTACAGATTAATTCCAAGAAAAGGTATTTGTCAAGCGACTGAAAGCGACTATTTGCAGTACAAACACTTTGGCCTCAAAACATCAAGAACATTTTTGATTCCCAATGATCAAATGCATGTCTACTGTTAAAAATACTGCTCTACTTTTAAACATGTGAGGCAGTAGGACAGGAGGTGTTTTCAACAAGAGTGTATTTCTGTACTCTTGGGTCATTGTCATTGTTACTAGGTTGCTTTGCTACACGTCACAAAGCATAAGCATGCAGAGAAGGTGCTGACAAAACCCCTCAACACAGAAGAGCAAACAAATATAAAGACTCATCTGATCCCGGAGCACAGACAAACAAAGACATGCCATTATTATTTTCAATAATGAGTAATTACTGTATAAGTTTGAATCATAAATAGTTAATTCTTTTTTTACATACCTATACCAACGATAAAGTAAATCTCACCTGATCATAGTATTTGTTGATGTACTTGTACAACTCATGCAATGCCACTAGATGATTCACTTCATTCGAGTAGTTCTGCAAGGAAAGCAAGGCAAAGGATGAATATACTAAATATATCACAGTTAAAAGATGCATTTTATATCATCATTATTTTTTTTGCTGGGCAATGTTTTTTTCTCAATGTTTAAATGTCTAAATTATTTTAATAACTCTCTGAGATGAGTGTCTTGAGTTTATGAGTCCCAGATTTTGTAGGAATCAAACCAACAGCCTTGACTAGTTATGAAAAAGTTATATTTTTACCAAGTATTTACTATACCTGTTTTGTTAGGGGCCATTGCATGCATTATGTATTGTTGCATTACAATAATTACTGTGAGTGCTGGGCAAAAATTAATCGTGATTAATCGCATACAAAATAAAAGTTTGTTTTGACATAATATATGTACCGTGTATATTTATTATTGTTTATTATTTATATGTAGATATAAAAAATATATATGTTTATACAAACGTTCTGTCTGGTTCTCGAATCTGATTACCTGATAGCTGTGCGATATTCTGCAATAACAGCACTCGTACAGCCTCCTCACCCCTCTGTATTACTCCGCCCGCATAGAGTGACAGGAGATCAATAAACTCACTACAGTTTGACAAATATTGCAGCTGTTGGACAACATAATGTACTTTTCAGGCTTTTTTAGGCGAGAAAGTAGTTGTTTAGAATGCAACTATGCAGTTTATTTATAAGGATAGTGCCTATTTTAAATATTCATAGTTTCTGAGATTCAGCGTGTTGGTGGCCATCAGCCTGTCATACTGAGCAGAGCAAAGACGATTGATGTTCTGCCACAAGATGGCGACAGAGACCGCATAATAAGCCCTTAGAGGAGAAAAACTCAGCGTAATTTCAAACTACAGCTGACCAAATCATTATAAAACAGGTAAGTGACTTTCTAAGTCGATCTCTCTGTTGTACTGCTTTATTTATACCATAATCTGGTAGTGATTGCTTTGCTTTGGCTTTTTCGGGGTTAATTATTGTGATATCCCGATTGCAACAGAGAAATACTGGAAATGGCTCTAGACTAATGGCATTTCATGCCGTTCAGCCTTATAATCTTAAAATGTGAACAAAATCACCTGTTTCATCTTCACTTTAGATATTACGCTAGAGAATCATTCAAAACTAGCTCTAAAGTGACGTTTGTGAATTAGCAACGGTTTCTGCTGTTCTGACGTCAACTGCAAATGGGAATGAATGGCGGAAGAAAGTAGTTCCTCATGAAAAAGGATTTTTAGACTCTCTGTGTTTGATTTTCTTTTTTATATACACGATTATGCCATCGAACTGTTGTATAAATGCAATATCGCACTGCTACTTGTGTGATATTGCTCATATATGATAAAAATGATATATAAATGTAAATATCTATGTAACAAAATAGTTTTGTACAGTTTTGTTATGTGTGTATGACATTTACATAACAAATATATTTAATACACACACATATATTATGCGATTGATCTTTGGCCAACACTAATTACTATATGAAGTACATTCAACATGTAATAAAGGCAATAAACAAACAAAACAAAAAAATACAATAACATTATAATTCTGAATTTACACCGAAAAATCGCATCCTTGGTTTATGGATGGCATTGAAATCAGTAATGCACATTTTGTATGACATAACTGAAGGATTTATATGTAAATGTGATCATTTCTTAATTTTTTAAAAGATCACAACCAGTGATGGGCATAACCCATAACAAGTAATGTGAGTTTTGTAATTTAATTACTTTAATTAATTAGTAAAATAAGTCATTAACTTGTTAATTTCCAAGAAAATATCTGAGTTACTTAAAGAAATAAAATAAAAATCTCAGTTGCTTTTTGTTTTCCCATTTGTTGATCAAGTGCAGATGTGTTGAGTACAATGAGTAAACAAGATACTGTAGTTCAAGATACTTTAACTCACCCGAGAGAGTTCAGCTAGAGAAGAGTTCATCTCCTGGTCACTGACAGAGATCGTCTGTTTAATATCTGAATAGTATCTAATGAACCACAATCAACAAAGTAGTGTGAGCACTGATTCAAAAAAGGTCATTATGCATTAAACAATGTATAAATACGGACCTCTCCACCATTTGTTTGTAGCGTGGGATATCTCGAGCGTACAGGAGCTTGTTGATTGGGGAATCCTGCAAAAGTCAAAACATATCATCAAAATCATTAGGTCTTCTCCCCATCATCTGTCTCCTCCTGCTCAGTTCTGATGGACTCACCCTGCCCAGTTTGTGGTCGGCGATAGTGCAGGAGTCCATGAAGGTCTGAGCAATGACTGAAAGCACGGCATCTACATTGTCAGAGGCCTGAACATCGAAGATAAACTGCGGGTTCTTCAGGATGTTGATCCAGAACCTCAGTGGCAAGCTGCAAAACAAAGCCAAAACACAATGACCACCAATCACCCATAATTCTTTGATGATCCTACAGAATGGAAATTCGGTCACTCTTTAGTTTAGGTCCGAATACACACTATTACACTATTAGTTCACCTCAAACTGAAAATTAAGTACTCGCTCATGTATCATTCCAATCCCCGAGACCTTTGTCCATTTTCGCAACACAAATAATGATATATGACCATAGTAAATGTGCACCCTGACCTGACGCGGGCAAGAAGATATAAGTGAACAAAGTCATATTCACATTTTTTTTGCCGCACAAAAGTGTTCTTGGAGCTTTGGAGCTTCACAGTTGAACCTCTGATGTCACACGAAATATTTCGTCAGTGTTTTTGGTTCCTTTTCTGGACTTCGTTGTGTACTGCGAAAGAGAGCTCTCAGATTTCATCTAAAATATCTTTATTTGTGTTCTGAAGATGAATAAAGGTCTCAGGGGATTGAAATGACAGGAGGGTGAGGAATTAATAACAGAATGTTTGGATAAACTAACCCTTTTAAATAACCACTAAATCTGACTTTTGCCTCAGATAAACATCTAATTTGCTGCTCAATTAATTAATAGTTAGTAATGTACTGTTAAATGTAGGTATGAGATAGGATAAATACTAATAAACATTCAATATTCAATAATATTCTGGTAATAAGCAAGTTGTTAATAATGAGAGTTCCCAAACTGAAGTGTTAACATACAGTCTTTCCTAACCTGTTTGTTTTCCATATGTGGATTGTCTCTGGGTCTGTAATGTTGTGCTGTGCCGCCTGATCATCCAACAGATCAAAGAAATACTTGACAGCCAGAGGAACCGGCTGACTGGTGCTCAGAATCACAGTGAACAGATCATCCACAAACTTCTGCAGTGTACCCTAAAACACACAGAACAACAAGGTTACTTTCTGAAACTAAAGCTGAGACTAAGACTCATAAGTTTCGTTAACAAAAAAAAGCTTATATGAAACTAACAACTGTTATTGAACAATTAACTAAAAAAAAAAAAAATACTTTGACAAAAAATATTTTTAATATTAATAAACACATCCTGTGGTACAAAATCTGACCAGTGGCTGTTCAGGGAAATGTTTCTAATACATTGGGTGGAAAAACTAAAACCATCAATCAAATGTATATTTATGTAGAAAAACACTGATTTGAACTGTTTCGTCATGTCAAAAATTTTTAACTACACATATAACAACATATCTCTATCATGTTTTATCAAATTTATGCATATAAAATATATTTTCCCAACAACGAAATTGTGGCTAGTGAAAATGGCGAGTGGCTGGTAATGTTGGAAATCTACTAGCCACAGTGGCTGGTGAACATAAAAGTTAATGTCAAGCCCTGATTACATCTATGGAAAGTCCTCAAAAACCACATACAGTTGAAGTCAGAATTATTAGCCCTCTTATTGGCCCAACTGTATATTTTTCCCCAATTTCTGTTTAATGGATTTTTTCAACACATTTCTAAACATAATAGTTTAATAACTAAATTTCTAATAATTGATTTCTTTTATCTTTGCCATGATGACAGTACTTAATATTTTACTAGAAATTTTTGGAGACACTAGTATTCAGCTTAAAGTGCAATTTAAAGGCTTAAGTAGGTTAATTAGCCAAGTTAGGGTAATTAGGCAAATCATTGTATAACGATGGATGTTCTGTGTAGACGAAAAAAAAATATTGCTTAAGGGGGCTAATAATACTGACCCTAAAATGGTTTATAAAAAATAAAAAACTGCTTTTATTTTTAGCCAAAATTAAACAAATAAGACTTTCTCCAGAAGAAAAATATATTATTGAAAATACAGTGAAAAATTCCTTGCTCTGTTAAACATAATTAAAAAAAATCTATTATTACTTTAACTGTATACAAGTATGTATGTGTGTGCATGTACCTTGACAGACAGCAGGCGTGTAAGGTAGATCTCTGGGATGGCCTTGGCTCTCTCACGCTCTTTGTCCCTCAAACTGCCCCGTCTATGTTTGGGAAGCTCTGCCTCTTCATTGGCCTTCACCAGGTGCCACTGCTTCACTCCTCCTTCATCTCCGTCCTCCAACATCGGCGTCTCTGAGAGGGAAATAAACCATGAAATGTGAGATGGTCTGAAACTATTTGTTCAGTAAACCTGATGCTTTTTTAAATAAGTTTGGTTCCTTAGGTATACATGAACATTGGAAACAAGTCCACTAAAGCGATTCAGTTGAGGTGAAACAACAGACCAACAAATCATCATACCATATCGTACCGTAACGCTGTGTGCTACATAAAGCAACAGCATCTAATTCTGTGATTGAGCAGATTAATTAATAGTTTGCAAAACAGTCAGCATATGCAAAGCCTACGTCTAATGTAATGTGGAATGTTGTCATGTTCTTCACAAGTTGTGCAAAATGAAACTCCACATTAGACTGAATAATAACTCACT
Organism: Danio jaintianensis; assembly: GCA_903798115.1. NCBI lineage: Eukaryota > Metazoa > Chordata > Actinopteri > Cypriniformes > Danionidae > Danio > Danio jaintianensis. The sequence goes on along the minus strand of CAIGQV010019951.1, from coordinate 5,600,046 downwards.
CTCTCCTGGTATGTAGTCATGGCTGTCGTGGTGGATCTGCTTGGATTGTCGTGACACCAGTGTTACTGTGGCTCCATCTGGAACCTGCAGGGGGACAAAAAAAAAAAAAAACAATACATCAACAATGCCTCACCTAAATAAATAAATTATATCCACAAAATGAAGTCATTAGACTGAGGAGCATCTTCACAGACCTTATAGTGCTGTAAAGTGTTGAGGCGTTTCCAGGACCCCTGAACCACTGATGTCAAATCCTGATCTGACAAGATCAGATGACCAGCCATTCCTGCCCTCCACTCTACAAAACACAGGATTACAGCAATTAAACTTTTAAATGAATATATTACATTTTTTTTGTATATAAAATACCTTAAATGAAAATCAATTTAAGCCCCCTATAGAGTTAAACAACTGAGTTTTACCATTTTTTTATCAATTCAGCCAATCTCTGGGTTTGGTGGGAGCATTTTTAGCTTATCTTAGCATAGATCACTGAATCTGAGAAAAAAGGAGTTTAGATAACTTGTGTACTAAGATCGATTGAAAATGAAAAGCTAAGCAGCACCTGAAAATAGTCCCAAGCTAGGTAACTAGGTAACAGTTCAGCGTGATATCATTTGTAGCCATAGTGCATGGTATTGTTGCAGCCATGGCAGCAAAATTCTGTGATTATTATGCCAGAATGAGAATATAATTTCTAGCCATATCGGCCTAGAAAATAGCAAAATAGATCTCAGTACATAATTTAACTACAGAATAATCAAGCTTTAAATAGGAACATTATCAAAACTTCTTACTTCTTTGAAGTTTTTGACCGTGATGCTAATGATCTAATCTGATTCAATGATTTATGCTAAGCTAAGCTAAAATTGCTCTCGCCAAGCCCGGAGATCAGCTGAATGGATTCAAAAATGGTTCAACTCAACTGCTTAACTCTAGGGGGCTTTTAAAATGAGCCTTTTCCCCCCAAAAAACTGGAGTGTTCTTTTAATATATATTCTTATATATATAATTTATTTATTTTTTTAAATTGTCATTTTATTTCGTTATATTTACCACTGTCCATCAAACCACTAGGTTTTATACATTTGTCAGAAAAACATTTTCAATGATCTAAAACATAATAAAATTTAGAATAATGACCTAAAACCCTAAGTGGTTTTAATGCAGCAGTTGTATATTCTAAAGTATTTTTTATTATTTATTTAATTTTATAAAAATATAACAGCAATATATTATTTTACTGATTGGCTTGAGCTCACTACACTCTTACCCAGATGCACAGAGTCTGCGGAGGGTCTCTGGGAGAATGAGGTACTCTTCCACGCCTGCTCCAGGATCTTCTCCTTCACCTGTGTGATGGTGTCACAGTCCAGCACTTTGGTGGGAAGCGTCTGAGACTCACCAGCCCCTCCATTGTTTACTAGAACATTCAGAGTCTATGGGAGACAAAAAAAACGTTGAAATTGCTATGTGGTCACAACATATCACATTTTACTGCTCATAGAAAATGTATATTTATGATCTTCATGTTATTATATAGCATGTGTGAATGAGGTATAGTAAAAAATTATTGCAAGGAGCCAAAATTATGCCGCTATTGTTATATATTTCTGCATAAACATCAGTGTGGAGTTTTACCAGTGTGCGATACTCCACGTCCTCCCGCAGCAGTCTGTTGTCATTGAGTGTGTATTTGGCTTTGCCTGTAACTGCGTCCACTGGGCCTTTGTCCACCTGATGCTTTATTGCTCTAAACAGCATGTAGAAGGACTCACCTGCTGTATCCTGAGATACAACAACAAAAAAATGGATTATTAATAAAAAACACTAATTTCTGTTATTCTATCTTGTAAAATTCCTAGTGTGAGGCATAAGATAATAAATAGTAATCAGATAAATCAGCTTAATTTTTAATTTTAATAAAAATAATGACTATTTTCTACATTTCCCATGCCATACAGACTGTAAAAATCGAATGAAGGAATGAAGTAAACTTATTACTTTTTACAAATTTAAATGGATTGAAAATAAAACAATTAAGTTGTCCCCCAAAAAACGTTTTGTTTCAGCTCATTTTAATTAATTAGTCTGAACAAAAAGCAAACAATTTTTTTGAGTGCAGAAGGCTTGTCATTCTGTGCAACAATAGTTTCTATATCAAAAAAACATTGTGTCAAGCATATTTTGAACACATTTTTAAACACAATAAAATGTAGTATAATGACCTAAAACCTTAAGTAGTATTTTTAACTACTTTAGTTAAATACCAAAGTATTTTTGAACTACTTTATATTCTTTTTGAAATATTTCACAGCAAAAAGGAATATGCTTTTTACCTGTTACAAAAGTATAAACTACCAATCAGACAACAAAAGGTATGTCGTAGATTGTGTACACCATATTTTTTCCTAATATTTTGATATTGTTTATTTAGAGGTCTTTTTATTAGTGTGTGTATCAAACTAAATCAAAGCCAAATCTGTGTCACTCACCCTGAGGAAGGTGTAAAGGCAAATGGACATCCAGTTAGTCAACAGCTTCTCCACCACAGACTCAGTCCTACAACAAATGAGAGATTTCCACTGAGAATCAACAGTGCCTCAATTAAAGGGATTGTTAAATACAAAAACTAAAAACTAAAATTCTGTCTTCATTTAATTTGCCTTCACTTGTTCCAAACCAGTTTGACTTATTTCCTTTGGTTGAACAAAAAAGAAGATATTCTGAAGAAAGCAGGAAACCTGTAGCCATTGACTTCCATACTATTTGTTTTTCCTACTATGGAAGTCAATGGTTACAGGTTTTCAGCTTTCTTTAAAATATTTTAGGAATTCAAGGAACTCATAAAGGTTTGAAACCACTTGAGGATGAGTAAATAGCGAGTAAATTTTCATTTTTGGGTGAACTATTCCTTTAAGAAGACACTTAACAGGTACTCTGTGATTATAGTAATGGGAAGTCCGAGATAACGTGCTGACCTGCGCAGCATGAGTTTGGGGTTTTTGGTGGTGTACTGCTCCACCAGGTGACTCAGCAGAGTTTTGAGGATGTCGGTGAAATACTCCAGCTTGCCGTGCAGTGCCACCGTGAGGAGGGAGGCCACATACGCCCTGTCCCGCGGAGAGAATGTGCGCTGGGCTTCCAGAGTGTGGATGAACTGCAAGGAAGTGCATGACATAAATGAGATAAGGACTCACTGAAACTTAAATCTTTTTAGAAACACTCCACCTTTTTTGGAAATAGGCTCATTTTACAAGTTCCCTAGAGTAAAATATGTTGAGTTTTACCATTTTTAAAACCATTCACCCAAGCTCCAGGTCTGGCAGGAGCCCTTTTAGCCTAGCTTAGCATAGATCATTGAATCGGATTAGACCACTAGCATCTTGCTCAAAAATGACAAAAGTGATTTGATCATTTTCATATTTAAAGCTTGACGCTTCTGAAGTTACATCGTGTACTATGATCGACAGAACATGAAATGTTGCTATTTTCCAGGTCGGTATGTCTAGGAACTACAGTATACTCTCATTCCAGCATAATAATCAAAAAACTGCCATACCATTTTGTTATGGAGGTCAGAATTTTCATTTTTAGGTGAACTATCCCTTTAAATAAAGTTTTCCTAGTGACTTGTACTCTATGATTCTGGTCATTTGAATAATTCTCTGACGCGTTTGAGTAAATCTCACCTTGGTGAGGAACAGTTTGCTGTTTAGCAGGTTGGAGAGCTGAACCAGGCCCTGCTCGACTGTGGCGCGGCGACACGTGGGTACATCGAGATCTCGCCTCAGCGGAGACTCACGGTGACCAGGGAAGAAAATCCGCTCCGAGTATTTACGATAATCCAGGAATGGGATCCCTGAGCCCATGAGATCACCGGACACATCCATCATCTCTGTCATCAGATCTGCACAAAACACAAACATAACACAGTTTATGATGATGCAATATTTGAGGGAGGTTGTTAATGATGTTTGTGTTCAAACATCTGACCTGTGAACTCCTTCTTACAGCGGTCCCGGACACTCGTCTCCAAATTTTCCAGCTGGATCTGCACCTTCTTATAGTCTCTCAGTGCCTGCTTGCTTTTCCTCCTGTTACAAGTACACACAAACACTTATTCTGCGCTGGGTCTGGCAGTGTCTGTTTATTCTCAAGTGCCTCTCTCAGTCATCTGATTCATGCCATCTTTTTTGGCAAGAAAGATTTATAAGCACAAAAATATGAAATGTGCAATGTTCCAAATGTCCAAAAACATGCTGTAAATCGAACACAGCTTTGCATTTGAGTTAGTACAACAAGCAAAGGTTTAGCTAAATAAACTAAATAAAAAAGTTTGTAACAGTCAGATGTTCTTGATGCTTTTGGATCGTATTTAAATCATGCCAGATTTTACACAAACTTACGTTAATTACCTTTGGATATAATATAATATAATATAATATAATATAATATAATATAATATAATATAATGACTGTGTGTATACCTGTATATGAGCACGATGACCAGCACAATCAGAGCCACGATGGATGCTCCCACCCCGACACCCACCTGGGCCTCCAGAGGAAATGCAGTCGGACCCTGAGAGTCATACTGCACCCGTCCCAGAGAGAAGTTCAGATTCCCCATCCGCACCTACACAAAACACACACACACAGATTTATACAGAAGTGTTCAGACATGAGCAGTGGAGGGCAAGGAACACAAATCAAGCACTTGAGAAAATTTACATATATCTTTGTGAAATATTATACTCGGAGGATTCTCCTGTTTTTGAAACATTCTGAATCAAATTTAATGAATTGTTAACTGGAGACTCACTCTGAGTAGATCATTTGAATCAGTGAGTCATTAACTGGAGACTCACTCTGTACAGATAATACAAATCAGTGATTTGTTTGCTGGAGACTCACTGAGTCATTAACTGGAAATTTGCTCTGAATGGAGTGTTTCAATCAGTGGTTGTTAACTGGAGAATCACTCTGAGTAGATCGTTTAAATTGTTCAATAGACTATTTGAATCAATGAGTCATTAACTAGAGACTCACTCTGAGTAGATCATTTGAATCAGTGACTCACCCTGTACAGATAGTCCAAATCAGTGATTCATTTACTGGAGACTCACTGAATCATTAACTGGAGATTTGCTCTGAATGGAGTGTTTGAATCAGTGAGTTGTTAACTGGATACTCGCTCAATAGACCAATAGCGGGTGACAATTTCTCCAGCTCAAAATAACTTTTTACTGTGCTACATTAAATGCAATGGAGTAAAAGTGCAATATGTTGTAGAGAAGTTAAAGTTTCCTTAAATAAACACCCTTGAGCATTTTAAAATCAAACAGTAAACTAAAACACTTTATGAGTGTGGGCCGCAGGCAGTGAGCTGTGTTACCGTGAACTCTGGCAGTGTGTCGGTGGCGTCTCGTCTCTTGAGCGCTGCCACTGACGGCTGCTGTGCTGGAGGCTCACAGTACAGGTGGTTTCTGGTTAAAGTCTTTACAGCACACTCTCCATCAGCGATCAGAGCCTGAACCTCCTCCTTCGACATGGCCAGATCCAGATTCTCCCCCTGAAAAAAAACAAAAACAAACTCACACTGATGCTTTCCTCTAAGGCCTTTTAGAAGTGGAAATAACCCAACATCAGTTTGCAGAATATTAATTTAGATTTGTGCTCCGGTTTCCCCCACAAGTCCAAAGACATGCGCTATAGGTGAATTGGGTAAGATAAATTGTCCATAGTGTATGTGTGTGAAAGAGTGTGTATGGATGTTTCCCAGTGATGGGTTGCAGCTGGAAGGGCATCCGCTGCGTAAAACATATGCTGGATAAATTGGTGGTTCATTCCGCTGTGGCGACCCCAGATTAATAAAGGGACTAAGCCGAAAAGAAAATGAACGAATGAATAATATAATATAATATAATATAATATAATATAATATAATATAATATAATATAATATAGGGCGGCGCGGTGGCACAGTGGGTAGCGCTGTCGCCTCACAGCAAGAAGGTCGCTGGTTCGAGCCTCGGCTGGGTCAGTTGGCATTTCTGTGCGGAGTTTGCATGTTCCCCCCCTTGTTCGCGTGGGTTTCCTCCGGGTGCTCCGGTTTCCCCCACAGTCCAAAGACATGCGCTATAGGTGAATTGGGTAAGCTAAATTGTCCGTAGTGTATGTGTGTGAATGAGAGTGTATGGATGTTTCCCAGTGGTGGGTTGCAGCTGGAAGGGCATCCGCTGTGTAAAACATATTTTAGATAAGTTGGCGGTTCATTCCGCTGTGGCGACCCCAGATTAATAAAGGGACTAAGCCAAAAAGAAAATGAATGAATGAATAAACATAATATAATATAATAATTCTGAGCACCATGTTTTCATAAATCATACAACATGAGAATTAATTAAAATACAATTTTTAATTTTTTTAATGAACCTTAATTGTAACTATAAAGAAAGAAACTATAAAGAAAGATATGATTTCAAAGTAATATGATATATCTAAAGGAAGAACTCTATACCTCCACAGAGATGATGCTGCCGGGTTTGTGTCTGAAGGGTTTGCTGGAATCGTGTTGATTGAGAGGATGAAGAACAGGATTGGGCTCATAGCTGAAGGGGCTCCTGCTGACCTCCTCAAACTCAAAGTGCAAGTTATCCAGGAGGAAGTGCACTGTGACGGCCGCTCGCAGCGCCTCAGGGCCCACCTCTGGAGTGGGACACAGGATCAGTGTGCTGCTGTTCACCGAGCACCTCTCCTCCACCTGAAGGCAGAAAAAAATGATTATAATAACTCAACACTGTGCCATGTGTAGAAAAATAGTGTTGTCTCAATACTGGGGCTGGGTGATATATCGAAATCGTGATTTAGCAATTATAAGGTCATACACATCTTATCACAGAAGCACGCTTGTGTGATCAGTAGTAAATGTCCTCCAAATGTCAGAGAGTGCTCTCGCGCAGCAACTCCGATAACCCATGGAAAAGAAATCCAGGAAATCTCCATAGCTTTGCATTATAAACAGAATTATTATTATTAACTGCTTTTATTGATTCAGTGTGACTAATAAACACACGACTATGGAATCATCTCACAAAAAGATTTATTTCAAACACTCAACTGAAGTTATTGAGTTGAAAAAACAACAACATGTTGTTGTATGAGGTATTTTCACATGCTTTCAGATGCAGCAGCATCATAGAGCCATAGTTCACTTCAGTTTAAGATACTCAAACAGTTGCAATTATCGCAGAATGATTATTTTTTCAATTTCGTAATATCAACGATGAAAAAAAAAAAATGAATGCGATATTGAATGCAATATTGTGTGGCTTGTCAGTGAACTATGACTCTGTGTATTAAATGTTCCACCAAAGCACATGCTGGATATTTACTGCTGATTACAGAATCTGCTTTACTGACAAAATGCACACAAAATCATCTTTGATTAATTACCCATCCCTACTAGATACAAGAATTTAGTTTTAAAGATGTATTTTTTGTCATTTTGCCTTTATTTGACAGGACAGTAGAATGACAGAAAGTGAAGTGGAGAGAGTGGGGGACAAGATCGGGAAAGGTCTACGATATACTCCACTATACTCCACTATATTCAAACTTGGGCTATAAGTCAAAACAATAATTTTTGACAAAACAATAATTAGGATGATTAACATGGTTATCTCACTGTAAACATATAAACTGCATGAATCTGAAACCATTTTTAAGAGAAAAATATGAAAAACAAAACACACACACATACACATATAGGCAGATTTTGAAGATCTTACTCAAAATGTTAATATGAGCATACATAATATTTCTTTATTTATACAAACACTTCAGGGAATCCAGCAGCAGATCCTACAAGGTTCTATTGCAGCTAATAAAACAAATAATTGAATCAAGTTATTTAAGGGGAAACATGGGATGTTCTAGTATAATATATTTAGTATCCAGTGCAGAACAATCTAAGCAACAATTATTCTATGCTGCATTAACACGAATGCAAATATATATATTTAAAAATAATATTAATCTTTACAATACTGATGGCTGATTTTACATCAGTGATTTGCCAGCAATTACTACGCAAATCTATTTAACTCAAGAAGTAATAAATAGCATGGATCATGAATAATGGGTAGGGGCCCCCCAAACTCTTTGCATAGGGTCTAAGTAGCATAGATATTGCGGAAAAACAATTTTTTTCCCAATATTTCAGTATCAGAAGAGCAGCTAAGACTCACTTGAGTGAACTGTACCTGTTTGCTGACACACAGGCTTCCTTCAGGACAGTTGTGCTCCGGGACGATGCGGCGCTCTCTCCTGAGCAGAGTGTGAACTGCGCTCCTCCTCTTCTTCTTCTTCTTCTGTGAGTGCGGCTCCAGAGGCGTGAGGGTCACACGGATACGAGGCTCCTGCACCACGTCGAGATGCTGACCGGACACTCGGATGATTCGGCCCCCACTGACACAAACACACAAACCCACCAATCACTCATGCTGGACTAACAATAATGCTTTAACATCTCAAAAATATAGATGAAGAATAAATATGATTTATTTTCTGAGTAGTAAAACAACATTGTAGATGTGATTAATATTGGTCAATGATTGGTAAAATAAGAAATCCGGGTGAAGTTTTGAAACAGAAAAGAAAGCATAAATTTGCAGAAGTAAAAAAAAATCTCTTAACTTGGCTAAAAAGACCATTTATAATTACAATATATATATTTTTATAGTTTGCTGACAGTTTAAAGATATTATATTCTATATATTCTATACTGTACATCCTATGGGACAAGTCTTAATTCCTTATTTTGAAAATATTAATAAATAATACAATAAAAACACAATTAAAATATATATTTTTATTAAAGATGATTGTTTTAATCATCATAATCATAAAACGAAATAATAATAACAGTTTAATAATAGTTAATAATAGTTTAGCAAAAAAATAATAAATCTCCAAATTAGAGACTATGAAATACAGAATAAAATGTATTTATGTGCTATCTAGTGAAACAACATTGTGCATGTGATTAATATATTGTGTTGCCAAAATCTACATAACCCAACAAATTGTGTACAGATTTTACATTTTATATATTCCATACTGTACATCCTACTTGACAAGTCTTGATTTCTTATTTTTTTTAAATACATAAATGCATAAAACAATGAAAAATACAAGTACATTTTTTCAACTAAATATGAAAAAAAAGTTCTTAGGTGGACTTAAAAATACCTGTCATATGTTCCAGCATTACAATGACATAGGACACAAAGTTTGTAAGTTAAAATAAATAAAATAAATGTTCTTCCCACTTTTTAAACATAATTCTAAACCTCCTTCTTTATATTAATTGCAAACAGCTTGCAAAATTAAATGAAAATTTGTAATAATAATAATAATAAAAATAATAATAATAAGATGAAAAACAAACTAAAGCAAAACAAAAATAAATAAATAAATAAATGTACATTGTTGAATTGAACACTAAACGTAATCAAGTATTTTCTCATCCCATTTACCAAATGTATCATTTGTATCATTTCTTTCATTAATACACTAATAAGACACAAGTGTGACTAAATAAGACACATTTGCTTTTTTGGAATGTTATCATGTTTGTTTTCAGAGATAAATATTTGTAATATTTATATTATATGATTATTATCAACGTATTACATATTACACAACATATCAGCATTATTTTTCTCACTCCACTGGCAAAATGTTTGTTTCTAATTTGAAAAATAAATCTAAACTTTCTTCTTAAATTCGCTGACAAGCAATTTGTGAAACAAAATTAAAAAATGAAGCTAAATAAAATCAATCCTCTTACCTGATGAAGCTTTTGGAGGGTGCAGCATGGGTAACGTTGGGGTCTGGGGTGTAATGATAGAGGGTCTGCTTTAGATGGCGCTCAGCTCTACCAAACCGCACACTAAGGCTGCTCTCTCCAGTCCTGTTACTGCCTCCGGTCACACATTCAACATGTTCATTGCTGAATTGCTCCGGTAAACTGACAACACACACACACACACCATATTACTTTTATTACATACAGTGTTTATTAGTACATATTACTGTAACAGACCATATGAAGAGATGCAAAAACCTCTAAATACCGTCTGAAATGTTCCTCAAATGCATTTCTTTTCGCAGGCTCCTTTGTTTATGTTCAGTAAATCCACATTTGTGGCAAAAATAGGTTGTTTGCATTGCCTTTAAAGTGAAATAACTGAACATAAACATAGAAAAATGCTCATTTTAGAAGATTTCAGACAGCACTTAAAGGTTTTTGCGTCTGAACTCTTCATATTAACTCTCATCCAGCTAATCAATCATACCACATGCTAACACCAGTACATCCTGTGAAACTTAAAGGGATAGTTAACCCCAATATAATGAAAATATACTCGGTTTATTTGCCTTCAAGTGGTTACAAACTTTATAAGCAAGTTTTTTTTTCTGTTAAACACAAAAGAAGATATTTTGAAGAATGTTGGAGACCTGTAACCACTGACAACCATAGTAGAAGAACAAAAAAAAGGATGGAAATAAGTGGATACAGGTTGGCTTCTTCTTTTGTGTTTAACAAAAGAAAGAAACTCAAACCAAAAAGGTAAAATGTTCATTTTTGTGTGAACCATCACTTTAAGGAGTATATTAGATTTCTGAACTGACATATTGGAGACACTGCTCACAGTTTTCTTTTCTTTTTTTTACCAGAAGGATGATGAATTATTTCTGACATAATGAGCTGAGATAATACGGGTTAATAATGTATGACGTTGTGATGAAATCCTGAAATCTGATTGGACGATTCTTGACACACTCACATATGACAGGGGACTCCACCAATTAGGATGCTGATCTCGCTGGAGCGGCCCGTCAGAAGGTTTTGTCCCGTTATCGTGAGTGATGTGCCGCCTGACATTGGGCCTTTCAGAGGAGACACTGCCAATAACACTGGGTTCTTGAGGAAAACACACACATACACACACATTAGAAAACACTGGCTTATACATACGTGCTGTTATATCAATGATCTCATCTTATTAAAGCTCCTAAATAACTCATTTTATTTTGGTCTTGGTTAAAATATATAAAGTAAAAATATATAAAAATTATATTAAGACAATTACTTTACCAAACTGTCTAAGATTTTTAGATTTAAACGTGTACATATGGGATTTAATATTTTTTTCTGAAACTTGAGAAAATGTGATATCATTTACATGATAGGGGTAAATACTTTCTTGAATTTTTTTTTTATTAATTATGTCAATGTTCTGGATATCCTAGAAATAGTTTGAAGTCGGATAAGTGGGTATTACTGTAATTCCAATGGTGACTACACTCAAAAAAATGAACTTTCGCTATTGTTAGTTTTACTACACCCACCCTTGTTCACATTACATGAAACAAAAAAGTAGCTAAATGAACACAAGTTAACTATGTTATTTCTACAGAAATGTAGTACTGTAAGCTTTACTTAATAAGGGTTTGACTGGCCAACTTAACATTGTAGAGCAAATACTTAAAAGTGAATAAAAAAGTGTTCACCTTACGTATTGAAAGTTCATAAATCTATTATAACATTACTAAGTAAAATATACATAAAACTAAAATGCAGTAGTGACACATCTGAATGGGTTGTATGTACTAAGAAATATTTTGTCGACTTTACCTGAATTTCTTAAGTTCATTCAACTATATTGTTGCTTGTAGAAACTACTCAACAGACTTGCGTGGAACCACTTGACACTCTTTTTTTATGTAAGTCCAACAAATCAGTTTTTTGAGTGTACTCCAACTTGTTTAAAGCAATAAATTATTAATGTATACTTTTCAAAAATGATTATTTTATTTTATTCCTGTGAGGAGGTCTTTGGAATGGGGATATTGAATGTAATTAAATGTAAAATGTTTTTTGTAAAATGGTAAAGGTTTTTTTTCACTTGATGCACAAATCTCACTGTTTCCTTTTTTAAATACCCTTTTTCTTTTAATTAGTGTGAATATTACATCATATTTGACTCAAACTAAAAATAAAATGCATATATATTATTACATTGAATACGATTTATATATATTTTTCCATATTTCAATAACATTCCTAAAATAGTTTCATTTTAATTCATTTTTTTACTTTATTGTGTGTAATGTCATTCAGGGTATTCTATATTCCTTCTTCTACATTACGTATTATTATTAACATATTTTACATATTTTTTCAGTCTGAATGTTTTTATCATGTCTGAATCTCATTTTACATTATCCTTCATTCAAAGTTTCCATTAACAAATATGCTCTCAAAACACAATTAAAAGTTTCGAAGAGGGCAAGGCAAAAACTCTGGTTTAAGGTGCTGTATGTACGTTTTTGACTCTTCTAAACCATAAAAATACCATAATATGTTTGCAGATATTTAAGAAACATGCCAAGTGAACATTCTTGTTTATCTAAAAAACAATGCTGAAGCTTTGAAAATGTGTTTTCCGTGCCAGAGCACTGTCTATGTTTTGTTTTTTTTTAACCCGCCCACAGCCCCTTTAGCCAATTAGATTTCAGCACCCCGGGTTGCTTTCATGGAAAATCGCACATTTCATTCATTCAGTCAGGAAGGCTCTCAACGCATGCGTCCGTGACCGAAATGCGACCTCCGGTGGACAGTAGCAGACTACGAAATGAGACACAGATTCAGAGTTCCACATGAGGTTATTAATTAGCAAATAATATAAATATTACGAACGTAAACATTAGGTGAGCAGGTTACATTGTAACCCTGTGTTCTAACAACACGCTATGTGATGAGATTTGCAGTGATAAGCAATTTGGCTGTTTGCACCAGACGAAACACGGCAGAAATTTAAATACAGCCATTCAGAAGCACAGAATATGCACTCACTCACATAATGGTAAGGTTTATAATCTAATTAATACATATTAAACCTCTTTAACATTATTATATGCACATGCTGAATGATTGATATTTGTAATCAGAGTAACAGTAAAGAAGTAACAGTAACAGAGTCACAGTTCTAAAGTTCAATTTCAAACGGTTTATTTTCAAGATTTGAGGTAAACTATCTGCTGCTGCTTTCAGTAGTATGGCAATAAATGTCATGTAAAATGGCATTCAAACTCACATTGTTAGCATTTAACAGTGAATAAAGCACCTGAGGTGTACCTGAGGTGATCATTGTCATTTATCCTGTTGTTCACCTGTGAGAAATAGAAGCCATTTCTAATATATCAATTCAAGGAGCTGATTAGAACAAAAACTCATTTTAACATGGAACATATTCCTTCTATGGCGTGCCATAGGTTTTATTTAGAACACAATTTAAATCAGCCTTGTTGGTCCTCAATCTGGCAACCTGCGCTTGCGTTTGTTTTGATCCAGGAATGCAATACCTAGTTCAACCACTGGGTGTCAAACCTACATACTGCACCTTTAAGAAAACTCTTTTTGCAGTGTAAATGTTTTAATAGAGTCAAACAACTCAGTGCCTTTAATAAACACTGAATGAATTCCTGGCATTTCATGCATTCTTGCTAAGCCATTTTCATTCTTTTTTGTGGCAAGACAGATTAATGTTCACCTGGTAGTGAAAGCGCTGTGCAGACTGACCGATTCCTCCTCCTCTGACCTGCACTGAGACGTGGCCGCTCTGTTCCCCAACACTCGCTGCAGTCTCACACACAATACTGACGATACACACACAACACTGGCTTAATACACAATTTATCACACTGCATGACATTAAAGGCACAGTTCACCCCCAAATTAACATTTGCTCAGCCTCAAGTCAAAACCTTTTTAGAGCTTCTTTCTTCTGTTGAACACAAAAGCCTGCAGCCATTTAGTAAAAAAATACTATGGACGTCAATGGCTACTGATTTCCAACATTCTTCAAAATATCTTCTTTGGTGTTCAACAGAAGAAAGAAACTCAAACAGGTTTGAAACAAGTGGACTGTGAGTAAATGATGGCAATACATTTTCATATACGTGGTGAATTACCTTTAATCAAAACCTCCAGGATTTTGCAATTCCACAATTGCTTAATTTAACGCAAAATCAAGCAAATCTTTCTAAATGTTTTCAATTGTTGCAGATTTCTCGGTTACTTTGAATAGGACACTGTTTAAATTTTCACCACGCCATAGAGCGCCATCTTATGGTGGCCAAGAGAGCTAAATGTGCTGCAATTTACGAAAACATACAATTACAAAAAACGCCAGCATATTAAGAAAAGATCTTCATCGGTTTGACAGCATACATGTTGCAAATTCTCACAACACAAACAAATTAAGGCAACACGTTGCAATTTCCCACGACACATGCAAATAGCACGGAACACAATGGTTTCAAGGGGACCCAAAAACGTCACGGACCTTGCTGGGATTTGCTTATTGTGCCATCACTATTGCTCAGTGAAGTTGTAGGTGATGTTTAAAAGGAGAGTTTTTTGTTTATTTTAACATCCTGATTACACGATTCCCTTGTCTTTTGTATATTATTATGGCCACATGAGTTGTATCAATCGCTCCCACTCACACATATCTCCCACTCACACACACAAACACGCACATACACAGACACACACAAGTCCACACATATAAGCGCACATGCTCTGCATCATTTCCATTAATGTGTTCAAATAGCCGTCAAACAACACAAACAACTTAGCATTTACTTACAAACTACTGGTTTCATCTAAAAATATGGGGTAAACTCTAGTTTCTCTCAGTGTTTCCTTTATATAAATTACAGACGACAGAGATCAATGATTCTTGAGGTCAATGTATCATTAATTGAGATGTGTAAATTTGTGTATGTTTTCACAGCAAAACAATAAAAGAGATGCTGCAAAATTTGCAAAAACTTGACACAACTCATTATTTTAGTTGCAATAATTAGATTTTTTCCCCACAGAATCCTGGAAGCAATGTTTAAACTAGTGCTAGTAATGTGATGAGGTCATGGTGATGTACCTGGAGGACACCTCGTATTTGTCTGGGATGACGTTACAGGAGACTCCCGCTACACTCACTGAGTGCTGGATGTCTTCAGCTCTCTGACCCAGATTAGATCCAGACACAGTGACCACTGTGCCGCCCTCCACTGGACCAGACAGAGGCTCAATCTGCAAGAAAACAGAAAAGTACATTTACGATGAATGAAAGCTCCAGACTGTCATGAACGCACCCTGTGGTAAAGGTAATACTGTTGAAATTGAAGATTTCACTTCATAAGACATCAATGTATTGTCAGGAGTCATAGGTATTCATTTAGTTTGGCCTCTTGGATGCTGCCAAATTACATTTTTATGTAATTACATTTTATTTTTTATTAAGGACCACAATTTTAACTAAATATCAATGCTCTAGTGAAAAACAATAGTCACCTGCATATTGAAGGCGCTGAGGGTGTGTAAAGTCACTTTAGCCAAGACACGGGAGGTGAATAGGGAATAATAAATAAATAAATAAATAAATAAATAAATAAAAAACTAGTAGTTATCGTCACTATACTTTTTTAAATACTGATTTCATTAAAATTGGTAACTTTTTTTTTTCGTAATACAGGCTTTTCAATTCATTTTTGCAGTTCAGGGATTATTTATTATTTTATTTATTATCTTAGATTTTAAGGTTTTTACAAAGAGATTATAAGAATATCTTTTTATTAATCCATAGTTCATAAAATATTGCTGATAAAACATTTAGTATACAGTTATAAGTAAAGCTGTGCAGTTTGGTGTACGTAAGAGCTGCTGAAGTGGAGATTTATGGCTCAGTGCAGGATAAAAAAATGTATTTGAAGAAAACAACCTTTAAAATTAAGACATTCAATTGAAATCTACAAGCACAAGGTGATAAATTGACACCAAAGTAATATTTAAAAGTGCATTTCATTTTTTTTTTTTACAGTAGACTGAAAAACCCCAGGTGCACCTTCAATGTGTTAATAACCTCAATGAATGGAATTTATTGTGTTAAGTATAACGTAAAATAAACTTCATTGCACTGATAAAACATAAATCTTTTGTAATATTATTAAATGTCTCTATTGTCACTTTTGATATATACATCCCCTTATAAAAGCATAAATAAAAGCATAAAACAAATTTTTCTCAATTTATCTTCCACCTAGAAACCAAACAGAAAACTGGCAACCATATTGAAACTACAACACCGTAGATTTTCCTTCAGGAAAAAGCTCAAGTCACTGCACGCAAATGTCTATGAAGTCATTAGCTCATCATGTCAGGTGAAAATTTGTGATCTGTTTGTACATGCAGCAGACAAAACAGTTACTGTACAAATAAGCAGGTCAGTGTGGAAACGACAAGCCCTCAGGGTGAGAAAGCGCAACATTTATAGGACAAGGGTCACTCCTTCAAGAAGAATAATGTTTATTTTAGGAAAATGAAAGAAGACGGTTTGAAATAAAATCTTCTTACAATTCAGTTTAGGCTGTTTTTTACAGGAACACTTTACACATAAATGAAAGACTTCTGTTAGCTAAAATAATATAAATTACATTTTATAATAATAAGAAGAAAACACAGTATGTGTGTGAGAACATTATTTTTTTCTTGTTTAAAGCACTATAATTAATTCCTATCCTGAACAATACATCACATTTGGGGCTTGGCTTCCATTAAAATACCTGCAATTCCTATATGTCTTATTTTTTATCTCTTTGTAAAAATGGAAGTAGTTTCCTTCTTGTTTAAAGCATAACTTGCTATATATATGTTTTTATACATGTTATAACTATATATATATTACATACATGTCTATGGTGACAATGAGTAACAATCAATCAGGGACTGTTTTACAGCAGAAGTGCACTTAGATTGAATTGATTGCCCAAATAGACAACTCTTGCTATTACTATTTACCATAGAACAAAACAGAAGGGTACAAGTGAAAGATCAGCA
Source organism: Danio jaintianensis (assembly GCA_903798115.1). Classification (NCBI taxonomy): domain Eukaryota; kingdom Metazoa; phylum Chordata; class Actinopteri; order Cypriniformes; family Danionidae; genus Danio; species Danio jaintianensis. The sequence continues at coordinate 5,583,072 of CAIGQV010019951.1, read as the reverse complement.
TCCAGGATCTTATTACTCTTTATCTGTTCTTTGCATGTTACTATACAAGCCTTTTCTTTTTCATTCATTCATTTTCCTTCGGTTTAGTCCCTGATTTATCAGAGGTTGCCACAGCGGAATGAACTGCCAACTACTCTGGCATAGCCTTTTTTTTTTTTCTCCACAAAAACAAAAAAACTACAGTGTCATTTGATTGGGTTGCCACACTGACACTTATCTCTTTAAGAACAGTGCATAGTTTTCCTACAGAAAGCATAATGAAGTGCCTGCATCTCCTCACCGTGTGTATGTGAGGTGCAGGGCAGGTCTGCTGGACATGTTCAGAGCAGGAGGTCTTGTAGACGCAGCTGGAGCGAGACCCTTCACACCACACACACCCGTACTGCGGATCAGCCGTGTGACAGCGGCTGCAGTCTGACCGGCCCACAGAGCAGTTATACAGCCGCACTGCAAAGACAAAAACACATGTGAAACAAGTGCCTTTCTTATTTCTAGAACTAACCTACAATTTCAGTGATATGATCTCATGTGACACGTCATGGTGCAACACTGTTTCCACCTGGTGTTGGCATTCAAATCTGTTAGCATTAGCAATAGCATTCAAATCTGTCTCTGTAAACAGTTAATAATAATTTTTGCAAGAGCGTAAGGCTGTGCATTTAATCGAAACAATTATGAAAAAAACTAAACAGTAATAGAGATAAAACGATTATTGCGTCTGCATCCATTCCTCCATAAAGCTCAGTTTCATGTGGAAATCAGTAAAATTGTGTAACGTGATTTTCGTTGCATGGGAAATGCTTCATTTACTGAAGTGTATTTAGTTCATTCCTATTTTTAAAAGTGTTTTGTTGTTCTGGTCATATGCTCATCCTCAGAACACACACCTGTAAAGTCATATTTTACCTTAAGGTGCATCTGAATGGTCAAATACATACAAAAATATGTCAAAACTTGTCAAAACAAGGACAAAATCCCTCACTGCTCTTGACCGAAAGACTTTTGTAGCTTTGATAAGAAACAAACCAAGTTTAATTCTTACAGATTCATTTTGTTCCATTTGCATATTTTTATTCTATTGTTTCTAATTTTCTAGTATTTTAAAGACTTTTTGTTAGTTATTTTTTTACTTTGTCCCAGTCTGCTTTGGTATTGAGAACTGTGAAATTGCATGACCATTGAAATGTATAGGTATAATAGCAACCTTATTTAGAGGAGATAAATATATCAAAAACATTTTTGTCATATGATAACCTGGTCACTGATTTTAAATAAGCATAATTATGATATTTCCATAATTGAGCAACCCTACAAGAGTGCTTAGTGTGACAAGTGAGTACTATTGAATAAATGAACCCATGTTACAGTACGCAGAATGTGGATGCCAGCTACAATTTTGATCATAATCTGGGTTTTGAACACCTTGTTTTGGTGTGCTTCCCAACAGTGCATCCCATAATGATGATCACATGTTCACGCAGATAATAGCTGGTCTTTTGTAACATGAACATTTACACTATGAAAGCAATCCAGTCAAATGTGTTTTCGACTACCTCCTGAAGTGGTTAAAAGTGGAAACCATATTTACATTTGCATTTAGTCATTTAGCAGATGCTTTAGTCAAAGGAACTGTTAGTGCTCAGAGAATTTAAAGATAGAAAAAGCTTTTTTTATCTGCTCAGGTGATCAAGGATGGGTTTTCAGTTGTCATTTGAATTATACTAGTGAATTTTCAGTCCATGTGGGAATGGGAAGATCATTACACCGGCAAGGAACACTGAATTAAATATTTTTGGAAAGTGACCACAGAGGCTCCTATTTTTACACCTGTATTTAGCATTGTCCTCTTGTTTTGGCCAGTTTGATCTGGTATCTTACTGCCAGGTGTTAATAGGGCCATAGAACACTTGCACATTGTTTTGGCTACAGTATTGGCTACTGTACCATGCAGGTCTTCTGGGTAATCCATCTGGAAGGAGTCCCTCCTCCTGACGGAGATCAGGCTCTTGTATTCCTCCACAGCAGCAGAGTATGAGTACTTTGAAACCAAAATGCAATCACATTTTAATTAAATACTGCCGACCACTTTTAATCAATATTTGGGTTTTAGCTCAATTTGTTGTGCTAGCAGACCTGATGCAGCTGGCAGGTGATGAAGAACAGAGATGGCTGAGTATCATCCCCTTCCACAAATGCGTCCACCACCACCGATCGGCCCTCGATCACCAACACACACTGGTAGTCAAGTTCTTTGTCCTTGAAAAACACATACACAAATGTTTAATGCCCTAAAAAAATCTAATAAAACAACTTATTCCATGATCAGCTGAAATTCTTGATTCTGATTGACTAGAAGGTACAAATCATTTTGACCACAGTTTGAGTAATAACCATAACCAGTAGTAACCATAGTAACTCAAAGACAGCCTCCTTTATTCCTCTGTGTAATCTCGAGAACATGGAAATGTGCTTCACTAGGGAGCCGATCATACAACTCACAAATATGCTCAAAAATTGCTGCGAATAGGTAGCTAACGTATGATACTATGAGCTATTAGATATGCCTGTGCCATTTATATGAACACACATGATCTCTCTCTTGCGCTCACAATCCCTCTGTGTCTGACTGTGACTGACTCAAAGTGAGGAGATCTAACGTTCATAAAATTAGGTTAAATATGGCACTGCCAAGAGAGTTTTAACTTGTCTATAGGTGGCGCAGTGGGTAGCGCTGGTGCCTCACAGCAAGAAGGTCGCTGGTTCGAGCCTCGGCTGGGTCAGTTGGCATTTCTGTGTGGAGTTTGCATGTTCTCCCCGTGTTCGCGTGGATTTCCTCCGGGTGCAAATACTTTCATGTGTGGAAAAAATTTAAAAAGTAATTTTTTGGCCCACAAAGATGTTCTTGAAGCTTTGTATGATTATAGTTGACACATGGACACATGGAATGTTTTGATGATGTTTTTGGCTCCTTTTCTGGACTTTGAACATTTGCTATCTATGGAGGATAAGGGAGCTCTCAGATTTAATCTAAAATATCTTCATTTGTGTTCTGAAAACAAACTAAGGTCTCAGGGGATTGGAACGACATCAGAGTAATTAATAACAAAGTTTTGGGCTGAACTAACCCTTTAATCTATTCTAATACAGTAGGTGCTCAATTTTCTTAAACCTCACTGGCAGTTGGATTTTTTTTAGATTTTCTAATATCCTCAGAGATACTGTATAGATGACACTTTAAACTTAAATCCACAAGATGATCGGACTAAAGGTTACAGCTAGTTACAGCATCACTGTGTTCTACTAATTTATAATCTCTTACTGAGACAATTGTACCATTCTTTCAGCACATTTCTATGATGATTCATCATTATGAGACATCATTATGATTTCCTTCCGTTAAGAAACCACAATTGGTTGTTAAATACGCCAGTCAATCAGCCCCTTGTTGTCTAAGTGAGCATAACCAGACATTATGCTCACAGTCTGAATCTGCTAAACTATCAAGTCCTAACAGGCTCTAACAACTGCTGCATTACCTGATAGAGGTGTAAGTTGTGTCCCAGCAGTGTGATCTTCCTTTTGACATTGACAGGTAGGAGTGAACTGCCCTGAATCCTCTCCACACACGGACAGGCCTGAGAGCCTCGGCTCACCAGTAAACTCTCCTCCTCCTGATCACATATATAGATGGACAAATACTGTATTACACACACCACTGCTCTGAACAGTGCAGACTCGACCTCTGCTATATTAAGTAACATGCATGATGAGCAGAATGACAAGACAACAGGAGTGAGTGTGTTAGACAGAGATTTGAGGAAAACAAAAATGGACAAATAACAAGGGGGAAAGCCACATGAAGCAAATTTAATGACTAAAGAAATGCTCTGGGATCAATAGATTGCTTATTCTTACTTTGTGTTTTCAAGTACTCCCTTATGCCTATAGAATGAAGATGATACTTACACAGAACTTAAAAAATTTCTGCAAAATTTTCAGCACTTTGAAATACATTTTAAAGTTTACATGTACAGGCCATATACTGCCGATTACCATGTTTACAAGATAAATACATAGATTTGTTTCTGCCAGAACTGACTTATGGACTTTATGAATTAATTTATTAATAGTTTATATGAATAACAATAAATAATGTAAAAATAATTTTTAATTCAATGCATTTAAACTGAATTTAAATAAAAAGTAAGCTAGCAAAAATGCAAATTGAACTCTTAAAAAAACACTCTTAAAAATGTAGTTTTAACCCAATTTTGGGTCAAATATAGAAAAATCCAGTCTTTGGGTCAAAATGTATCATTTAAATTTAATAGAAAATTATATCACAATGTTGGGTTTGTCCATATTTGACCCAAACGGGGTTATGACAAGCTATAGTTTTTAGAGTGTACTATTGATTACCAGGTTGATAAATAGGATTTTCCACCTGGAACTGACAATTTATACAAGTTAAATAGATAATTCACATACAAAAATAAAATGTTCGGAAAACAAAAAATATGTGTGACTTTCTTTAATGTAACACAAAAGAAAATTCTCTGAAAAAAAAATGTTTCTACTGTTTTGGTTGACTCCCCATTGACTTTATTTACACACCAAAACACTGAAACTTCCCTCAAAACATGCTTTTCCAAAGTTCAGCAGAATAAAAAAGTCAAACAGCTTTGGAACGACATATAAATGAAAGAAAATGTATTTTTTTTTGTATACACAACGTCCTAAAAGAGCATTAATCTACACTCAAAAAATAACTTGCTGCTTGTTCAAACTACTTATTTAAAATGAGTTGAAACGTCAAAATTTGTATGTTTTTTTTGGGGACAATTTAATGTTAAAAAGTTACATTTAATTAACAAGTTTTATGTTCAATCCACTTAAGTATGTAAAAACGATGAAGTTCACTTAATCGATTTTGTGTTGGGACAACATGAAGGAATTATGTGGAACAAAGTGTTTTTTTTCAGCGTAAAGCAAATTCCTGTTTTTTTCTTTTTACAAACGGAATAAGAAATCTAAAATTAATTTCTGCACAAATCAACATCCTCATCCCAAAACATTCCTGAGTCATTAAATGCCTCAAACGCACAATTAAGCTCGAATCACAACCGCTTTCATCAGTCCAATTAAACATCCCATCATTCACCCATATGAACTCCCTCTAAAGGTACGTTCAACCTCCAGTTTCTGCAGCGCAAACAAGCGAGCAGCTTTGGCCCCCAGGAGCCACACTCACCATCAACAAAAGGTCATCCGAGTCCGACTGGTAGTCAGTATCTGGAGCGAGAGCGAAATCGGCTGAATCAGGGCCTGCCTCACCGTCGCCAGAGGGGGCGCTGGCGGACGACACTGGGAGTCCCGTCTCTAAAAGGGCGTCCACGTTCATCTCCGTCGGTGATAGGGTGACCACTTCAGAGGGCAGAACTTCACTTAATGGCCCCATCGTCACCACTTCGCCAGCTCTCAATGCGGGCAGCGTCACTTCAGGCGTCGAGTGTCCCACAAGCTCTTCATGGGATTGTGGGGTCGGGGTCGACAGCAAACCTACCTGGATGCTCTCCTCCACCTGAGAGGCATTCTGCGAGAGGGTCGTGGCCTCTGTGATGGTGTCGGTGGGCAGTGGAGTGGCGCTGGTTGTGGCATGGTTGGGGGTTGTGGGTGGATTGTTGATTGGGGTTGTGGTTTCCAGTGGTGTAGTGGGAGCGATGGTGGGCTCTGGAGTGGTCGTCATTATAATTTCTTCAGTCGTAATGCCAGCTTCAGTGGTGGAGAGGACTGTTGTGGTGGTGGTGGTGGGTGTGGAAGTGGTATATGTGTACGCGTCAGAGTCTTTTATTGTTTGAGGAGCAGACGTAGGGAAGGTAAACTTGAGACGAACACAGGACAACAGAGAAAATGAAGGGGAGAAATGAAATAAATGGCAACTGAAATAACTTAAATACAAAATGCTAAATAATAGACAATGACGCTAAGCAAAAATCATAAAACACACAAGCAGGCGTTACATACATTTGAACCAAAAATTGTTACTTGAAAGCAAAAGGAATTGGAAAAAAGCATGCAGCTGGAAGTCTGAAAGAAACACTGTAAATTGGTCATTTAATACTTCAATTTAAAAAAAAACTTTTTAAATTTAACAATAAAATTTTGAAATGCAAGGTTTTTTATGTAAAGACAAAAAAACATTCTTGTTCACTAGTGCATAAAGCAAATCAAACATGTACATTTTTTAAACCTTTTGTACATACCGTTATGCTGATTAAATAATTTAGGAAAAATAAATGTAAATAATTAAATGCACACTAAAAACAACAATATAAAAGCTGAAGGTCTTCATTAATTAATTTTTTTATGAATAATTAATACTTTAATTCTGTCAGGATGTACTGAATTGGCTGATTTTTGTCACATGACCTCCATGGCACATAGCACATGACAACTAAAAAGCGGAGATTTTTGATTGTACCACAGCTATAAAGTAATAATATATTTTGTGAAGTGCGAAGGAACAATTCCCTTAAAAAAAGGATTATTTTACAACTCCCCAAGAGATAAACAGTCAAATTTAATCATTTTTGAATCCATTCAGCTTATCTTCAGGTCTGACAGGAGCACTTTTAGCTTAGCTTAGCATAAATCATTAAAACGTATTTGACCATAAGCATCTCGCTCAAAAATGGCCCAAGAGTTTCGATAAATTTCATATCTAAAGCTTAGTTACATTGTAGTTACATTGTGTACTAAGAAAATACTTTTGAAATGTCTCTCACAAATGTCTTCATGGTTGCAAGATTTTCAGGCCCTGCATAATATCATTGCACCTGCTGCAGCCATGGTACGACAGCAAAGTTCCTTGTATTACACTGGAATGAAAGTATAGTTCCTAGAGTATAGTTCTTAGCCACATCGCCCTATAAAATAGCAACTTTTCGAGATGCTAATGGTCTAATCCGATTCAATGATTTATGCTAAGCTAAGCTAAAAGTGCTCCCACCAGACCTGAAGATCAGCTGAATGATTTACAAAATGGTAAAACATATCTGTTTAACTCTAGTGAAGTTGTAAAATTAGCCTATTTTAAAAAAAGAAAGAAGTGTTCCTTTAAGATTTCTCATGATTTCTTATGAACTCTGATGTTACAGTTTTTTGGCACCTGAATAAAACCACTCTGCTTTTAAAGCTTCTCTTATTGGAATTGATAATGCTAATCGTTTTCAATTAAAAATATGTTTAACTCTCAGACTTGCAGGCTCCACTGTAATCACAGAGCATATCACACAACTCCCAGATATGAACCAAAACTTACATGTTGGTTGTAAATGATGGCACCACTGCCACACTTGGAGAGGTGAGTGCACACATGCTGATGGATACACCAGTTACACTTCCAGCGGCTGTTCACACAACCACTACACCTAAAAACAGAGTAAAAACACAGCATATAATGGGACGAAAGTGCACAAACCAAACCCATCTAAACTCCTCTGAGCATTGAGATGAAGACAGTAAAGCTGCCCTGCATCCAAAAGCGCTGAGCTCTAGAGTTACACAAGCCTCCCCTAAACTCATCAAACAACACAGGGCTGAGTTCACAGCTTTCCCACATGGCAAATGAAAACAGCATCAGGGGGAGGCATCCCATCAGCGGCTGTCTGCAGGGAGGATGGCAGGAATGTGGGAAACAGCTGTGAAATCATCAGGGATGTGTTACTGAGGTCTGCAGCTGCCCTGCCCCTCTCACGCCTTCGGGACATTCTTCAACACGGGACAGCCGCACATCAGCGCATGCTTTAATACTGCTGTCCAATGATGATGATGATGGCATGATGATGGTGAAAACTTATTTTGGTAGCACTTTCTATGAAGACTGAAGCCTGTATGTATTATGGGTTATAAATGTGTTCTTAATGCATTATAATACTTTGTGAGAAGCCTGTATGAATAAGGCTTTAAGCTATTCTTAATGCACTTAAACTTTCTACAAAGCCTATGTATAATGGTTTATAAAAGTATTAGTAATTCAATATAATGCATAATACTATGCGAGAAGTCTGTATGAATAATGCGGTATTTGTAATTCAATGCAATACATAATACTTTGTATGAAGCATGTATGTATAATGCATTATGTAGACATTCATAATGCATTACAATACACAAAGCCTCAAGCCTGTGTGCATAGTGCATTATAAAGGTATCATTAATGCAGTATGATGCAGAATAATTTCTACAAAGTCTTTAGGCAATGTTTAATGCTTTATAAAGGTGTTATTATTGCAAAATGGTGCACAATACGTTCTCCAAAGTCTACATGTATAATGCTTTATAACGGTATTATTGATTTAAAGGGCACCTATGATGAAAACCCTCTTTTGTAAGCTGTTTGGACAGAACTGTGTGTAGGAATAGTGTGTCCACAGTCATATTGGAGACAATAAGCCTATTTTTTTTTTCTTTTTCTGACATTAAATATAGGATCCAAATCCCTCCCATTTTGAGGCCGACCACAACTTGGCGTAGGAGTGCGGTTTCCCCGCCCACCGAATTGATTGACAGCCGCATATTAACATGTCTCCGTAGTAACACGTGTAATCATTTCCCCAAGACAAGACGTGGGCAAAGCAACCGGGATTAAACGATCTTTTCAGCTCTCTGTGTTCAGCAGCACCTCAAGAATGAGTTTTACAAGTTTAAAACGTTTCTAAAACAGTGCATGTTTTAATAAAGACAGTAAAATCGCTTCGTAATTCTTCACCACAGCCGAATAGTCTCAGTACAATTATAAAAGAAAACTCTTCAATCCCGGTTCATGGACTTAAATCAGGTTTATTTTGTTCATTAACATAACGGAAGTCCATACAGCAGTGGATATTAACGTGTATCCTGTCACATTTGCCGTGCAAAAACCAATAAATAAGCTGAGGGGTATTTTGAGCTGGAACTTTACAGACACATTCTGGAGACACAAAAGATTTATCTTAAATCTTTAAAAAAAAAGGGGTAAAATTGGTGCCCTTTAATATAATGTATAATGCATTTTATATAGCTTGTATGTATTATGCTTTAGAAATGTGTTACTTTTGTTAATTTACTTAAATCACATCATGTCTAAGTATCATTTGTGTTAACTATGACTTTTGTCACAAATAAACTTCTAATGTACCTTTTGTTTTATTACAGTTAGTTAGTTGTTGTAGCAGTTAAGTTAAAGTAAGGGGATCAACAGGGTCCAAGACAACGCATTGACTTTCTCTTGACAAAGAAACTATGGTAGCACTTTATATAAAGCTCATGCTTATAATGAATTATATCTCTGCTTATAATTATTTATAATCAATCAAAACAATTCTGTATATGTATCTACAAAGACACACGGCAAACCTTATTCTGTATTATTATGACAGTTCTAGCTACATTTATAACAGTGTTATTAATACTTATTAGTGATGCATTTCATTTTTCAATATACATGTTCATATCACATTATACACTGATTTATAAGTATTAATTAGTCAACCATGATTGTATTCATAAAGACGCAGTCTGTAATGTTAAAATGTTGTTATGCTATAGTTACAGACTCAGATTTAATTAACAGATTTTGTTCTGTCAAATAAATGAATGGTTTTATATTGTTGACAAGAGCCCTCTATGCCTTATAAATATACTATAAATACTTATTGTGGGTCATAATACAGTTACTAACCTTTATAAATGCATCATTGATGGCTTTAAGTAATAAGTATTGGTACACTATAATAATAATAATAATAATAATTATTATTATTATTATTATTAATATTATTATTATTTAGCTATAACTTTCAATATAATATAGTATAATGTTTGTTGTGTTTTTACAGATACATGATTATAAATAATTATAAACAGAGTTATATTGCATTATAAGCACAATCTTTATAGAAATTGTTACCGAAAGTGTCTTAAGTTTGAAATGACAAATGTGCTTGAATTGAATTAGATTTTTTTAATTAGAAAAAATGAAAAACCACACTTTAGTTGAACTGTGTTTGTGTGATTGTTTTATTTGTGTGTAATTGATGTGACTTACGGCATGCTGGCAGAGAGCTGTTGCACCACAGAGCAGTCATAGAAGGTGAAGTCGGCCAGAGCTACAGTGACCGTCCCGAAGCGCAGAGACAGCGTGACAGAAACTGAATCTGTTTACAAGAGAAGACAGGGTCAAAACACTAAACGGACATTACGGCAATGGAATGTCACATCACTTAAAACTTTAATAGTTGCACATTTATTATATTTGGGATTGTTCACTAGTTCAGCCTTTTTGGCACCAAACCCTAAATATTCTGAGTAAATGGCTTGGAACAATAATACCATTGTCACCAAGGTTAGGTTTACTGGGAGAAAATGTTTACTCCCAAAATTCCAGAGTTAAATGAATGGGTCAATATAATGACTAAAACAGCTTCGTATGAACGTTTACTTTATAAATTACATAACAAGGACAAAGCAGGGGTCTCTGTATGTATCCCAGTGTGGATGTCTTGTGACACAATTTAAAATTGCTCACCAGCTTTTCATTGTAGTATTGTACTTTTGTCCATGGTGACCACTGTATACATCCTGGCTTTACATTTAGTAGGCCTACCAGTGATCATTTGTAATATGTGTTTGCATTATTTTGTCATGAACCAGAAGAAAACAATAAAAAACTTGAATTAAAAACTTTGATAGTTAACCCACCACCCACAGCTTATTTCAACAGTCGTGTAACATCATTAACATTTGGACTCCGTGAGAGAGTAATGGTGCGGAAAACCAGCAGGAGGTGGTCAGTGAAACCGGATATGAGCATTACAGAATTCCAGAAGTCTACGGTCTTTCAGATTCTTTCTGTTCCATCAAAAATACACTCAATTATAATATTCTGAAATATTTAAATATAAAATGGTTTTCTAATATCATAATATTTCGGTGACATTGAAGACAAAATTATTAGCACTGCAGACAAATTGTAATTCCTTTTCAAATAATTTCCATGTGAGCAAGGATTTTTTTTTGTTTACAGTATTATATTTTTCTTATGTAGAAAGTCTTATTTCTTTCAGTTCAGTGGGAATAAAAAGAAATTATTAAGAAAGAAATTGCTATCAAACATTTTTTTTTTCGATAAGCTCAAAAAACGAAACAGCAAGTAGGGAAAAATTACAAAAAGAACACTGAAACCTTAATAAAAAAACACTGAAACCTATATTAGATCACAAATCTAGAATTTAAGTTCAGAAATGTGATATTGATTTTAAACAAGAGTTAATATTGACTGGGATACATACTAGACACAACATAGTATTTTTCCAATTTTGCAGATTTGTTTTGTCTGAAAAAGATGAATAATACCTTTATAACAGACAATATGTGTTGCGCATGTGATGCTATGTACTTATTGTTGTAACATAAACTGAGTTATAACTAGATACTATGCCTCAAATTTCTAAACCTAACCCTAAAACACATAGCTACCTTATATAACTCATACTTGCTTAGATAAGTACACTGTAAATACATGTTAAGTACACACTTACTCCTGTAAAAGATCTTTAAGGCAATGTAAGTAGTTTTGTAGCTCCACAGGAAATGATTCGAACATCATTAATGTGTGCGAGTGTGTGTTTGTGTGTTAGGGCTGCAAAATATATTGTTTCAGCATCTATATCGCAATGTGATCATTCGCAATAGTCACATCGCAGGATGTGCAATGTTGAGTTTGTATTATAATTTATCATTTGCATGTGTTTTTGAGACCTGTGACCGTATAATGATTTTTAAAGCACTCGGGCATTCGAAATTTAACCGTTAACCGTAACATTAATAACGATTGATTTTATTGAATTATTTTTGTCTTTATTATTCAATTACTGTACCTGAATTCTGTTAGACTTGGAAAATGATAAAACACTGTTCATTTCAATTGTATATTTGTCTTTATTGTATTTATAGATTGTTTATTAGATATTCAAGTCATCTGGTTGAACTGTATTCATATCGCAGGATAACTAATATATATAATATATATATATTGCAGAATGACAAAATATCGCAATGTTAGATTTTTCCAATATCATGCAGCCCTAGTGTGTGTGTGTGTGTGTGTGTGTGTGTGTGTGTGTGTGTGTGTGTGTGTGTGTGTGTGTGTGTGTGTAGCTGTACTCTATTAAGGTGGTTTACAAGGACATGTATTATGTCCTTGTAATTCAAAATGCTTAAAAATCATACTTATCGGGGTCTTTTGACATTCAAATTTTGCCACAAGTTTCATGTGAGGGTTGCGTTTAGCGGTAAGGCCATATAATAAGCATTTTTGTAAAGTCCTTGTAAACCACTATACAAGTATTAGTGTGTGTGTGTTGTGTTACCGTTTCCCTGTGGTACAGGGTGAAGTCTGTGGGCCTCAGGAGTGTCACAGGTGACTGTTGTGCCTTGGACTAAAGCAGCTGTTTCAGCGTCTTCAAAAAAACAGGAGTACCTGTCACCCTCTGACAGACTGGGCAAACCCGGGACATCCACAGCAATCTGAATACACACACACAGACAGATATGTCAGTCTCACAATCACTTTCCTGCATTACAAGAACGGTCTTATTTTGATTAGATTTACAGCTTTGTTAATTTTGGTAGTAAAGCACGCCCTGGGGAATAGCTCAATGAGAATTACAGTGATTGGGGGAAAAGCTTTTAAGCATCAGAAACGTCAAGCTGATGTGTGAATTATCCCATTAGGGATTGCAGTGGCAGCGTCTGCTAGCTTTGAGACTAATTAGAGACTAACTGTAGCTTGCTAACCATATGCTAACTGACAACACAAAGAAACGAAATGTTTGATTCCATCATTTGCAGCTTTGGATGACTTTTTTCTCACATGCTGGCATAATTAAAAATGGAAAAATCTTTTATACATCAACCTTTACACATTGATGTACAGTGCCCAGTAAAAATGAGTACAAAACGTAAAAAAATAAATAAAATAAAAATAAAAGAGTACACCCAAATTAATGTTTTAGGAAAAAATATTAAATAACATTTTAATAAAGAGGAAAAATTGAGAGAAATATAAAATAATAGAACATTTGTAGCAATACCTCATTTGAATTTAAATGTATATTAGCTTTCTATTCTTAATGTTGTTAGGTGAACAATTTTTTATTTAAATTAATATAAATATATGTAATTTAATAAAACACACAGATTTAAACATCTTACAGACAAAAAACCCCCCAATAAATTGTGTTTTTTAATTTGTTTTTAGTCAATAAGATTTTTAAAGGGTTATTTCACCACAAAATCATATTCAAATATAATTTAATGCTGATTTATGATTTCTTTTCACCTAAACACAAAAGATGAAGTTTTGAAGAATATCAATAACCAAACACTTTCAGTTCCCACAACATGAGAGAGTAAATGATGTCAGAATATTAATTAAGATGATTAAAAGTAACAATAAATACATTTATATTTATGTTACAAAAGATTTCTATTTTAAACAATGCTGTTTTATATTTTATGGATTTCTGTTTAATCTATAGTAATTCACTTTAACTAAACAATTTAAAATGATTGTTTTCTATTTTAATATATTAATAATGTACGTAAAGTTCAAAGCAGAATTTTCCACATCGTTACTCCAGTCTTCAGTGTCACATGATCTCTCAGAAATCATTATAATATGCTGAGGTGACGCTCACTTAATGCTAAATTATTATTAGCATTAAATTATTCATGATGGTTGTTCTCATTATAGTCATTCAGAATAGATTTACAGCTAAGTATTTTTGTTAGATCAATAATTGAGGAATCAGAAACAAAATATACATCTAAAAAGTTGTAGTTGTATTTTAGTAGTTGTAGTTGTTTGTTATTATTGTATCTCATAGAAAAAATATTTCTGGCCCATGTAAAAAAAAAAAAAGATCAACAACTGTTTAAAACATCAATAATAATAATCGTTTAAAATCATCATATTAAGTGCTCTGGTAACACTTTACTTCAAGGTGTGTTCATAAGGGGTGTCATTAAACCTTTATAATCAGGACATGACATGTCATGAATGTGAATGAGATTTTATGTATGCTTATAACAACATTTTAAATGCAAAGATGACATTGTTTGTTATGACAACGTGACACGCAACCTCTTTTTTGTCTTTGTCATAACAACTTGAAATTACCAAGAAACAAAACTTGTCATGATAGTCATGAAGCCATTATAAATATGTCATGAATTTTATAACAACGTCATTAATATTTTTTTTACCTCAACTACAGTGATACAAGCTAAATTAGTCATTAAAATGTCATTAAATATTAACGACGCTGTTCAAAAAATTATGTGTCAAAGTAATGACACTTTTAATGAGACATTTTAATGACAAATACAGTTTGTTACACTGAAAACGTATTCAGAAATATATTCATGACAGAGTTATAATGGCTTCATGACAATCATGTTTATGACAGATTTATGACAAGGTATGTTGTCTATGACAGTCTTATAAAAACCCCTTCAAGTAAAGGGTTGATGAACAGAATCTACTATCTCCTTCTTAAATATAATATAATAACATATTCTAGGATTTGTAATCAATGGACATGGATTTGTAAAATTGTGGATGATCTTCTACCCGTTTCTGTTCTCCAAGGCTGGCGTTATATTGACTCAGAGACTGGACGCTCAAACACCGCTGCTGTTCATCAAAACTCCACAGCCAGTGACCTTCAACCGAGCCCAGCCGACAGTCTGAACGCATCCCACAGCTGAGGAATGAACAGACACACAGTCAGAAAACTCAGTCCGACAATACACTCAACACTACAGTGTAGAGCAGAGACTCACCGGCCGTCCAGCACACACCAGCCGCAGTACGGGTCCTTCACTGAAAGACAGGAGGAGCAGTCCGTGTGTGTGTCACACTCCGCCACAGGCCTCTTCTCCACCTTAACACACACCACACAGCAGGACAAAACTCATTCTGATTTTGAGTGGAAATTCTGGTTGTAAACTGCATTATGGGACCTTGATCTCTGCTCTGTCCACTTTTGATAATGAAAATTCAACTTTACAGTTTAACAAAGTGACTTTTATTGACATTTTAGTAGTTTGAAATTATATAGTGTAAGAAATAATATAATAAATCTGTAAAATAACAGAACAAGCACTGGCAGTTTTTTACAAGGTTTTTGTACCATGATATGCAATACCAACCAAGACTATATATAACTTTAAACTACTAAAAATGTTAATAAAATGAACTTTTTCAAACTTTTCAAGGTTAAAAGTTGTAAGAAAGATCAAGGTCCTATAAAGCAATTCAAAACCATAAATAAATGGGGGAAAGTAAAAAAAAAAAACATGAATCACAAAATACGGAAAACTGCTAATTTAACAATATTTTTTAAGTGTAGATGTCATTTCACTGGTTACGTTTACTTGACCTTTTGCGTTTGTTTGAACAGCATGCAAACATTTTCCAGAATATCAGTCAAGCATTTGTTTTTAATTGTCTGAAACATGCTGTGACTTCGTTTAGCTTTAAATAGTGAATCTTTTTTCACTTTAAATACATGTATTTGTAATATATTTATATAATTATAATTACAATGCATTTTATTAGGTTTGAGGTTTATAATTAATGTTGTCTAAATAGTGAATTACAACAGAATTTCAATAATATAAAAATTATATAAAAACTTGTGCTGCTTTAGATTTTTTACAATATATTTTATATATATAAATAACAATTTAAGCGGGCGACACAGTGAATCATTGGTTAGCACTGTCGCCTCACAGCAAGAAGGTCGCTGTTTCGAGTCCTGGCTGGGTCAGTTGGCATTTCTGTGTGGAGTTTGTATGTTCTCTCCGTGTTGGCGTGGGTTTCCTTTGGGTGCTCCGGTTTCCCCCACAGTCCAAAGACATACGGTATAGGTGAATTGAATAAAGTAAATTGGCCGTAGTGTATGTGTGTGCATGTGAGAGTGTATGGGTGTTTCCCAGTACTGGGTTGCAGCTGGAAAGGCATCTGCTGTGTAAAACATATGCTGGATAAGTTGGCGGTTCATTCCGCTGTGGTGACCCCTGATGAATAAAGGGACTAAGCCGAAGGAAAATGAATGAATCAACAATTTATGCTTCAAACATGAAGGAAACTACTTCCATTTTTTATTTAAAAATAGGATTAGAAACAAAGAGATAAAAAAATAAGAAATACAGGACTTGCAAGTATTTTACTGTAATTTTTTTACATGTAAGTTTTGTCATGTTTGCAGTAAAAGTGATTTAAAATGACATTTTAACTATACTTATCTATAACTATACTTATTTTAACTGTAAGAATATTAAGTTTTATGTCTTATGTTGCATAGTTATATTTGTAGGAATAGCCAACAATACAAGAGTCAAAATTATAGATGTTTCTTTTATGCCAAAAATCATTATAATGTAATTTAACCATGCTCAATTAAATCATTTTGTACATTTCCTACCATAAATGAATAAAAACGTAATATTTCATTAGTAATATATATTGCTTAGAACTTAAATTAGACAACTTTAAAGAAAATTTTAAGATTTTTTTCAACCCCCAGATTCCAGATTTTCAAACAATTGTATCTCGCCCAAATATTGTCACATCCTAACAAACCATACATCAATGGAAAGATTATTTATTCAGCTTTTCAGATGATGTTCATTCATTCATTCATTTTTTCGGCTTAGTCCCTTTATTAATCTGGGGTCGCCACAGCAGAATGAACCGCCAACTTATCCAGCATATGTTTTTTTTTAACAAAGCGGATGCCCTTCCAGCTGCAACCCATCACTTGGAAACATCCATACACACTCATTCACACACACATATACTACGGACAATTTAGCTTACCCAATTCACCTATACCACATGTCTTTGGACTTGTGGGGGAAACCGGAGCACCCGGAGGAAACCCACGCGAACACGGGGAGAACATGCAAACTCCACACAGAAACGCCAACTGACCCAGCCGAGGCTCGAACCAGCGACCTTCTTGCTGTGATATTATTCATTCATTTTCCTTGACGGGATGAACCGCCAACTATTCGGGCATATGTTTTTGCCCTTCCACCTGCAAGCCAGTACTGGGAAATTTACCATATTACTCTATCTTTAAAAAACGTACATGTGTATAAGACTTATATCCACATGGATAAGACTAACAAACAAGACACTTAATTATTTTCCCTATTGCAGTGAACTGATTTGATGATTTCTGTACTCACAGAATGGCTGGTCATGATGTAGATGTGTCTGTGACTGGAATCCAGTAGTAAATCACTGCTGATGGCCAAACCAGACTGGATGAGAAGGCTGGAGTAGTTCTTCACCTCTCCCGAGTTACCCAAGAACACCTAAAAAAAAGAGAAGCTTCAATAAGTAACCTGACAATGGCTCCTAAGAACTTCCTCGAGGTTTAATAGCATATTTAGGCTTATGAAACTACATCAGCTGCAACATAACACTGGATGTGGCCAGGTCTAACTAAAAGTGCTGAAAGTGTCTCCTGAAAAGGTTTAGCGCTTAAACTTCTGAGTCTCATTAAAGAAAACGGGTGCTGGAGGATCTGAGAGAGGAGCCTAATGCCTCTTGAATTGTATCACGACTGGAGTCGATTGCAAAAAAACCCGATTAGAGGAGTGAGAATCCCATCAGGAGAGCAGGTATCCAGCTTAAGAGTCTCAGACACCTTACACCAAGAGCTGCAGCCATTCAGGTTTGTGTTTTAACTGTATTAGCATTGACTAACTGATGCTGGACAACTCATGCACTGCACTGTTATTCTATTACGCAAGAGTGAGGAGCTGTGTGTGTGTGTGGATGCATGGACGAGTACACAGGATCATTGGAGGTGTGTGAGAAAATACAAATGTATATGTGATTTTTCAATTAGGGACAGTTAAACTTCCAGAAAAGTGAAGCTATTTAACTGGAATTGTCTTGTTTTAAACAGTTTTTAGCTGAAAAATGAGACTTGTGTCAGTTTAAACAACATTGTAGATGCTCATCTATATCTAGCATGGATAGCTTTATAGAAAAACAAATAAATAAATGAAAATAAATGTTATATCCTATAATGATATATCACGTTACCATAAATGTAAAAGAACAATCACATTTCTGGCTTTTTGGCTTTATGCATACTCAGTCAAGTCCGAAGTTATTCCTACCGTGGCTAACTCTGACTTAAAGTTACTTTTATTCAACCAGCAAGTTTTTTTTTTTGTTTTTTTTTTACCAAAAATGACATAAGATGATATTACAAGAGGCATCATTATGGAAAATAAGATTTATTGAGATGTATTGTTGGTGATTGGATAAATGTTGGTCCGATTGAGTAGCTTTAGTTGGACAAAGCAAAATTAAGACCTGTTTAAAATAATTAACCTACAACACAATATTTCAGTGAATTTAAGACTTTTTAAGGCCTAAAATTTAGTTTTTGAAATTTAATACATTTTAAGACTTTTTAAGACCCAGCAGATACCCTGCAATCACAACAGACTTGGTCATCGGACCAATCCCTGCAGATTAGCGTCACACAAAGGAGTGTCTCTGAACAAATCTTATGGGAGTCAACTGGGATAATTAGGTCAAAATAAATACATATTATAGGACTGACATTTTAACTTGCATGAATATCAGCCTATTTAACCATAATACGAACTTTTATAGTGCATAAAAGGGGTACTATAATAGTTTTTTTCACTTCCAGTTTTACAAGCGCTTTTATTTTTGGTCTTTTTGGTTTATTTTTAAGATTTACAATCTCTCTGCAGGATGTTTGAATTTTGGATTTTTAAACGCAATGCATTATTTGAAAAGATTCAAACTAACAGCCCTTTCAGATATGGATTTCATGCGGACTGTTTACTCTGACCTAAGCTGCACTGAGACACTGAAAACACTGTTAACATGAGCTGCTCATGTTGAAAGATGAACAGCAGTTTACATATTATCATAAAGATAACACAATCTTTGTGATTTGATTATTGCACTAAGCCATACAGTATTGTGTTCTCACTCAGCCATTGTTAGAATTAATAAAAAGTTACTATCAGCCACACTAGTGTGTAAAACTGTTTCATATACACACCAACACTGATTTTTTACTCTCACTTGGTGCATGATGAGGTTAATTTAAGGTCATGCTTATGCAAATAATCATGACGCCTACTGAGAATGCTTATTGTTGTTGCTTTCTACTGCAAAAATATCACACAAGCTTGCGAACAATGACACTGGCTTGCCAAAATGTGTCAGAATGGCAGAGAACAGAGGCTGTCTATCAAAGAGAGACTCAAGACATGAATTAACCAAACTGTATGGTTTAACCTTTGCCCACTGTGGCATGAAAATATACAGGCCCAGATGTAACTCAGTCTGTGTTTAAATTCCAGCTCACAAGCTCTTGGAGTTTACAAGCACTGTCAAAAATAGGACTCTGGTGGTCTCTAAAGAATCTCAGTCCATGCAAACGCAGTGTTTTATACAGCGTGGCCGGTACTTTGCGGACTTTAGGTCTGCTGTTTCAGCATTATCCCAGTTATGACACATTCGCCCAGCAGGCAAAATATCTTTCCTGCTTAAGTAGACGGATAATATTACCATATTAAGTGGACTGGTGTTTCCCTAGCGGTTTGAAATGTGTAATATAAATCAGCGGTTCACAACTGGTGAATCGTAACACAATTTTGAGTGAGCAGTTTTGATTGGAAACATATTTTGTGCATGAAAGCTGTTGTCAAAGAGTGATTATGAAAAACATGCTGTTCTAGTTCAGTGTCATTCTTCTTAATACATTTAAATTTTTCTTTCATTGTTAAGAAGTAATAAGTTCTTTACCTCAGAATAATAAACTATGCAAAATTATGCAAAAAGAAACTATGAGCATGCAATTTATGCTGTCAAAGTCAGGAACTTACAAAAAAATAGGCTACCAAAAAATGTGGGTGAATGACTGGCATTAAGATATCATGTTCATGGTTTCGATTTGTTTCTATTAAATATGCACTGAAATATCTGGCATCACACCACACCTCCTTATGTTTTAATACAAGTAAGAAAAATGTGTTTGTCTTTGCTATGCTTCTAGCTAGAAGGTTAATAATGCTCAGATAGCCGGAAAAATCTTCTTCAATGCCATTTAACCGATGGCTTATGGATCTTTTACACCACTGAAGCTTAGAAAATATACAATATACTGTAAGAGGTTGTGCTGATATGTTTTATCTTACTTGGCAACATGTTTTAGATCACATAAAGAAGATGGACGCTTCAGTTATTTTAGCAGAGTAAAACTTTCCCTTATTTCTTTCTTTCCCTCACTTAATTATTTTTATTTATATATAAAAACTTTCTGAACATATAAAGACAACTAGTTTTTGTGTATGCAAGTGCATCAGTAGTGCAGTTCAATTATTGGGTGAGATAATTGAGAAAACAGACAAAATATGTAAATCAACAGACATAAACCGATCTCAAAAGTCTCTCAAAAATAAATGTGCAAAAGCTGTCACTGGAGCATTAACTTTTCAAAAGATGTATGTTTGTACCCAAAGGGCCCAAAATGTCCAAAATATGGAGCTTCTTTAGTTTATAGTCTCAGAAATAAAGGTACAAACGTGTCACTGGGATGGTACCTTTTTGTACCAAAAATGTCCATGTAGGTACCATAAAGGTCCATATTAGTACCTAAAAAGTACAGTAGCGTACCTTAAAATGAAAACAAAAAAATATATATACAATTTTGTAGCTTTATGGTACCATATATGGAGCCTTTGGTACAGAAATGTACCTTTTAAAAAGATACCATCCCAGTGACCTTTATTTCTGAGAGCGTAGACTGAAAAAACACAACAGAACCAAAATCTTAAAATCATTAAATCATTAAAATGCAGAATTTTATATTGTTTTAGTTTTTTCTTTTTAATTAAGTCAATTCCCTAAAAGAAATATAAGTAGGTCATAGCTTAATGACCACAGACAAATGTGAATCCCATAGTCAAACTAGTTCAACCACTGCTGTAAATCATAAATAAACAGAAATGACCATTCAAACGACTCATTTTCCTCTCTGATACCTTATGCAAATAGCCTTTGGAGTCGCCCAGGAAGACAATGGTGTGCCCCTCCTTTACACTGACGGCGACAGCAGTGAGCCGAGTGGACGGGCTGTCCAATACAGCTTCAGCCTCCACCGGCTCGCGGCTCGCCATTGGACTCGGGGTGTGGTCTGAGCCGCAGGGATAAGCGTTCAGGGTGTTCTGCAGGACACAAAAACACATTTACGTGACTACACTTTTGGCAGAACCATCATGACATAATCCAGTTTCATGTTGTGTAATAATAAACTCAGGGTTTTCTTTTTTGGTACGGTAAGGGTTTAGTTCTCATTGCCTCAAGGCTGTCAAATCCTCTTAGTTCACAAAGGCAGATTAGATGAAGATTATCTTGGTCTCACACTAGGATGGCAAGGCTGTTCTTTTCTTTGAGGCTAACGCTATCAAATCTGCTCCAGCCGTCTTTGATAAAATCTAGCCTGAATGTCATGCCATGCTCCATGTTTATTAGAGGGGATCTGTGGTGCTGTTTTTGTACCAGACTGGAGAATAAACATATGGGGATCAGGAAAACAGGTTTGCATGTTGGAGCATTTGGGTGGCGGTGTTTGTTTCGGGATCGGTAAAAGCCGACTTGGAAGAAATTTTTACCCAAAAATGTAATATTATTTATTTACACTTATGCTGTTAAAACAAAGTGAAATTCTTTCTTCTGGGGAACGTCATGTTTTGAAGCATGTTCAAGCTGCTCACTGCACATAATTATTTGTTTAGTTGTAAATAAACCAAAGATCATATGTTTTACTAGATAATACAATTTCAGCTTTACTGCTTCAAAATGTCAGTCAAATTGACAGATTTGTATGACAAAAAGACCAACATTTAAAGGGATAGTTCACTTTTGTTTTGTTTTTAAATGTCCTCACTATTTACTCTCCCTCAAGTAGTTTCAAACATTTATGAGTTTCTTTATTCTTTGAACACTAAACTATTGACTTCCATAGCAGGAAAAAACAAATACTATGAAAATCAATGGCTACAGGTTTCCATCTTTCTTCAAAATATCTTCTTTCAACAAGTCAACAAGGGAAGGTTGAGTAAATTATGACAGAATTGTCATTTTTGGGAGTGAACTATCCATTTAAGTATATAAATATATAAGATATTTTATATATTGGATATTATAGTTATTGTGCGACTTCACGTATATGCTAAATAAGATTTAATCTACTGTATGTTTATGGCATTTAAATTTTTTAAATAGCAAGGAAAATATATATTTAAAAAAAAAGTATATGGTCCATAAAACTTAGATGTTATGTTTATGATGTTTTTGTGTCACTCGTGGAGATTACTTTACCAAAATAACAAATACAATTTTTAGTAATGAATATGTTGAAAAAAATATCTTAACTTATGATACTTTTGTCACGTTATGAGAATTATTTTAATAGCAATTTAACTATTTTGCAAGAAAACCAAAATAAAATAATATGTTGTAATATGTAATAATAAATGTATTAATAATAAAAGTAGCAGTAATAGCAGAAGTAAATGGCCAATAAACTTATTAATTATTTTAAGTAAAACAAAAATAACCTTTGCACTATAACAAGAAAGTGAAACATTATGAATAAGATCTCAAATACTATTAAATGCGTAGTTTATAATAGGGTTGTCACGATACTGGAATTCGGTACCAATCGGTAGTGAGATTTTAAAAACGTCCATTTTTCACGTTAACATTTAAGCGCTGTTGAGCACGTTCTTAAACAGCGCTGATTTGCCATTGTGTTCACGTGCTCAACAGAAATGACTGTGATTGGCCGTGAAGGTCATCAGTTCACCACTCACCACTGTTTACTGAGTATATCCACATACACAGGGACATTGGAGCTCACATCGATCAGCTGGTTTGTCTATAAGCTGACATACAAGCGATCCACTGATGAATCGCGGCTTTAGAATGCTCCAGTGTCCCTGTTTCAGTATCGATTAGTACCGAATTCCAGTATCATGACAACCTTAGTTTATAACAATTTATTTTTTACATTCATGCAGAATTATTTTGTGTTTGAACAAAACAACAACACAATTATGCAAATAACAAGAAAGCTATTATGCTGCATCAATTATATATTGTATATGATCTCATTTACAGTATAAGCATCATGACTATTCTGCCAGAAGTCATATGGCTTCAAGAAGCATAAAAATGAGTAAATTATATCATAATTCCAAAACGCTGTTGTTAGGTAAACTACTAAATTCTTTTCTTTCTAAAAGTCTCCAAGATATATTCACCCTCAGACGTATATTTCTCTTCTATACCCCCTGTCCAGCAGACATCATTAGCAGTTTAAGCTAGTGGGGTTTTTATTGATCTGAATAACCCTGTTTAGGAGTGAGCAGCCCCGGCTCTGGCTCCTAAACAGACAAACACACCGAGGTCAAGAAGAGGTTGTTTGCATCCTTCGGTTCTTTGATTTGTCCAAAGATCCTGTTAGGAGTAACGTGAGGTACGTCTGTCTTGTGCTCATCAAAGAGTGAAACCGTAATTCGCTCAGAACATGGCAGGCAGAATCGCATGAGCTAAAGCAATTTGTCTGAGAATTAATGAGGAGCAATGCATCTAAATCAGGACAAACGTTGGTTTGGATCCGCCGTTAGAGGAAAACGATGCGGTTCGGTTCCCCAGGGTTACATTGTGGGCATCCGTTTTCCCATATTCCCATGCTTTTCAATCAAAGTTAAACTACTGCGATGATTATGTGGAGGACGGTTGACCTCAAAAGCTATTTATATGGATGATTTATATGTATAAGGTTTCAGCGTGAAGACATGAACTGCTCCTGTCAAATGTTCTTGCAAAATAAACACTGTAAGAACGTGTTAAGTGACAACTAGGTGATGAATCAAATATCTTTATAGTGTCAATTAAATATTCTGGCTTCTCTTTAGTCAATTTAAGGGATCATTCTCCTAAAAATTAACATTTCCTCACAAACTTTTATGAGTTTCTTTCTTCTGTTGAACAAAAAAAAACAAGATATTCTAAAGAATGTTGGAAAAAATAGTAGGAACAAAAATACTGTGGATGTCAATATTCTTCAGTACATTTTTTCTTGTGTTCAACAGAAAAAAGAACCCCAAACAGGTTTGGAACAAGTGGAGGATGAGTAAATGATGAGAGATTAAAAATTTATTTTAAACACAGTATATTTGATCTGTACAAATATTTATAATACCAGATCAACAGATATACTCTTACCTTTTTCATACAGAGTTAGGTCAATATGTGTTTTCTAATTATGATCCATTATACAGTGGGGGAAATAAGTTCGACTCTCTTAAAGACGACTCTCATATGGAGAATGAAGACTTCAACAGAGTGTAAAATTCTTGATGGTTCTGTGGGTCTCGTCTATCCAAGCTGATCTTTATTTTGTTTTTTTTCTATTGGATTCAAGTCAGATGATTGGCTGGACCATTCAACAGCTTGATTTTCTTTTTCTGAAAGTATTTGAGAGTTTCCTTGGCTGTGTTTTGGATAATTGTCTTGCTGAAATGTCCACCCTGAAATGTTTCATCTTCATCATCCTGATAATGTAGATGTTGGACTGAAGCAGCTAATATTACACTGACGAAGGGCAGAGGGTTGCTGAAGAACTACTGAGAGATTTCAGCTGCTATGTGGGCTTTCACTGCCTTTCTACAGTACATCTCCCTTTCTTCATGTGTTCAATACTTTTTCCCTGCGTCATTTCATTTTATTACACATAACTTAAAGAGCCCCTATTATGGGTTTTTGAAAATGAGCTTCCATGTAGTGTGTAGCACAACTCTAAGTGAATGAAAGCATCCAGCTGAGGTTTAAATCTGAAAGTGCACAGTGTTTAAAACTACTGATTCTTTAGCGATATAGTTGACTCAGAGTCGAATGAATGAATCGAGTTGGGTTCGGATCTTTTGTTTGAACGCGTCTACGTCGATACGGTACATCACCAAATATGTAGTTCCATATCCGGTAAAATGTAAACACGCATTTGACTTCAGACACTAGCGGAGCGCTGAGGATCACGGGACTGATCATGACGCAAAGATGACGATCACTGACTGATGGAGATTCGGCTGCGGGGAATAAAGGGTTAAAGTTAATTTTCACAACAACACCACAGTATAGCCAACCTTGTGCTGTGTTTGATCCTGTCATTTTTCAGATTTTTGATACAATAACCTACGCTGCAGCGCAGGATTCGTTGGCCGTTTGCTATTAAAGGAAGGAGCAGCAGAGACTATTATGTATGGGACTTTGTCAGACTTTGACAGGGACTTTTTCAGTAACTGTTGAAGTTCATATGACCAGTTTCTTCTTCCTCTGGATCATAACATGTAAGTGTGATTAAAATTGTTGCCTCGTTTTGTGTAGTTTGCAAAACATGTGTTGTTTAATTGTCTATCTCTCAGGTTAAATCTGTTCACTAGAAGTTAAAGCTATTCACATATTGTGTCCAAAACCACGTTGAAAATGCGCTGCGTGCTTCTTCCTTTAAATGCGTTTTGTGCTCCTGATCCTCTGTTCGTTGTTGCTATGGCCACCATCAGCTGTTCCTCACACGTGCGACGCCGTCAGTTTTCAAAATAGCCACTGTGTGAATTAATACTGAATGTGTGTCGTTGTTATTACTTGGGGTTAGGGTTAAGAGTAGAGTAATATGCTGGTGTTTAACTGCATTGCTTTATTGCATTCCTGCATTGGGCTCTTACATACTCTCTGGCTGCTACTTCATAGCTGTGGTGGGTATTTCTCTCTCGCGCTGAACCCAGTCGACCAATCACAACACACTGGGTCATCGGACCAATCAGCGCAGATTAGCTTCGCGCTAAGGAGGGGTTTGGGAACAAATGAATCGCTGAACGAATCATATGGGAATCATTGGGATAATTAGGTAAAAATAAATGCATATTATAAGACAATGAAAGTGTTTTTTGACCTTGCATGCATATCAGCCTGTTGTTGGAGACCCCCAAAACCAAAATATGACCATTAATAATGCAAAATAGGGGCTCTTTAACTTGTAAACTAATTAGATTAGTTTTCTTTTCATATATGGATTTCTTTGGTTGTTATTACCATCTGGTGGAAATTTCAAGTCATAGAAATATGTTTTCTGAGAAAAATGCTGACGTGTTCAATACTTATTTCCCCCACTGTATATTTCGAAAGAGATGTATTTCATATGGATTTTGTTCCATATATCACTATGATTAAAACAATTTTAAAGTCTATTTAGAGCAGTGCACATTTTAATAATTAATTATGGTTTATTCTATTTTAAGTACCTTTTGTTTGTGTTTGTGTGTTGTGATATGCATTTCTTTGTAACTGTCCTATGCTGCCTAACTTGACCAGGACTCCCTGGTAGAAGAGATATTGTATCCCAATAGGACCTTCCTGATTAAATAAGTCAAACAAATAAACAAACAAATATAAATGAATAAATAAAACACAATGGCTGACAGCATTGTATTGAATGACAGTAAAATTGTGTGTTTTTTGTAATATCATTTAGCATCAAACAGCATTTAGAAGTAGAGATTACATTTTGAAATGTATATTTTTGCGATATAATGGCTATATAATATAATATAATCTCCTTAATCTGTATTTGCACCTTTTTTTACACCTATGATTGGACGACAAAAAAAAACAACATAAAAATAAAATGTAAAAAAATATATAAAAATACATTATATAACAATATTGTGATATACATTGAAAGAAAAAAAACACATATATCTGTTATTATTATTTTTTTTAATGTTAGTGTCATTTAATAAACAAATAAGGACTTGAATAACAAATTCTGAATTTAAGTTTAAACCCAAATTTGAGACGACACCATGAAAATTTTTTCAAAAGACAGAAATGAATCAAGCTTTGTTTTCGCACATTAAAACTTATTTTTCTATTAAAGACTGCAAGCAAATAACTGTAATGGGGTGTATGATTTTTTTCTTTTTTCTTTTCTGTTATTATTGTTAAAAAGTACATTTGACATTTTTTCATTTGACAAAATGAATTTGGTCATTTGACAAAGTACATTACAAGTTTTCTCCAGCATACTCTAAAAATGCAGAGTTATTTCAATCTAAATTTGGGTAAAATATGGACAAAGTTAATCGCTGGGTTTAATATTAAAATTAAATACAAATTCAAGCTTATTTATTAGCCCCTATTAGTTACTAGGTTGAAATAATCCAGCATAAAAGAAGCTAAAGTGTGCTCTAAAGCTACTTAAAAAATTCAGAGACCATAACAATATTGTTATATTATTAACAATATTGTGCATTATCACAATATTGCATGATTACATACTGTACCAGTACATATGTATCATTAGTCTACAACTTAACTTTTACATTCCAAACCCATTTCCATTGACTCACCGTGGGCAGGTAGGCACAGTTGGATTTGACATCGTACTCAATGTACGCCACTTTGATCCCATCTTTCTCCCCAATCTGCGTGTAGCACAGGTCTCGCGTAGCATCAATCCCGCGGTCCACTTCATCCAGAGAGTACACACACAATGCAGATTCCTCACCGGGTCCATTAGCAGTGCTAACCCCCGTCGAAAACACTCCCATTAGCACCTGCGATCCTCCAGACTCCTCCCCACCCACTTGCGCTCCCTGCAGGAAACTGTAAGTCCTTCCAGTCGAGCGCGAGCGACACGTCAGCGGTACCTCGACGTAAGAATAATACGCCTGATCATCCAAACAAACTCGTGCAACATACGTACGATACTCCCTTGAGGCAGCCTTCAGGTCACGTCTATAAAACAAAAAATAGACGTGGTTACGTCGCGCAAAGGTGGCGACAAAATTGTGATCGTACTCCGAAAGACGTCCAGCGACGGCGAGTTTGGCGGTTTCCTCGTAGGAAAACACAGGCTCTGTTGAAAGCTGGCGAGTGGAGACTGGCGGGTGACTGCTGGTGTATCCTCGACCCACATACAAGACGGGATCCTTGTCTTGCGGTCGCACCACTAGCCCAACCGTTGATGCTAACGGGTCATTAGCCGCCACATACTGCGTGTCTACGGGTCTCTCGGCAGAGAAGAGCACTTCTTTAACATTGGCGAGGCTTCGTTTCTGGCAGGTGCCCTGGTGGACGCTGCCGCAGGTGATGAGCTGGAGGGAATACGGGTCCACCAATAGGAGCTTGTTGTGGTTGCTGATTAGCCCAGCCTGAGGGCAGTTCTCCCGGGTCACTGGAGGCAGACAGTCCTTGCTGTCTCTCACCGGGCCGGTTTCCTCATCCACTTCCAGACGGAGGCCATCAAGGCCGGCCAGCTGGAACAGATGGTCCCGGGCCCCCACATATACCGTGCCTACGGTGGGGTCGGGGTGCAACGCCAGGTGCTGGAGGAGTGTGTGGTTGGAGAAGAAGCAAGGGTAACTGCTGTGGAGCCCCAGAACACCCAGGATGAGGGACTGAAGCAGGGTCAAGATGAGGGCCATCCCACACTGCACTGCAAACACACTGAGCACATGTGATATGAGTCAGTAATACCGCAGCATTAGCTCACAGTACAGTGATGAACATAGTACAGTTATGTGAGAGGACATGTTAACGATACCTATATGCAGATTAAAAGGATGGTTCGCCCAAAAATGAAAATGAAAGCTGAAAACCTGGAACCATTGACTTCCATAGTAGGAAAAACAAATACTATGGATGTCAATGGTTACAGATTTTCACGTTTCTTCGAGATATCTTTTGTGTTCAACAGAACAAAGAAACTCATAAAGGTTTGAAAGAAATGAAGGCTGAGAAAATGATGACTTTTTTTTTTTTTGGGGTGAACTATCCCTTTAAATTTTTTATTAAGTTTGGTTTTGATTTAGATGTATTAGACATGTTTTATTAAGAGGGTCCTGTTGAAAGGAAAATCAACAAGTTAATGGCAATCAGCACCCAATAAAAAAGTAAATGTGGCAATAATATGGTGATGGTATCAAATGCAAATACTAAAGCATTTTGATATAATTGATATTTCATTTTATACTATAATTATAAATTATAGAGTGTAAATAGTACTTTGTTATTTACAATGCATTTACTATGGTAAATATCCCTCTGAACAGGGTATTACCATGACAAAATAAAATAGAATACAAAATATACAAAAATATAAATAAATAAATTTTATAATAATAATTTATAAAATATATAATAAAATGGTAAAATGATAAAATATATAATACAAAATATCATAATCTTCATTATTATTATTATAATTATTATTATTATTATTATTACACACATTATTACATTGCAGTCAAAATCTAAAAGAGTTAAGGTGTTGTGTATATGGTGGAAAGTACAGTAGTCAACCTGTAGTTTTACAATATATTGTGTACGTTCATTTAAAAGTGATATCTATGTATATAATACATTTTCAAATATTGATCTGATCAATGGAGTTCTATGGTTATATCACTTAAAATGAGTACCATGTTTAAAAGTATATACAATAATATTAATGAAAAGTTATTTTTTTAAAGGCCACATTATTGCCAGGGTAAAGAATTATGTATAATATATATATATTTTTTTTTTTGGCATGGTACCAAGGCAATACAATCTAGCATGAGTACCATGTTTTTCAAGTAATCCTGACTGAAGAATAAGGCCATGAAATTGCCACAATAAATGTTCTAAAGTATACTATTACATAAAATAACTAAAATATTACTATGGTACTCAAATAAAAATGTATTACCATGCTACAATGCCCTCCAAAAACATAATTATATTAAATAAGACTATTAAACATGTTTTTGTAAATGTATAGTGTAAGTATATAATAAGTTTTACTTGTATGAATATATATATATATACCTTATAAAGGTACATCACCACTGTATTACCACGGTAAGTACAAAAATCTAAGCAAAGTCTAAACAAATATACAATGAATGTGTTGTCTACAACTTAAGTGAATTATGATTCTGACAAGACAACAATCTCCAAACAAGGCCTGTGAAAACAGCCCTGTTTAAGAAATATGATGTAAAAACAGCCCATACCATTTGTCAGACATATAATGTTCGGGAGGCTGCTGTCCTCTTGGTTATCCAGTGGCATAGCACATGCCTGCGGAGACGGTCTGTGAGGGTAGAAAAAACATGCCGATTAGCTCTTACACAGAGCGCCATTGAGCAATCTGAAGAGAGGAGGCTTAATGCCATTGTGGCTCATGGGAGACACAGCTGTTGAGCTGAGCAATCCTCCCCTGACAGGAAATTGGATGATCCAGGCCCTCAGTCACCAGCGGGGCCCTAATGCATCGCTCTGCACTAGCAGATTGGCACAGATCCTGTACTCCAAGGAGGCAAACTGTCCATGATGTTTTATATGAATTAGATGTGATTAATAAGAGGCCATTATAGGCTAGTAGTGTCCGCTTTCTTTAGGCAATTCAAGCTGACTTAAACAATCAATAAGATAAAAGTAAAATAATGTGATTTGATGACCTGTGTTATGGCTCAGCATCACCCCTGGTGCACTATTTCCCTAAGAGGCGCACCTTGCTTTCATTACACACATTCAATGGTACTGATCTTTTTATCCATGTTGGCGTGGGATATAAAGGGAGAGTAGAGAACACACAAAACTGACTGCAGGTTAGTGAATACAATGAATTTGGGGTATTATTGTTTATGATATGTGGCCCTTTTTGTATTTATTTTATTTTTATTATTATTTATTTTTGTTTTCAGTAGTAGTTCTTGGTTGAAGGAGTTGGACATTACAAATTTTTTTGGTAAAACTAAAAAAATCTGCAAAAATAATACAAACAAAAGTTATGTATTCTTCTGATACATAAATAAATAAAAACAACAAACACAAAGTAAAAAGAAGCAAAAACAAGGTAATAGCATGGTACATTAGACTAGAAAAAAACACTTTTACCCTTTCCATTGGGGTGAACAATAACCCAACGAAGTGTTGCCAGTTGTGCATATTATCATACTAACAGTTGTCTAAATTATTTTCAGTTGATTTTATCAAAGTGATCTGACAACAGGATGAATTTTTCAACTGTTAAAAACTGAGTTCTTGCCATTTTATTACCATCAAAACTATGGTGGACAAACTGCAATAATATATGAAATGTTGAAGGTGTCTGAATATTTATTTGGTTTTGACTTTGTAATGTTCTACAACATCACAGCTCTATAAAATTGAGTCCAAAACAGAATTCACTCTTGTTTGTCAAACTGTTGTATAAAAGCAATATCGCATTTGTAATCCTGCTCAAATGCTGCTATCTGAGAAAAACAACACTCTTGTTTGTATGAAATTTTAAAGTTATGTATCTTTTAGATATTTAAAAAATTAACTCATGGTTATGTTTTGCTTCCAAAACTGGACTAGCATGTGAACGGGACTAGTTCTGGTCTAGATCCTCAAGACATGTTCTTGTTGTCTGTGAAAGACATACTCAAAAATGTCAGCTCACTCATCACTAAAACAGCAATGGGTTATATGCACAGCTAGTGTTTTTCAGCCAATGGTAAACTTCCGGTGAAAGGTTAATGTGACTATTTTAAAGTTTATAAGGTTCCTTTTACAGCATCGACATCGTAATGTAATTAGAATACAATCAGTTAAATAAACTTAAGCATTCATTTAGTTGTTTAAGCATAAAACAAGATGAAAAGACTGTGTAAACTCTAGCGCCATCAGTTGCAGCAGGCTAGCGCAGAAACTGCATTCAAAATACATTTTTCTATTTTAACGAGATAGCGGGGCGAAATGGAATTTAACGCAGTGCTTCTTGTCCGGTCTGAGACCCACTTTATATTGTATATCTATGAGGCAGTGAAGATCACTTATTTTTAAAGAAAATAGATCTTAAACGTGGCGATTTTGTAATGGAAAGACCAGAAGCCGTCGGGCTGGCTATCTGAAAATTAAAAGTCTGTGTGCATATACCCCATTGCAACATTAACATAGACAACAAACATCACACACTCATAAGAAGTACTAAAACTATTAAAGATTGGTTGTTAGGTGTAAATGATTGTATATAGTAAGTTGGCAACGAACTAAAGACAAACTTGTTAGCACCAGCATGCTAAAGCTAATCTACTGATTAGTGTTTCCACAATTACCAGTTTCAAGGTAAATCAGTATTACAGTATTACAGTTTTTCAGTTTTTGTTTTACAGTTACATTATATTTATATTATCATTACAATCGTGGTTGTATGAATAATTATGGGGTATGAATAATTTTGGCCTTGACTGTATATACAGTTAAAGTATGTTGCATTTGCTTCATTTAAAGTGTGCACTACACACTATTGAGAAAACAAAGCTTGACTTCACAAAACTAGTTCGCAAATCAAATTGGAATTTTAGTCAGGAAAATTGCAATTAGATATTTTTCTATAAGCAGGTTTATACAGCATTGTGAAAAACAAGGTAAACGTGGATCCTTGTGAAGTAGTTTTTCAAGTGCAGTTTTAACAAACAATACCTTGAATTACCTATAAAAACACACACAAAAAATATGTACACTACCTGACAAAAGTCTTGTCGCCTATCCAAGTTTTAGGAACAACAAATAATAACTTGACTTCTAGTTGATCATTTGGTATCAGATGTGGCTTATATGAAAGGCAAAGGCCTCTAGATTACGTTTATTTTACTAAAATAAAATACGATCATGCCTTGATTTTTAATTATTTAATTAGGACAGTAAGGTCTGACTTTGCTTAGACAAAAGTCTTGTCACTTAATAGAAATAATGTACAGAGTAGAATATAAAGTCATGGTGCAGTGGAAAATGAATTAATATTGTGTCTGACTCCCATGAGCTTGGAGGACTGCATCTATACATCTCTGCAATGACTCAAATAACTTATTAATAAAATCATCTGGAATGGCAAAGAAAGCGTTTTTGCAGGACTCCCAGAGTTCATCAAGATTCTTTGGATTCTTCTTCAATCCCTCCTCCTTCATCTTACCCCAGACATGCTCAGTAATGTTCATGTCTGGTGACTGGGCTGGCCAATCCTGGAGCACCTTGACCTTTTTTGCTTTCAGGAACTTTGATGTGGAGGCTGAAGTATGAGAAGGAGCGCTATCCTGCTGAAGATTTTACCCTCTTCTGTGGTTTGTAATGTAATGGGCAGCACAAATGTCTTGATACCTCAGGCTGTTGATGTTGCCATCCACTCTACAGATCTATTGCATGCCCCCATACTGAATGTAACCCCAAACCATGGTTTTTCCTTCACCAAACTTGACTGATTTCTGTGAGAATCTTGGGTCCATGCGGGTTTCAATAGGTCTTCTGCAGTTCAACAGATGATTCATCAGAAAAATCTACCTTCTGCCACTTTTCCAAATTATCAACTAGAAGTCAAGTTATTACATTTTGATCTTACAACTGGGATCGACAACAAGACTTTTGTCAGGTAGTGTACATGAAATAATACAAACACAGGTAAACAAATCCAAAATGCATGGATCCATGTTTACCCTGTTTGTCACAAAATTGCATAAAGCTGCAAATTTTAGTTGTTGTTTGTTCATTTTCAGACACCAAACTTGGTGGAACAAGTGTGTGACATCTTTTTTAACATTATAATGTGATAATACTGATAACCGTGATCATTTTGGTGACTATAATCGTGATAAGAAATGGTCATACCATTGAATACTGATGTCCAATTACGTCACTGAATTTCTTCTAAGTTAACAAATAATGACTTGACCCCAATTACAGCTCCTATTCTCTAAACCAAACAAATAAATGTGCCCCGGTCTGACCTACTACTACCACATTTTGTAGGTGTGTTCAGAAAGCGTTCAGAAAACCCCCCTTCGACATTAGTGTGTCCCGTGAAAAGCAGCACAAACAAAAGGTTTCAAAGATGCTCAACCTCCACAGTTAGAGAATAATAGAGGCTCGTTAGACCGAGCGCTTTTAAATCTTTACTAGAATAGACATGCAGGTGGTGTTGATTTAACACCAATGACAGTGCAGGCCAACACAATGCAGAGTCTCCTCTTCACAGAGAAAGAGGGGGGAAGGAGAACCACGAAAGAGTGAGAGAGCAGGGATCTCACACAAGAATGACAAGCACTTCAGCCTGTATTAAAGGATAAAACTCTGAGCGGGCCAATGCGGAGCGTCCCTGGGCTGAAGAGAGTGTATTGTTTGGAAGTGTTCCCAGGGGTGCAGAAAGATGGCGGAACGGGTAAGGCCAGGCCCGTCAGGCATGCTTCACACAGCGGCGCCCAGAGGAAACTGACCCCTCTCTGTCTTTCTGGGAGGGGTTGGCAGTGACCCCACATTTTTATGGCCTCTAACAGAATGTTACGCTGTCATGCCTCATTGGGCCTGACAATGAACACGAAAAAGTTGCCACTCGGGATGATTAAGAAAGCTATTTATCCATCTCTGGGGGGACAAAGCGGCCATTCAGCAGAACCGAAACATAATTCACAGCCTTTTCAGATATCAAACCGATGGCGTTGAAGGAGATCTGTCTGTAAAATATGGTGAATGGGTGTTGCGAACAATCTGTGGGTTGTATTTCAGATTTTTTTCTGTGAAGGCGTGAGAATTGAAAGAGAGTGAGAGGGTTATTAATAGAGCTCTTCTTGACCATCGACGGGGCATACTCTG
This sequence comes from Danio jaintianensis, assembly GCA_903798115.1. NCBI lineage: Eukaryota > Metazoa > Chordata > Actinopteri > Cypriniformes > Danionidae > Danio > Danio jaintianensis. The sequence goes on along the minus strand of CAIGQV010019951.1, from coordinate 5,548,217 downwards.
CATTCCAGACGCTATTGTTGACCTTTCAATAGTCTTGAGTAGCTGGAGTTTGCAGGACTCTTGCAAACTTGTAGGCAAGAGCAGCTAAAAAGGAGAAACCAATAGCTAAAGTGAGCAACTATGTTGTGTGTTTTTATGTGATGTTTAGAAGGCAGGGTTATCTGAGGCAATTGACAGAGCCAAGCATGGGAAAACCCATTTAATGAGGTGCACAGCAGTGTCCATTTATGGATGGCTAAATAAAAAATATAACAATATTTCTCCAGTAACGTAGCAAACTGAATTGCAAAATACTAATCTAAAAGCTTTAAATTAAACTGTCACTAGAATGTATAATTTGGAGAAAGAAAAAAACATATTGTAAAAAATCTTAGTAGTTTTTCATGCTAAAAAAACATATTTTAAAAAAGGCTTTCTTTGTGGCCAAAATAGTGATTACATATCAGTCTGGCTATAAAATATTAATTCAATATTATTATTATTATTATTATTATTATTATTATTATTATTATTATTATTAT
>CAIGQV010019951.1:5534488-5546263 GCA_903798115.1 Danio jaintianensis | reverse complement strand
TAATAAAAGACAATGACAAAACAATTGTATAATGATAAATTACAGTTTCAAGTGAATAATGAATACACACAAATGAAATGATAAAGTCACATACACACATAACAATAAAATAAAGTGAAATCATACATACAATAGAATTATTACAAAGTTACAGAACAGCATTATAGTGATTATTATAGTCCCTTATCTTTTAAAACCTGTTAAAGAGGAACAATTTTTTGTTGTATGGGATAAATCATTCCATAATTTAATACCGCGAAATCTAATTGAGTATTGCGCTCTACTTGTATGCACTTTGGGAAAATGAAAACTTGAGAACTGACGAGTAAAATAGCAATGAACCTGTGAATTTACTTTGAAATACCTTCTGAAATGATCTGCCATGTTACCTTCATTTGAATAAATCTTGTACATAAAAACATGTATTTGTAAAATGTTAATAAAGAGTATAGAAAGAAGATGGAGTTTCTGAAATAAAATAGTGGAGGGAGTAAATTAATTTGATCGAGTTGCAATCCTTACAAAACACTTCTGAAGATTCTTTTTTTTTTTACTTGGCCAAACTATATTACAATATGAATTTTGCCCATCAGATTTTCAAGATGCAATATATTTTCTCAATATTAGCTTGCTAAAGCCAGATATATCAAATGAAAAGACAAATGCTCAAACTATTGCAACTGTGTAACAGATAATACACATTCTTGATTGTACTTGATTGGAATTTAAGAACTTTGAAACTTCGGGCACACAATGGAGACCATAGACTGGTACTATGCAAAAGAGGTACTGGCAAATTGTATCAGGCACTTCAGAATTAAGTGACACAGAAATTTGTGAAATCTGACATTTGGAACCATTACATTCACAATCAGCTACTCCACATGCTAAATAAAATTTACTAGCAATTCCTAAGTTAAAAAAAGGGTTCTAAAGTGAATCCTACACCAGCATTGTTTGTCTACATAAACTGGGATTCAGTCTGTGTCATTCTTAAGTGATCAATAATGCAGCAGCACAACTGCTGATCTGAATCTTGGTTTATGTGCTGAGTGCTGGAATACGACACAATAGTAATTGACAGCAGCTGCCAAACAAACCATCAAAAAACAACTGGATGCCGATCAAGAAAGGAAGGAAGCAGAATTAGTGATTGAGAATGAGGGAAAAGAGACCTCTGCCAAGATCTATTACTGAAATTATATGTAATTATGATTTAGCTAACTGCGTTTCAGGATTTGGCAAGATTCTTTGGACTTGCATATCAGATGTCGGGCAGAGTTGAGAACTGATAAATCAGATCTAACAAGGCGCATGTTAAAGGGAACATATTTTGCCCCTTTTTATAAGATGTAAAAATAAATCTCTGGTGTCCCCAGAATGTGTATGTGAAGTATCAGCTCAAAAACACACCAGCGATCAGTGATTATACATTGTCAAATATGCCCTTATTTGGGTTTGAGCAAAAACATGCTGTTTTTTTGTGTGTATCCCTTTAAATGCAAATGAGCTGCTGCTTTACAGAAGAGAGCAGAGAACATTAATGGATATGAATATGTCAGAGCACATTAATAGATATGGATATGTAAGATTAATGCATATTAAGTTATTCTCAACAGGCTCATTGGAGAAACGTGCCCAGGGCTACATTTTTGAGAACCGAGACATATGTACACTGGTCTACGTCTGCTTGCAGTTTTTGTTTTCACAAATCCACTAGAGTGGTGTGTAGGTGACAATCTCAAATACATTGTGCCATTTATTGGAAATCCTCCATCAACAGACCTACTCGCCCCTTCCCTAAACCCAACAAATAGTGTTTTCAAAAGCAAACTAGAACAGAAAAAGCCATCAAGTCATATTTTACTATGATTTCAGATTTCACTGTAACAGATTTCACTGTAACAGTAACACTGGAAATGTTGTTCATACAGAGGTAAACAGTCAGCTGTACCATTCGTTTTACACACAAACTGCAACTATATGGTCCCCAAATGCACATATTTCTCAGTTCACAAAATGTAGCCCTGTGTACACATTCCCAATGAGACATTCTGACACTCAAAACAGACACAACAAAACTAGCAAATGCCACACAGCCAAAAAGTTACAAATGACCAGTAGTGGATTAAATGATCAAACTAGAGTCAGACAATGATGGAGAGGAAGAGTTTACAAGCAGGACATTTCTAAATGGTTACTAAATACATTTATGTCGTTTTTGAAAAGTGTAAAGCTGATAAAACCCATTGACTTGCATGTTACTGCTCTGCTTTGATGTGCTAGCCTACATTCTGCACTTTTAAGTGGTGGTAATATATTATACAATCCCCTGCTTAAACTAAAAAAAAATGGTTTTGCTGCTCATTCAAACAACTTATTTAAAAATGAATTGAAACAATCCAATTCTTGAGCTTTTTTGGGGACAACTTATGTTCAATTCACTTAAATTTGTTAGGTTAACTTAATCAATTTGTGTTGGGACAACATAAATGAATTGTGTGGAACCTTGCATTTTTTACAGTGTAAGTCACAAGGTGATTGACATTTGAACAATTAATTTTTCCTCATGCTTGCAGAAAAAAACATGCCAAAAAGTAACTATTTTGTCCTTTTTCACATTATCTGGGTCGACAGATGCCCTGGAGATACGATTATCGCACTTACATTAAATGCTAAAAAAGTCTGATTTTCATGATACAGTATGTCCCCTTTAAAAATCAGTTCAAAACAAAGCAAGTCACATTGTTTGAAGAGCATTTAAAGGCCCCCAGCAGCTTCTTAATATGGCTGCCAGTCATTAATTTTTCAGTGGTCTTTCCCATCATAATGTTTTTTCCGAAGGGTGATGTCCGTCCCCCTCTGAGAAATTGGTCTTTGTCCTGCCTGACTGACCAGAAAAGAAGTCCCACTGCTGCAGCTGAGCAGTAAAAAACAAAACCAAACCAGTCAGCGGGACGGGGGACAAGATGCACACACCTGCAGGTGAGGCTCAACAGGCCCTTTTTGGAGCTCTGTCCTACAGCGAGATAAAACGAGGCTTCATGTGGCTGCGGGACACGCGTTTTTTGAGGGAAGTCCTGGGGCGGGATTGAGGTTTGGGGCATTTTCAATTATTCAACAGGCTCTCAGGCTTTATGGCAAACTCCAGATGCTTTTTTGTGTGCTGTTTTCATGAATGGCGCAGTGATGGGACAAGGGGCGAGTGTTTGAGTGACCCAGATGTGACAGAGACTTCACTGGGTGTCTTCGGCTGGCGATGAGATGAGGTCAATCACCGGTCATGAGAATCAAGTCACCGTTTCCTAACATGCCTTCCAGTGTTTTTAAATATTAATGTCATAGTTCACCAAAAATGTCATTTAGTCATCGCTTACTTAATGTTAAGTCATGTTACATTCATCGATCGGTTTCTTTAGATTCACGCTCAATAGCTTATTATAATATCTGTGTGAAAGAACATTTGGTAACACTTTAGTTTAGGTCACAATTCATGGTATTAATAAACCATTAACTAACACTACTAGTTTAATAATCTACTAATTAGCTGTTTATTAATAGTTAGTTAGCTAGAAGTTGGGTTTAGGTTTTGGGTAGGATTAGGGAATACGTTCATAAGAATAAGAATCATACTTTATTTCAGAATAAGATTATACTTTATAACTACTAATGAACAGTTAATATTGCAATAATAGGCAGGTAATAAGCCAGTAGATAATACCGTGAATTGTTACCTATACTAAAGTGTTACCAAATATTCTGGAAAAACCTAAATGAAATAATCAAGAACAATAAATAGCATTTTAATTAATTACTAACTTAAAAATATGAATACAATAGAAATAAAATATGTATTTATTAATGATATTTGCATTAATTAATTAAAATAACATCATAATTAATATAATTAATTATATGTAATCAATCATTATTACAGTATACTAAAACTCAAATGTAAATTGTATTTTTACTTTTTGTTATTATTATATCACTTCTAATGCTACTCTCAAATAGAAAAAAATCAACAATTAATTATTATGTACTATAATTAAATATTTTACATAAATCATATTAATTAAATCCAAAAACATGTGATAATATTGCAAACAACTATTTGTATAATAATCCAAAATAGTAAATAATATGAATCACTAAAAATAAACATGCAAATGAATGTTATATTTTATTACTTAGAAGATCGAGAAGGTTGCTGGTTCGAACCCCGGCTGGGTCAGTTGGCATTTCTGTGTGGAGTTTGCATGTTCTCCCTGTGTTTGCGTGGGTTTCCTCCGGGTGCTCCGGTTTCCCTCACAGTCCAAAGACATGCGCTATAGGTGAATTGAGTAAGCTAAATTGTCCGTAGTGTATGTGTGTGTATGAGTGTGTATGGATGTTTCCCAGTGATGGGTTGCAGCTGGAAGGGCATCCGCTGCGTAAAACATATGCTGAATAAGGTGGTTCATTCTGCTGTGGCGACCCCAGATTAATAAAGGGACTAAGCCGAAAAGAAAATGAATAAATGAATGATAATAATAATAATAATAAGCATTATTATTATTATTGGTATTAATATTAATTGCGTTATTACTATTATTATTATTGTTGTTGTTGTTGCTGTTGTTGTTATTAATATATTATAATGTTATTAATATATTATATGTTATTGTTATTAATGTTATTATAATTATTTTTATTTTGTTTATTTAGGTTTTTGTATTATTATTATTATTGTAATATACTGTTGTTATTATAATTATTTTATTTATTTAGGTTTTTTTTTTTTCATAAGATATAACTTTACTACTCACCAATAGTGCTAAAATTAACAATTTCTGCCATTTGTTGTATGATATAAAATTTGTATTATTCTCCTCATTAGGAAAAGCTTATGAATTCATTATATGCAAAAAAGCTGCATGACCACTCCACAGAAAAAGAAAACATGACTGTATGACTCTGCCTTCAAACAGTAAGTTAGGTTGCATTCTGACTCTTGTGTCTAGACAGTAATGTGTGAGTCAGGGCTCGTGTGCTGTGTCAGACTTGACTGTATAGTAACTTTATGATGAAACTCTACATCAGCCCACACAATCACACTCTCACGTCTCTCCACTGCATACAGTATCTGCACCTCGTACCGAATCACATTCCTGGCGGACAGCAGCAGAAATGACTCAGTGATTACAGCAGCTGAGCAGGAGCCAAAGGCCTCAGCTTGACATTGGCCGTCCATATATAGGTAAAGCCATTAACATCGACACAGATAAACACTTCATAGGCAACCACTGATCACTGACAAACTGTTTCACCTCACGATCACAATTCCATACAGCGTGCAATTATAGCAAAAGTAATTTAGATATTAACCTATTATTACATAATAATTATCAAGTACAAATACTACTGTACTTAAGTAGACTTTTATGGTAACAGTACTTCACTATTTATTTTAACTTTATACTTTAACTCATTACACTTGTAGACAAATATCTGTACTTTTCTACTCCTTACATTTTTAAACCAGGCTCACTGCTTTTGTTTTAATGTGTTTGGGGGCACAATCTATATTATTTATTGTCACTGTGCAATTTGAACGCCTTTTTGATTCAGTCAATCTATTTGTTTTTATTGTGCGTGTGTGGCTTTAAAAATGAGCAATTCTTTTCATCAAAATTAGAAATGTAAGTTATTTTGTATAAATGTATCAATATGACGTGAGGTCTAGTTACCATTGTGAAACTATAACAGGTAGCAGTAATGGATGCTTTTTACTTAAGTGCATGTTTGAAGCTGTACTTCTTTACTTTTACTTGAGCACAAAAGTGTAGTCAGTACTTTAACTTTTGCCAGAGTCCTTTTAAACATCTATACTTCTACTTGAGAAAATGGTGTGTGTACTTTTGCCATCTCTGATCATTTATTATTATTATCCAGTTGATATTTAATTTCATTAAACAAACATTTATGTTTGCAGTTATGACTAAGGAAAAACAAAACTACACTAAAAATACACAAAAAAATAAATACCAATTTCAAAAAAAGATATTAATAATAATAATAATAATAATAATAATAATACAAAAATTAATTACTAGACTTAAAAAATGTTTTTTTTCAAAGTAAACAAATAAAATGTATAGTATATTATTGTAAATAAAACATAAATTACTGTAGTATGTTTTATAGAAAACAAAATTCCATATTTAATTTAACCCATTATTTAAAATGTATTTATTTATTTGTTTGTTTGTTTATTTATTTATTTATTTGTTTGTTTGTTTATTTGTTTGTTGGCTTTTTAATTTAATAGCAGTTGAAATTGTTTCAAATACATCATTATATTCATCATAATCATAAGATCACACATCATAATATTATTAATTCTTTAGACTATGATAATAATAATAAAAGATAATTGTAATTTAAACTAATATGAAAATTAATTTTCTCCATCAACAACTGAATATTAATGTCACAGTATAGTATATATGGTGACATTTAACCAGTGAAAATAGAATAACTCTTCACATCATGAATGATATTTTTTACTACTTGAAATTAAATTCCTGCTATCAATAATTAGAATTGTAATTATTTTAATCCTTGCAATGAACAAAAATGTGATATTAGTTCATTTATGTGTACACAAGGTGTGTTCCCCATGAGGAAAATGGCTCATTCAAGTATTTTGAAAATGTAAAAATGCAGATGCAGGTGAACAGAATATACAGCCTTTACAGTATAAACATCATTTTGTCTATGGGAAGTCCCCAAAAAGATAGATGTCCAAGTGTGTGTGTGTGTGTGTGTGTATGTGTGTGTGTTAGGGCTGCGCTGGACAATATATCATATAAAATATAGAAAATTATGGTTATCGTGATAAAAGTATATGCAATATAGGTATTGCAGACATGTGATAAATTACATTTATTTTATGAATTGGTTGTTTATCTAAATTTGACCAATCAGATGAAGCCTTACTATCTTTATCCCCACCTCCGCAGTAGTTGCTGTTCTGCTACTGGCTAGACCAATCCCAGAGCTGAAAATAAACACCAATGGCGAAAGTCGAGGCAAAAGAGGAAAATGATAACAGCCAATCAGAGGCATAATATCTGCTGAGGGCTTTCACTCACAGTGTTTTAAAGGCTAAATGTTTGGCCCTTGACAGAGCTTTTTTGTCCGAATTAGACTGAATTAGATCTTAAAAATATCTATTTATTTTAATATCATTACATAAATAAATAATTTAAAAAGTTAATAAAAACTAGTTATATATATGAAAAACCTGAAAAGCACTGTTTATTTTAGTGTTATCTTTGATATATTATATTTTATTTTTGCATTGCACTTTGCATGAAGAGTTTTTTCATTTAATTTTTAATAAATAGTGGTTTCTTATTGAAACATATCATATACCGAACCATACTAAAACCTAAAACCAAACTAAACCATGAGAAGTCTGTATTGTTGCACTCCTAGCGTTATCGAAATACTCAACAACATCGCATATCGTATATTTTCCACATGTAATCTGTATGGCCATCTCCATCCTCAATTCATCTCGCTGACCAATGGAGAGCGTGTTGAATGTGAACTTCTGTTTGCAGCTCTTTTGCAGATATGAAATGTGATAGTGAACAGAGGCCAGTCAGCCAGCTCATTGGTCTGTTTGCACACTAAATGAATATATTAACTCCCACCCACAACTGCAGCACAAAGCGCCTCTCTCTGGAGCCTCTAAGGAGCTGTGAAAAGCTCTTTGTGGCGTGAGGTTTTCTGGACGACCCCCACCACCCCCTTTTTCCAGTGATGGGATGAGTCTTAGATTTGTGCTTCAGTCAGAAATCTATTAGCTCATATAAAAAAAAAAACAGAGCCCAGAAAACACACTGTGTGCTATTACAGCAGACAGCTTAGTCCCAAATGAGGATGAGTCGCACATACTGAAGACTGACTCCTATGAAATTTGTATTCTTTTTCAAATATTTCCCAAGTGATCAAAACAAAACATTGGACATTTTTGACAGTGTTTCCTATTATATTTTTATTCTAAAGAGAAAAATGTAATAATTATAAAAATTGTAAGAACTGCTACAACAGAGGTTGTACTTCCTTCGTCAGCTGAGGAAGTTCAACCTTCCAAAGGAGCTGCTGAAACAGTTCTACACTTCCATCATTGAATCTGTCCTCTCAGCTACGAAATCCGACCTACGAAGACTACGTCGAATAGTTCGGACTGCTGAGCGAATCACTGGTACAACCCTCCCTACTCTCCAAGAACTGTACGTATCCAGAGCAAGCAGAAGGGCTGCCAAAATCACTCTGGACCCCTCACACCCAGCACACTGCCTCTTTGAACTTTTACCTTCTGGTCGACGCTACAGAGCACTGTGCACCAGAACAGCTCGACACAGAAACAGTTTCTTCCCTCAGGCAATCCATCTCATGAACACTTGATGATAGTAATCATGAAACAAACATCACTACTTGCTATACACTTTTTATACACATAAACACTTATTTAACAACATACTTTACATGCCAATTTGCACATAACAGCTGCCATATAACTTTGTATATAATAATATACCTGTACATACACTTGTCAATTTTTATATTTGCATTCACTACTTACTTTTATTTTTTAAATATATTTATTATCTGTTTTTTGTCCTGTCTCTGTAATTCTGTTGCACTGTAGAAGCTCTGTCACGAAAACAAATTCCTCGTATGTGTGAACATACCTGGCAATAAAGCTCTTTCTGATTCTGATTCTAAGGTCAATATTATTAGTCTATTTATGAAATTATTATTTTTCGATTGGCTACAGAACAACTGTCCAATGACTTGCCTAATTAAGCTAACTTGCCTAATTAACCTAGTTGAGCCTTTAAATTGCACTTCAAGCTGAATACTAGTATCTTGCAAAATATCTAGTAAAATATTATGTACTGTCATCATGGCAAAGACTAAAAATTTGTTATGAATTAGTGATTAAATTATAGATTATATATTAATACTATTATGATTGGATTATGATGTGTAGTAGCAGTTTACAACACAAAATGTAATTCAAAATTAAGATATGGCATGATATTGCTTAATAATCAATGGTGTATTAATAATTGACAAGAGAAAAAAATCTAAATAAAAAACAAAATAATTCACTAATTGGTTAGTGAGTAAATTATTTAACTAAACATTTTTTTTTTACTTTTAATGTATTTATTAAGGGCCAAAATCTGCCCCAGGGAGTTAATAAAATATATATATATATATTTTAAAATATATATGTATATACATATTTTTTTTATATATATTTTTACATTTTTAATTTTAATTGTTAATTATTTTTCAAAAAAATATAGGAATTCAAGTTCCTTAAGTATTTTTTTAACCTTTGTATGGGCATTTTTAATAATTAGTTTCTTAAATATATCTGCGTTAATTCTAAATGTATCTAACACGGTTTAGTAACATGCAATTAAATTACTGTCACTTAAAATCAACTTAAGTTGGCATTTATTATTTATTAAAAACAGAAAATTGTCAAGAAATCATCATATTTGCAGTATTACTACATTTGAAAGTAAATGTTCTGTTAAATATTAAAATTTATTTAAATAATGAAATGTATTATTTAAAAAAATGCCAATAATGTACGTAAAAATAATTACGAAGAAAATAAAGAATTTTGTTTAAAGGTCCTGTGAAGTGGTTTTAAATGTGCATTTTTATTCGATGTTTGACGTAATCTCAACCAAAACACAAAAAGAGGGTGGGACATAGTATAGCTCCTCCCCTTTAAAAAAAACAGTCAATAGCGTTTTGTTTTATCACCGCTCTGCCAGTGAGAGTAGTTGAGCTCAAGTGTATCAAATATAAAGCAAACAAGAAGCGTCTTATATACTTGAGAGCACTTGATTGGTCATGACTTGATGAGAAACTGTAGTATGAGGTGACGTGAATAAAGCCGTTGATCCATTTACGCGGAAGTTACAAACTACAAGCTTTACATGTTTATATCAGTTTTATATCTTCTAAACGCAAATTTTGTCACTGCTTTGGATCACACTAGCTTATAATTATCTTAAAAACTAACAATACTAATACTAACATCTAAAAAACCTTATTTTAATTTCATGGGACCTTTAAAAAAGGAGACATTTTTGGACACAATGGATGCATGATATGAGAACAGTCGAGATCATGGACCTACATTCACTTTCATTATCTGTAAATGAGCAATATAAAAAAAGCCCAGTGTGTTTCAACATGATGGTGTGTAAACGACGACAGAGTGTTTGTTTTTAAACGAGCGATTCATTTTAATGTGCCAGACAGAAGTCAAACAGTAAGATAAGTCACATCAATGATAAAAAGACTTAATTAAATAGAGGCCATGACAGCACTCCAGTCAAACGGCATTGTGAGCGTCTGAGGTAATGGATGTTAATTCATTCACAGGTGCCCGAGGCGCAGTTATTTCCAGAGAAGATTGCTGATAGCACGGACTTATGAAATCCCCAAGAGTCCTTGCACCCCGACCGCGACAGTAATGGAGAACTCAGCTCTATAACATTGTTACTCAACGTAAACTCTGGGCCAAATGTGCAAGGCTCCGATTAGAGATCAAGAAACGGTCTGCACATTTTTACAGCTTCTGGCAGTGTAGTATAAGTCTGTCTCAAGTCCATGACTGTATTTTCTACCACTAATCATAGGCTAAGCACAAATGGTAGTGAATATATGGTCTTGGACATTAATTTGAACCTGAGTTACCAAAACACAACACTTTTTTCTTGATTTTTAATTGCTAACAATTAATCTCTATAACAGACGACAGTTTTCTTTTTTTGAACTCTTTTGTATTTGCAGAAATTAGAGATCAATTCGCAAACAAAGATGTGTTTCTAATGTGTTTAGATGAATTACATTATTACAAACTAATAATAAAATGTAAAATACTACTAGTACTACTTATTACTACTACTACTACTACTACTACTACTACTAATAATAATAATCATAAAAATATTTTATATGCTTAAAAATTATTTATTAAAAATTAGTTTTTTTAAATAGAAAATAGGACTGAAATGTTGACTGTTTATAATAAAAAATAATCACATATGAGAATTAATTTATATTTAATGTTGTGAAATTTTATATTATATTATATTATATTATATTATATTATATTATATTATATTATAAAAAAGTATTTATAAAAACATTCGTTATATAAATGGCAAATAGTATTGAAATGTTGACTGTTTAATAATAAAAATAACCCCATATTATTTTTCATTTATATTTATTGCTGTGAAATTTTATATTATATTATATTCATTCATTCATTTTCTTTTTCGGCTTAGTCCCTTTATTAATCTGGGGTCGCCACAGCGGAATGAACCGCCAACTTATCCAGCATATGTTTTACGCAGCGGATGCCCTTCCAGCTGCAACCCATCACTGGGAAACTTCCATACAGACTCATTCACACTCATACACTACGGACAATTTAGCTTACCCAATTCACCTATACTGCATGTCTTTGGACTTGTGGGGGAAACCGGAGCACCCGGAGGAAACCCACGCGAACACAGGGAGAACATGCAAACTCCACACAGAAACGCCAACTGACCCAGCCGAGGCTCGAACCAGCGACCTTCTTGCTGTGAGGCGAACGTGCTACCCACTGCGCCACCGTGACGCCCTATTATATTATATTATATTATATTATATTATTCATTCATTCATTTTCTTTTC
>CAIGQV010019951.1:5473786-5534088 GCA_903798115.1 Danio jaintianensis | reverse complement strand
TATATTATATTATATTATATTATAAAAAAGTATTTATAAAAACATTCATTATTTACATGGCAAATAGTACTGAAATGTTGACTGTTTAATAATAAAAATAACCCCATATTATTTTTCATTTATATTTATTGCTCTGAAATTGTATATTATATTATTCATTCATTCATTTTCTTTTCGGCTTAGTCCCTTTATTAATCTGGGGTCACCACAGTGGAATGAACCACCAACTTATCCAGCACATGTTTTCACAGGCAGCGGATGCCCTTCCAGCTGCAACCCATCACTGGGAAACACACACGCATTCTCATTCACACACATACATGGGGAGAACATGCAAACTCCACACAGAAATGCCAACTGACCCAGCCGGGGCTCGAACCAGTGACCTTCTTGCTGTGAGGCGATTGTGCTACCCACTGTGCCACCGTGACCCCCCTATATTATATTATATTATATTATAAGGTTTTTCCATGTTAACCGTATTATTATTGAAATAAACTATCCAACGAAAATACTTATAAGACATTGTTTTTATCTCATTTAATATTCATTTTAGATTTACATTATTAAAATTAAACTTGGATTGGGTAATATTATTCAACAGGCCAGAGTTAACGAAACTAAGTACGTAATGTTAAAAAAAGATTCATAATTACTGCAATGAACAAGTCACATCATAAAAACACTAAATTCAAAAGATCTCCTCAATCTTTAAATCATTAAACCCAAAATAAATCGTCAGTCAAGCTTAAACGCTCATTTCTATTCACTTCATCTTTACTGAGTGTGACTGGCCTGTTCTCAGCGGTGTGGACAATAGTTTCTCACCCATTTGTCCAGCGTGGTGTTTGATTGAGTGCCAGCGAACCCATGCTGAAGTAATCATAAAGGGCTTCAGTCTTCCATGCCGCTCACCACAACCAGCCTTTTGTTTTTAAACCCTTTATCCCATTTCCCCAATGCAATCTGGTTATGAATTCGCACAGAACTCTGTATTATTAAAATAATAAAACATTTCAGCAATAAAAAATTATATTAACCCCCTAAACACTGTACATCCTGAAAAAATTAAGATAAAATGAGCTACATCTGAAGTCATTTGTTAACCATTGTGCATCCATATAGGATAAAAAAAAGTATAATATTTTAGTATATTTTTTACTATTTTCCTGACATATATTTATTTACCATCATCAGCCCTCGTGATTACCAAAAAATCATTCATTTTAAGCAATTTGTCATTTTAAATTACAGTTTGTACAGTCCTAATGCCACTAGAAACAGGCATGGGCTGATATAAGATTCTGACGGTATGATAACCTTGGATAAAGATATCATGGTTTTACGGTATCACTGTATTGTGATTACTGTTATAAAATAAGTTCTTTCTAAGTGTCTGGGTTAAAAAAAAAAAATCTTTTTCCCCATTGAACACAATATATTTTATTTTAAGAAACATCTCAAATATTTTGGACCAGTAGCTTTTGATGTAGATGTTCCTTTTCTGCTGGAGATACTGTTGCCCTAAAAAATTAAATAAAATATAAACACAAAAACCATGTAAAAAAAATAAAATAAAATAAAATACATATACCTTAGGAATGGTTTAACAGAAAACTTTGGCGGTTTTAAAACCTTGACTTTTCCAAACTACGGTAAACCTTAAAACCGGTTATCGTCCCATGCCTAACTAGAAAAAATAACATTATTTCAAGTTAGGCATGGGACGATAATAATGACTTTATTATATACTAAAAACTAAACAGATTTACAATGTTGGATAAGTCATAGGTCAGAATCAACAATTATTGTGATAAATATTATTATTATTTTCACAAACAATGCAAACACACATACAAATTTCTCAGCATATACATACAAAACAAACTCTGATATCCATACCAACACACCCAGATTATAATTATAATTACATTATATTATTCATTCATTTGGCCTATAGTGCTCAAAAGCAGACAAGAAGGGGAAAAAATGACTGCTGCATAGGTCAAACATGAAAAGAAATTCAGAAAAGCAACAAACTGCCAACAAAATTAATTATATTAACAGAGATTGATTGGCTTTTTTCAAAAATAGAACCCTGTTAATGGGTTACAATTGGGATTTTTAGCAAAATAGATTTATGGAAGGAAATGTTAATTTAAAAAAAGGTAATACAACTTTTCCCAAAATCTATGCTGCTTGCATTAACACATACAAAGTGATCATAAACTTAAATGAAATAGACACAAATTCCCATAAGGATGGACAAGGGTTAAGCAAGGAGCCAAACAAACAGTCAGGCACCGACACTCACTGCGAAAACAACAATCTATTCCTTCCTGATTGATTTTTGAGTGGGCAAAACCTTGGGGGAAAATAAGACCAACACGGCCATGCAGCTGTTATCATCACATGTGGATCGTTTCTACACAAGACAGTCGCTGACGACATACGAATCGCAATCAATACTAGTTATTAGTTCAGATAACACTCATGCGTGAGTTCATCTTTTTTAATACTAATGAGTGGCCGTTGCTGCTCTAAATACAGGACGACTGGCGGTCTAAGACGAGGTCAGCGTAAAAGAGTGGTTGCAAATTTTGGACCTGCATCACAAACCAGCAGAATTTGCGTCAACAAAGAGGTCCACCCACAAATGAGCCTTTCAAGCATGGGACGGAGGGAGCTTTCATGACCTTCTGTTGCAGTTTTTGGAAGAGGCACAGCTTCATTTGAAAGACAATGGACAGCCCCCGGACACACACACACATTGTCCTTGCTGGCAGATTGCAAATGAGAAGAGTCTAAGCCATGGCGTTTGGAGTGGGAGGTCTACAGTTGTCAGGCACTTTATAAAATCCCTTCTCTTTGGTTTCATTCACTCGGTCAGACGGAAGCGCACAAATAAGCATGCGCGCAATCCCACGCTGCACAATTAGACAATTGCGAGTGATCAATCTGCAGCCCTCTTGGTCATGGCTGACAGAAAATCGTTGGCGATCGATGTCCGCTTGCCAAGTTGAAAAGCAGTGTAGCTGACTGTGGGCATTAACGTGGCCCGTGGGTGGAGATTTGCAGGTGGTAGAAAAGAAGACATCTGTTTGTTTTTTTGGTTGGTTTCCTTAGAATGGGAATATGGAGGAAAGTGAGGACTTGGACAGGGGATGAGTTCCGGATGGGCTGAAAGTATAGGGCTCGGCGGTATGATGGTACATATCGTATATAAGATCAGGGCAGGAATCTGAGGTGAACTTTTACCTGTGGTTTAGATTATGTGTTTTGGATTGCCGAATTGAAACTGTGAGTACAGAATAACTCAGTGTACAATATTCCTTAGCAAGTTAAACAGTCACTTGTGCAGTACAGCCTCTGCCAACTAACAGCCTCCCTACAGTAGGCATGGGCCACTATAAGATTCTGACGGTATAATAACCTTGGAAAGGCATTTTTGGATATCTTTCTTTTCTTTGTATATGAAGTAAGCCACTGCACTGTGCAGGTCCATAGCATGCTTGGATGTTGGTTTGTAAGCGATTTGTTTTTTTAAAAATGATTGCTGAATCGTGGGGCTGACCAGTAGCTTTTGATATGGAGGGTGCTTTTCTACTGGAGATACTGTTGTCCTAAAAAACTAAATAAATTAGTTGTAAAAAAAAAAAAAAAAACACGTAAAAAAAACCGGTATAGAACGGTATAACAAAATTTTTTAGAGGTTTTGAAACCCTGACTTTTCCAAACCGCAGTAAACCTTGAAACCGGTTATCATCCTATTTTTTTTACCAGTTGAAGTATTTGAACATGTGCGGTAGACGTGTTTCAGGCAAAGTATGCACGTTTGTGGCAAATGCATCTCACATTCTGCATAATTTGTGCCACATGGCCATAATTCGCCTCTATTTATGCATTTTCATTGACTTTGTATGTAACTTACTCGAGCCAAAACTAAATTCCAAGTTTGGTGTAAACCCAGCATTAGACTACGGCAATTAAAGTAAAATACACAAATAACAAAGTTTTGTCATAAAAGGATTAGTCTTGTTCATTAGTCTTAGTCAGAATATATCAAAAAACGATTGACTTATTAACTGTGGCACCAATCATACAAGAGATTAATTCAGTATATTCTCTATTAATCCTTTTTCTTTACAATATCACTCCCAATCAACCTTGCACTGAGTCCATGAGAAATTTATTCAGGGGCTGCGGTGTTACACTAATAAAAATGAAAGAAAATTTAAATTAAAATGTCTAAGTTAACCTGTAAATTAACACTTCTCAAAAACACACAAACAGAAAAGACATCGGCATCAGCTCAGCCAAAAGGAGGTTGAAAATACGGGCAAAAATCCAATATTGTGCATCCCTACTATATTTAACAATGTCCAAATATACATTTCTTAAGTATTTAAGTTAATTTATTATATCCCTGTTTGCAGATTTTCTGGAATATTTACCCTTTTAAATAACTATTTCATGAAATATATTATTAGTGTGAAATAAAATTACTTATACCGTGAAACATGGTCATACCACCCACTCTGAAAGGACAAGGAAAAGCACAGCAGCATCTGCCTTCTCTGTCCAGCAGGACACTTGCATCTGCCCGAGGAACAGGAGCACAAAGGACACACGTTTGGGTATCTGCATCTGGCTGTCATTCAAGAAAATCAAACATTTATCAGCCCACGCGTGCTAGTTAGCCTTTAACCTCACTCTCAGACCAGCTTCTCAGAGAAGAAGGAGGAGGAACAGCGTAGCATTTTTTGGGTTACTACATTGAGAAAGCGTTTAATGAAGCATCCATGATATTTGATGTAAATCCCAATGCTGTTCTTCCAGAATATTTTAAGCCTGAATAAAGAAAAGAAATGTTTTATCACTATCACTTTTAAAAGTTTCTGTTAAACACAAAGAAAGATATTCTGAAGAATGTTTGGGAAAAAACAGCCATTGACTGACATACTGGTGTGTTTTTTGTTTTTGTTTTTATGATGGATGTCAATGGCTGCTTTATTCCAAAATTCTTCACTTGAGTGTTAGAAAATGGTGAGGAAATTTTCATTTTGTGGTGAACTATCCTTTAAATTTTTTTTACTGTTAATTAAAATGCTAAATCTGTTATGGATTTGGGGCAGTGAATTTGGGTAGTCTTGATCTTGGTATGTTCCCCAATGCACAAGGCGAACATGGTGAACAAAAATGTATGATTCCAAAGATGAATATATTTTTTATATATAAAAAGGCAATTTAATTTAAAAAGACATTTGGAATTATCATACTCCCTCTTGCCCCTTACATTTTCAGAATAAAAAATTGGCATTGCAAAAATAACATAACACAACATAATACAAATAAAAATAATAAAATAAAAATAAATCAAATAAAGTTCCAAAGTTCATCCATATAAGAGTGGATGTTTGCATAAACATTCCAAGCTATTTTGTAGCTTTAACAAAAATTTAGTAACAGATCAAGTACATCCAGGCCGTTGTTATTGCAAAATAAACCCCAAAGTAAAGTGTATTGACTGGCGGTAAAGATTATTCGAAGTACCCGGGTAAGTCTGTGTTATTAGTTTCAGTGGTTGTCATCTCAGAATTATAGCCTGGAATGTCACGACTGACCAATCAGAATCAAGTATTGCAGACAGCCAATTAATAATTGTATTTAATTTATACAAGAATTGTTATTTTACATTCAATTAATGAATATTTGTACTCGAATATTAAAAATAACAGCATTGTTTCTTTCATTTTGTCACAGTCTCCAAGTTGAGTGCCCACCAGACACACTAGAGGGCACTCTACACATCACATCTGCCACTGAACCGGACTACACATCCCAGAATCATCAGTACCCCACACCTGAGGTTCATGATCTTTGAATACACACACAGCTGCAGATCATTTACACTGATTACACACACTATATAAGCACCACTTTCAAACATATCTTTGCTCAGTCTTGTATTTCTGTATAGTGTGCAATTGCAAGCAGTTTTATTGTCTTGCCTAGCCGTGTTTTGACCCTTTGTTTTGGTTCACTGTTTATGTATGTTTTGCCGCCTGCCTCGACCATTCGCCTGTTAGACTGACTACTCTTTTGGATTATCTGCATGTTACTGCCTGTCCCTGTATTGAACTTTGCCTCTCTGACCACTCTGAATAAATCTGTGTTTGGAACTTTAACCTTTGTTGCAACATCCTTACACATTTATATCTGTTTTCATACATACATTCATTCAATCATTCATTCAACCGCTAACTTATCCAGAATATGTTTTACGCAGTGGATGCCCTTCCAGCTGCAACCCATCACTGGGAACTGAGAACACACATACACTATGGACAATTTAGCTTACCCAATTCACCTATAGCGCATGTCTTTGGACTGTGGGGGAAACCAGAGCACCCGAAGGAAACCCACGCGAACACGGGGAGAACATGCAAACTCCACACAGAAATGCCAACTGACACAGCCGGGGCTCGAATCAGCGACCTTCTTGCTGTGAAGCGATCGTGCTACCCACTGCGCCACCATGACGCCCCTATATCTGTTTTATTTATTTATCTATTTGTTTATTTATTTATCTATTTTATGATTTTTGCGCAGATAAACTTCAAGTCATCTGGAAAAATTTTATCAATATCGTAATTTTTATAGATCACATATCTTATGTTATATGGGCATCTTTTTTGGTAATAACTAAAAATAAATTGTATTGGTTAAAATTATTGATTTTTATATGCCAAAAATCATCAGCATATTAAGTAAAGATTATGTTCCATGAAGATATTTTGTACATTTCCAACTACATTTTTGGTAAATATACCAAAGCTCAATTTTCTATTAGCAATGTGCTTTGCTAAGCACTTCATATAGACAACCTTTCAATTTTCTCTATATTTAGATTTTTTTTGAACCACTCAAGATTCCAGATTTCAAATACTTTCACCACGACCAAATATTGCCCAATCCTAACAAAGTAAACATTAATAGAAAGCTTATTTATTCGGAATTCATATGATGTTCATAACAATTGACTGGTTTTGTCGTCCAGGGTCACATATCGTACAACCATAATCAAGTCTATTCCTAGCATGCGTGTAACATTCACTGTCTTCAACACTAAACGACTGCAAACCATAAAAAAGCACCCAATTAAACCCAAACAAAACCCTGCACCAAACCCATCCAAGCCTAATCTGCAGAAACAACATTGGTGTTTTCCTGCGCTTCACTAAGAGATCTTGTGACATGAATAACCAGACAACAGCATGTGGCTTTTTGTCCATCTACAGGGAACGCAGAGCAGATAGACAGCACACGGCTTCCAGCAACACGGCTAATGGCTTAAGAAACCCCGCCGTCAGCTTAATTGAAGCAATCGTTCCAAAATCAGGGATGGAAAGAGATAGAGCGTAACAGAGGGAGGGAGTCCGGGGCCTCGTAAACCCTCAGCTGGCACGAGTGGCCCCTGGAGACAGGGCTAGAAGTCGAGCGGAGAGGAGGTTTTCTGGATTTACCCCCGGTGGTCACTGCGAGTCAGTTAACAGGCCGGACACCTGGGAAGCCCATAAATGATTAATATGAGCGGAGTCACTCGCAGGACGAGCTCCGCTGGGCTTCGGACACAAGAGATGCTCTGTTCGCTCCGGAATCAATCCAGAGAGATCCAGACGGGCTGATAAAGAGAGCCATCGCAGTGCAGATTCAACGCTTATCTATCGGAGCTTTGATGAGGGCTGACGCTGAATTAACAGACCATTATTCAATGGGATGCTGCATTAAAAGACTTCCTTGGCATTGACCTTGAACAGCGTGTTGGAGCCAAGTGCAATGAAAACAAGACTGAGGCTGTCAATATGCATTTTTTAGATCAATATTGGATCAGTTTAGCTGATTGAAAGAGTAGGACAGAGTATCAGTAATTTCTTCAGTCCTATTTGATAAAAGTAGGGGAGCATTTGATAATGATTACAAATCATTATTAACTGAGAAGTCATATTTTTACATCCAAAAGGCCATTAGAAAGATCATAACTAAACTTAAACATGTCTTTTGTGCACATCGCTGCATGTTTAATGTATCCAGCATGGAGTTAGGCTTAAAAAAATATTTTTAATAAAAAAATAAATCAAATCAAATACAAAAAAATACAAATCAATAAAAATAGCAAAAAAAACCAATAATAATAATAATAAAAATAAATAAAAGCTGCAATTGCAATCAAAGGGAGTTCCTATGCAACCAATCATATTTAAATATATTTTAGAGTGTTATTATCAATCTATGCATTAATATCAATCTACATAATGTTGAATTAAAAATTATGATTTGATTATTTTTGTTTTTATCACTGTGCATGTAACTTGAAATGACCCCTAGCAAGACTTTTAAATAAAACATATTTTATTAAAAATGAAATTAAAAACTTGATTAAAAAAATACATTAAAAAATTAAATAAAATGTTTGATTTTCTAAAAGTTGCGATTACAATAATAAGGATTTCCTACAGGTTGCTCTTGGCTAGAAGCAGTCTGCTAAAAAGAAGTCTGCAAATAAAAATAATGT
The DNA here is from genome assembly GCA_903798115.1 of Danio jaintianensis. Classification (NCBI taxonomy): domain Eukaryota; kingdom Metazoa; phylum Chordata; class Actinopteri; order Cypriniformes; family Danionidae; genus Danio; species Danio jaintianensis. The sequence goes on along the minus strand of CAIGQV010019951.1, from coordinate 5,525,513 downwards.
AAACTGGCATATCCCTGACAGTAGTCTAAACAGCCACCGGTACAATACAAGGAGAAATTTAGCATTCAGTGCACAGCTCTTTCTGTGAGGTCGGAGACAGAGAGCGGACGCTCCCACACTCGCTTCAGCCGCCGGTCATCCCACGATCCCCCTCCTTCCCTCCCGTCCCGACCGAGACCGCAGTCAAAGACGGGGAGGAAGTGAATTCTGGGATGTGCTCTGCATGGAAACGACCGGATGCTTTAACGAGGGAGGAGGCTGTCAGCTTTCTAATCCCTCACTCCTCCTCAGCCGACGGATGTTAGCCATTCGGTTTAGCCTTTAAGTTGAACGCTCTGAGGATCATTAACCTGGGTGTCGACATCAGAGACAGCTCTGGAGGGCAAGTACATTTACTGGATGAGAGAAGGAGTGAAATGAGGAAAGAAGATGAAAAAATCTATAATAAACAGCAAAAAGGAAGGACAAGAAATAGTAGAAGATATATGAGGAAGGAAGATGGATGGATGGAAGTAAGAAAAAAAGGAAGATAGAATCTGAAAAGAAAAGAAGGCTATACGAAAATGAAAATGAAGGACATACGAAAAAGGAGGAAAAGAAGAAATGGAAAGAAAACAGGACATAGGAAAGAGTCAAATAAAGTAATGAAGGAAGGAAGGAAGGAAGATGGATGGAAGGAAGGAAGGAAGGAAGGAAGGAAGGAAGGAAGGAAGGAAGGAAGGAAGGAAGGAAGGAAGGAAGGAAGGAAGGAAGATGGATGGAAGGAAGGAAGGAAGAAAGAAAGAAAGAAAGAAAGAAAGAAAGAAAGAAAGAAAGAAAGAAAGAAAGAAAGAAAGAAAAGGGGGAAGGAAAAATTAAATTAAAGGACATAACAAGGATAAAAAAGTAACTAAAAATAGAGAAAGTAAAGAGAACAGGACAAAGGAAAGAGTCAAATAAAGTAAAGATGGAAGGAAGGAAGGAAGGAAGGAAGAAAAGAAGGAAGAAAAGAAGGAAGGAAAGTCTCAAATTAAGAGAGGAAGAAATTAAAGGAGCAGGAAGTGAAGGAGAAAACAATGGAAGTAATGAGGGAAGGAAATGTTAAAAAGAAAGGAAAGAGGAAAAATTAAACGAAGGAGAGGAAGAACAGGAACAAAAAATGAAAAGAGGAAAGGAAGAAATTAAAGGTAACAAAGTAAAGAAAGAAAACTATATCAAGCATAAAGAAGGAATGAATTGTACAGTACAATGATATTAAGCGCGTCTCTCCTCCTCCAGTGATTTCACATGTGCTCCTCCAGAAGACAAATGCAGAGTATCAGTCTAATGCTGGGGCTCTTTAATCTACACACACGGACTCAACTGTGTAAACAGCTGAAGCTACAAAGGCAGCATCACTCCGCTAATGTATGTGCTCAGTACTCTCAATCAGCACAAATCAGTCTCAAGTTCAAAGTCCAAAAGCGGCTTCCTATTCAAACATTTACACACAAACACACACACACAAACTCCTCTACTTATGTCTATCGATGCATATGCTTTAATTTAATATTACCCTCATATTAAGCCAGTCTGTGAGTCAGTACTGGTTTAGATTGCAACTGTAACTGTAAAATGAGCATATCGTTTTACCCTTTCACGCATTAAGACTGAATTTCACACAGTAAATGGATGCTAATCAAACGTCTTTCTTGTGAAATATGGCTCATTTCCTCCACACGAGCCAGATTGTGGCAACTGTTGGCACGTTGAGAAAACACCTCCTTGAAATCTCCAGCACGTGATGCTTGGAAGCAAAAACAAAAGACCGCACACAGCTGGCAAAACAGCGTAACTGCACTGGCAGCCAAAAGCAACAGCAAAATCAACAACGGCCCAATCTAGTAGCAGACTCCTGCCGAGCGGAGCAAATGGAGGAGATCCCGGATTTTGAGAAAGAGCGGCTGCTAATGCTCACCAGAGAATTGCATGAAATATTAAAAGGACGCTAGTTAAGTTGCGTGCAGTTATAAGTCACATATTTAGTAAGAGCTTTAATTAATTGGCATTCCGTCTGGTCCACATTGCGGCTCATTCTAGCCAAGAACCGCCCACTTAGACAGAAAAAAACCACCATCTGACTTACATGCGAAGTGGTGGAGAGTAGTTTGTTTTGTTTTAATTTGCCATTTAAGGGTGGGTTTATCTGAAGGTTTTCTCACAATAATTGACTGGTGTGGGAAAAATGTATAAAGTGCAGCGGTCTACGTGAATGGCTGTAATATCACTTGGAAAATTAAGCATATAATATAGTTCTGCTTATGAATATGTTTCTCAAACCAGAGGCAAGACTACTTTGAGAGCCAGGGTGGCACTGACCCAGCCAATCAAATCAGACACAAAATAACTTGAAAAAAATCATACATAATAACAATCATTCATTAATTTTGCTTCTGTATAGTCTCTGATTTATCTGAGATCACCACAGCGGAATGAACCGCCAACTATTCCAGCATATGTTTTACGCAGCGGATGTCCTTCCAGCCGCAACCCAGTACTGGGAAACACCCATATACACTGTCATTCACACACACTCATACACTATTGCCAATTTAGTTTATTTAATTTACCTATAGCACGTCTTTGGACTGTGGGGGAAACTAGAGCACCCGGAGGAAACCCACACGAACACTAGGAGAACATGCAAACTCCACACAGAAATGCCAACAGTCCCAGAACCAGCAACCTTCTTGCTGTGAGGCAACAGTGGTAACCACTGAACCACCATGCCGCCCTATTTCTAACTTAATCTTACCCAAATATCTGGAAGTGTATACTGAATTTAAAATGCACTGTATTGTATTTGGTATAGTATTCTAATATACTCAATATTTTGCAATAAACAGGTCAGACAATTATCCCATAAACACAACTTTGCTTTTCCAGACAATTAAACAAAAAATCCTGGCCACCTTATGCATTAAGCTAGTCAAATCACACTGCAGCGTGTTGTTTTAAGAAAGTTACAAATAAAACCTACTGTACCTATGCCTACTCGCATCTAGTTGACCGAGCGTCTCTGGAGGGAGAGCTGAACAGTGTGAGGCTTAAGTGCAGCTTCAGCTCTTACATGCGGACTGTGGTTTAAAGAGAGAACGCTAGACTATAAATCCAGCTGACATGTATGGAAGCATGAAGAAAAAAATGATGTAGTGATGTGGGGATATCAACATTTTCCAACACACCACAGGCCTTCGTCAGGCAATAAACTGGGCGACGACCAATACACAAACTTCACCATGAGAGGATTGACCTTATGGACTCTAAAACAAGCCAAAACTTTAAAGGGGTAGTTCAACCAAAAATAAAAACAAAATGTATGGCTTTCCTTTTTAAAGTGGAGCACATAAAGGAAATTACAATGAATAGGGACTAGAGTGGTCAAGTTTTAAAGTTATCATTAAATCAAAATGGACATGCCTTGTTTTTTTATGGGATACTGCAGTGTTTATTATAAATGATTTATTCGTGCACATCAATATTTGTTTAAATTTCCCACACGGTTGGGTTATTTTGGAAATTCAGTTTAGTGGAAAAAATGACATAGCCTCAGATTGTGTTTTTTGGGGGACGTTAATTATATAATGTACCGTTGCCAACACAAGCTTATCTGTAGACAAAGAAAGGTAAATATACATAATTTTACTTTGTATTTGTATTTATCCTTGGAACCAATACCTGGCAACCTAAGTGCCAGTGAATGAGTTAGTAAACGAGAGACTATATGAGGGGAACGTCTGAAATTTCGAAGCAAGGTTAATCAAGTTTGACATTGTAAATTAAATGCATTAGGTACAATTAGGTACATTTGAAAGAGTTTATCCTGCAAAGTGCTGAAAAACTAATCAAAATAATAAAGATGCAATAAAAGAAACAATAAAACGTTTTTAAACAAATTAAAAAAGTAACTGAGGATGTTGAGCTAAAAACTAAAAGAAATTAGGATTTTAAATATAGATATGTTTATGACATGAAAATTCAAAGTTTCCATTATAAAGTTCCATTATGTATTATTGCTGTACCTAATTCCTACAAGAATCTCCATCTAAAAAGGCCGGAGTGCTCTTTATTAGTCAGCTGACCCAGTGCACTGTGACTGGCCAAACAGAAAGGAACAATAAGTAAGATATTTTATTAAAATATCTAAAAACCACTAGAACAGTGTTACATATTTGGCAGAATTAAGTATTAGATTATCCTAGATGTTTAAAAAAAATTAAAATATAGAGAAATAAGCTATTTTAACTGACACAGACCATGTCCTGTACTGCGATTTCCGAGTTTGAGCAAAAACAATTGAGCAACAATATACACAAATATACTGTTTTTGAACATTCTGGCATCACCGCACAGCAAGAGGCAGGGTTGTTAACATGTGTCACGCTGCATCTGTATACCCCTAAACACAAGTTTTCTACTCACACTTCCAGTGTATTCTTGTTGCTAACTTGGTTTTGTTACTTTTGATGTTGTTCTCATGTCTGACCTTCATGGAATGAGAAACAAATTGGGGACACACAATAAAGAGTTCCAGAACACAACCAATGATAGAGTAATCCCCACAGATCAATGGTAGCTCAAAGGTAGGTGTAAAACCCAAAAAAGGTCACTTGAGCTGTATAGATCTGCCAAAACAAACTCAAACTTGAACTTCAACGAAGTTTCGTTTTAGCCGGATGTAGTTCAAATAGTCATCATTTCATTTTAATGCATTCTTCAATTTAGTTTGAAGTATATCAGGGCCTTTAGGCAGGTCTGGGGTGTGTTCTAGGGCTGCACGATATTGGAAAAATCTAACATTGCGATATTTTGTGATTCTGCTATATATATTTCGATATGAATACCATTTCACCAGATGACTTGAATATCTCTATTTGAAAAGAATTAATCATTTTAGATTGGTTGGTGATTCTTTAGAGAAGTGCATCTGAAAAACATATAATAAACCATCTAAAAGTATAGATCAATACAATTAAAAAGAGATACAATTAAAATAAACAATGTTTTATCGTCTTCGGAGTCTAACAGTATAGAGGTACAGTAATTGAATTCATTCATTCATTCATTTTCCTTCGGCTTAGTCCCTTTATTCATCAGGGGTCGCCACAGCGGAATGAACCGCCAACTTATCCAGCATATCCAGCAGTTTTACACAGCGGATGCCCTTTTAGCTGCAACCTAGTACTGGGAAACATCCATACACACTCATTCACACACATACACTACGACCAATTTAGTTTATTCAATTCACCTATAGCGCATGTCTTTGGACTGTGGGGGAAACCGGAGCACCCGGAGGAAACCCACGCCAACACGGGGAGAACATGCAAACTCCACACAGAAATGCCAACTGACCCAGCTGGGACTCGAACCAGCGACCTTCTTGCTGTGAGGCGACAGTGCTAACCACTGAGCCACCGTGTCGCCCCAGTAATTAAATAATAATAATATAAATTATTCAATAAAATTTATCATTATTAAAGTTACAAACAGCACAATTTCTTATCCGTGAGTGCTTTTAAAATCATTATACAGTCACAGGCCTCAAAAACACATGAAAATGATAACTTATAATATATAATACAATAATATATAGACTCATTCAACATTGCATATTCTGCCATGTGACTATTGCAAATGCTCACATTAGGATATCCATGCTGAAACAATATATTGTGCAGCGCTAGTGAGTTCTGTCTGATAAACAAACAAAAAAATCCCTTACATATGAGATTTTGAGTTTTGGGACTGCATATTTTATACATGCACAGCTATATTACGCACTAAAAGAAAAGCATTACACAGCATCTCATTAACACGGAGACGCATGTATGAGCTGAACAGTTGTTTTTACATTTTCACCACATAAGGACCTTGATTCCTAATGACAGCATTCAAGCAGATTGGAAACAGCGCTAAAAATAAAACGGATAAGATTCATCGCAGTTTTCCAACAACTTTTCATCTCTAGAAGAGTTGTTTGTTCCCTTAGAGACTCCATGTGTGTGTGTGTAATGTTTAACAAGCTCTGGCTGGACACTGCTGCCTTTTTCCATCACTGTGTCTCACTACAGCGAAATAAAGAGAGATTTGTGGTGTTCGGAGTGAAAGTATACCTTGGGCTGACGTGAATGGTCCTTCTGAGGAGGTCTAGCTGTTTTGCATGGTGTCAGCGCAGTCCCACCCTTAACTAATGCAGTCACAACCGGCTCTACTAGCACCGCAGCCATTAGCTTCTGCACTTAACATGCATGCCTTTAAACAGTGTTTTTTGTGCTTGAACACCTGACAGTGAAAAGTGGTGTGTGCATGCTTTAGCTTTTGACATATGGACATACGATGAGGTCCATTAAGACTTCCTGTGGCTGTCAGTCTGTGAAGCATAAGTGGAAAAATAATGCCTGGTCAGAATTGCTTCAGTAATAGCTGTGTTGTCATGCTGAATGACATATTTCTATGTCCCAATTGATAGTATGTTGAAAACAGTAAGTCAAAGGTTGACAGCGTTGCATGCTGTTCCCAGGAGATTTTTAAACTATGAGTTTGCGCAGGGTTTTCAGCTAATATTAGCTACAAGTGGACATGGATGTTGAGTTTGTGACTGAGTCAGTTGTATGAAACTGGCAAAGAAAGCTTGATTCAAAGCTGACAAAGCAGTTTATCAATGTATAAATATTAAATATTAATTACAACAACAGGGTTCACAAACAGTAGAAGACAAATTTGAGCTATATCAAAAAGGAGCAATCATTTCACATAAAATATCTTTTCATTACACACTTTTAAACAGGGTTTTTCAAAGTTTGACCCAGGGACCTCCATTTAAAAAAATTAAGTTTAACCTGAAATATTATGTAGATGTTTAATTAAAATTTTCAAACATTTACAGAAATGAAATTTATACTGTTTTATTAATGAGCAAAATTAAAGTGACATGACTACGTTTTATATCTTTATATCTAAATGACAATTTATATCTGTAAAAATGTAGCCATTTTAAAAATCAAGCCATTTTATTAATAATAAATGTGGTTAAAAAAATGATGATATAGTTTTTTATTATTATGTTTATACATCTGACATTAACAGAAGATGGGAAAAGATGTACAACAAACATAAAAAAATATGATGATGAAGTTGATGACAATGATGATGATTATTATTATAATTTTTATTATTCTTATAATGACTTAACTTTAAAAACCTGTTTAATAATGAATCATTTATATTTTAGTAAGGGGGTCGCAAATGTGATATTTGAGGATCTTTAACATCAAAAAATGTGAAATATGACAATACTTTTATAATTTTGAATAGAAACACACTAGCATTCAAACATTTGTGGCCAGTAAGATGCCCAACTGAAGCTGTAATACTGTGAAATGTTACTGCAATTCACATGATCCTTCAGAAATCATTCAAACGAGCTGATTTGATGTTTACATTTATAATTATGTGTTTTTTTAGGATTCTTTCAGATTACATACATTCATATTAATGTCTTTACTGTCGCATTTGATCAATTCAGTAAATGAAAGTTCTGTCAACAACAACAACAACTGCATATCGAGTAATAACTGCACATCATTAAATCAAAGAAGAAACAGACTGTCCAATCATAAGGCTGCACTCCCTTGGCCGTTTACTGTAAGCATCTAGGTCATATGTGCACAGTTAATGTGTGCATTCCTTAAAAATAATATACTGATCTCTCAGCACAACAAGACATATGGACAAAGAACATGAATATCCTGAGAGGATGTGCGCATGAAGCAAAACAGATGTCAGCGATCATTGGGAATATATTATGTGTGTATGCTTTCAAAGCCTAGCAATGTCATCGGCCTCCGATTAGCATGACATATTTTTTTTTAGGGCTGAGCGATACGAAAAAAATCTCATACCACGATATAGTACATCTCATATCCCAACAATAAATATCATGATATAGCACCTTTTCTACAAATTCAATGAATAATGCATTGACTATACGCAAAAACTCAACTAAATTTGATATTTACAGTATATTTGATTTACATGTGATTAACGTTGTCACTTTATAAGAACTTCTTTCAGAACGTAGACTATAAATATAAATAGTAATGAAATTTAAAACATAAAATAATGCAAAATAAAACGTAAAAATGCAAACATTGTACTTTCAAGCTAGAAAATGTCTCCCCATTCTGTTAATTACATTTCTGCCTGTATATTTTGTTTACAGTAATAGTATTTTGTCAAAATGCTAAAAAAAAATATATTACTGTAAACAAAGTATTTTGCATAACTACTAAATAAATGATAGAGAGTAATATGAAATGACAGACTTTTTTAATACATAAATTATCCAGCCCAGGCTACTTGGAAATACATGCCTCAGCCTACGTTTTTGTGAAACATTAAATACGTCGTTCCAGGTACGTTTCGCTGCACATTTCAGATGACAAATCCACTAGATGGCGCTGTTTTTGCGAATCTAAAATACGTTACTTAGGGTACGTTTATTTGTACATTTCAGATACACGTCCTTCCTGTACACATCCATGAGAAGGCAGGGCTTGTCATACAAATCACCAAGTGAACCACTGACTGAAACCCTTCCCTAAACCAAACCAATAACATTTTCAAAAAGCAAACGTAAGAGAAAAATATACTGTGACCATGTAGTTTTCCCTTGATTTTACATTCCTTTTATCTCTTTTGTGGAACCATGCTACATCGGACTCGAACCCGAGCTCTCTGAATCACAAGTACAACACAAGGTCGGCAGATAGCTCTCTGCAACTCTCACTGAAGCTAAGCAGGGCTGTTCCCAGTCAGTACCTGGATGGGAGACCACATGGGAAAGCTAGGTTGCTGCCGGAAGTGGTGTTAGTAAGAGCAGCAGGGGGCGCTCAACCTGTGGTCTGTGTGGGTCCCAACGCCCTAGCATATTGATGGGGACTCCATACTGCTCAGTGAGCACCTTCTTTCGGATGAGACGTTAAACCAAGGTCTTGACTCTCCTTGGTTGTAAAAAAGTAGGCAAATTTGCCTGGCCTCTGTCCATCCCCATATCATAATTGGCTTCATCTCTCCACCAATCAGCTGATGTGTGTGCGGTGTGGTGCAATATGGCTGCCGTCGTGTCATCCAGGTGGATACTGCACACTGGTGGTGGATGAGGAGATTCCCCCCAAAAATGTGTAAAGCGCTTTGAGTGTCCAGAAAAGCGCTATATAAATGTAAGGAATTATTACTATTATTCATTCATTCATTCATTCATTTTCTTTTCGGCTTAGTCCCTTTATTAATCTGGGGTCACCACAGCGGAATGGACCGCCAACTTACCCAGCATATTTTTTATTCAGTGGATGCCCTTCCAGCTGCAACCCATCACTGGGAAACACCCATACACTCGCATATTATTATTATTATTATTAACACAATACAAAGTGAGCTACTGAGCAAACTGACCAGAAAAGATGTCCATATGGAGATAGATAGGAAAGGTAAAAATATTTCATTACAAATCGCAGATATCGTTAAGTTGTTATGTAGTATAAATTTGCTGTTGTACAAAGAACAGCATGGAAACAATCCTTTATTCATTTATAATACGTTCCTAATATGATAATATGTGATAATATCATTAGTGTGAAAAGGAATAAAAGTGGTCATCATACTGCCCCATATTTACCTATAGAAACTGCAGTCAAGCATACTGTATGTTAAAGTACTATTTTGCTGTTTCATCAAAATGTAAGTCAAAGCACATATTTCCAATGAGCCTCTGTTGATATTGTCATATTGCACTGAAAAAAACGTTAAAAAAAAAAAAAAAGTCTTACTGAATTGTAACAGGGCGACGCGGTGGCGCAGTGGGTAGCACGTTCGCCTCACAGCAAGAAGGTCGCTGGTTCGAGCCTCGCCTGGGTCAGTTGGCGTTTCTGTGTGGAGTTTGCATGTTCTCCCTGTGTTCGCGTAGGTTTCCTCCGGGTGCTCCGGTTTCCCCCACAAGTCCAAAGACATGCGGTATAGGTGAATTGGGTAAACTAAAATTGTCCGTAGTGTATGAGTGTGAATGGGTGTGTATGGATGTTTCCCAGAGATGGGTTGTGGCTGGAAGGGCATCCGCTGCGTAAAACATATGCTGGATAAGTTGGCGGTTCATCCCGCTGTGGCGACCCCAGATTAATAAAGGGACTAAGCCGAAAAGAAAATGAATGAATGAATGAATGAATTGTAACAGTAACACACAAACAGTGCACAGATATCGCTGCTGTGGCTGAAGATAACAAGCTTCCCAGTGGTCAAAACATGGTTTTCAGCGACTTCCTCTTTACTGACCAAAAGCTGGAACAAACAACATCCCGAGTCCTCAGCCAGCTTCTCCACTTAATTACAAGGCTCAGCAGTTTAGGCCATGAAAATCCTTCTCCTTGCTTTATTTTTCCCTCTTCCACCATAACACTAAAGTCAGTGAGTGGATCTTTCAGGGAAGGGTTCACTTCTCATGGTCCAGCAAAAGCCAGGCAGTAAACACAGTAATTTAAAGGCACTCTTCTGCTTGAGTGTGATCATCAGGATTGTGGAGAAGGACGGAGAAAAAAACAACTCTTTGCATGCACGTAATGATGACATTCAGTGTGTCTATATGTAAAGGGCTTGTGTAATTAATTCTGGTAGGAACACACTGAGTTGATTACTGACTAATGAGATCACTCTAACTGTGTGCTAAATAGATGCTATTGATTATTGCTCGACTACTGTAATTGTACAATACAGACCATGCTTCTTCCTGGAATTGGGATGTGATTTTGTAAGTCTGATTGCTAGCTGATGACGCAAAACGATTGTGTAAATGGGGTCTGAAAGGGTTGTCCACTTTTTGACAACTTCCAGAGGTAGTTGTAAACACTGGAATAAATTTAATTAAATGGTTATATTTAATAATAGGAATAATAAGAATTTGATAGTTGAATTAAAACACCTAAAAATGGTGTTAAAAAAAGAAAATTAATCTTCGATCCAGTTGTGAACAAATTGATCAAAACGCATATTAAATTAAATTAAATTAAATTAAATTAAATTAAATTAAATTAAAATACAGGTGCAAACAGCTTCAGGGAGTGTATTTTAAAATAAAATTAAATAAAATAAAATAAAATAAAATAAAATTAAATTAAATTAAATAAAATAAAATTAAATTAAATTAAACAAAATAAAATAAAATAAAATAAAATTAAATAAAATTAAATGACAGGTGCAAATAGCTTCAGGGAGTCTATTTTAAAATAAAATAAAATAAAATAAAATAAAATAAAATAAAATAAAATATATATAGGACTACATACAAAAATTACTTTCATCATCAATCAATCTTTTGATTATTTCCTCTGCAACTAATTAGATTATTGAAACAAATATAGTGAATGTATCTATGTAAGCAGTTAAAAAATATCTGCAAAAATAATTGAAAACTGATGACTGGTTCTTTTTTTGAAATCCTAATAACTTAACTTATGAATATGGATATTCATCTTTAGAAAATACAACATTTAAAAGTGTTATTTCATTTTTACTGCTTTTAAGATTTACTTTAATTGTTAGACAACAGCAAAACAACATCTAAAATGTAAAAACAAGTGAAACAAATTGTATAAAAATTTGATAACAAAAACTATATAAACTGGTAGCTGATAAGGTGGTAACATAACTGTATTTTACATCCCTAGTACACATTTTGTATCATGTTTATAATTCCTTAAGTAGTAAATGACCCCTAAAAACAAGATTTGTATGACAAAGATAATACACTAAGAAGATAAATAGACAAATGGCCTTGACTACTGTTATTGTTAGCAGGACATGGAATTCAAGTTAAATTAGATTACATTATTTTGACAAGGTTTATTTAAAACAGATAATCAATCACACACACACACACACACTTTCATAAGCAGACATCCTAGAAAATGAAACTGCATGCAAATCAAATGAAAGAGTACATAACCATGATACAAGCATGATGACAGAGCGCAGAAATCCAGTCTAATCATATCAACAGAACAGTGCTGTCACTATCCCATAATAATGACACACAGCAGATTCATGGAGACCCAGGGAAATGCTTACAAAACCCGCTTTATGCCTCTTGCCCTCAAGACACAGGCCTGGCACAGTAACGCATCATTTCATAATTTATGATCATCTTTAGTTTAATTTCTTGTCAGGAAATCCGTTAACTTTTTCACCCGTCTGTGTGGGATGCAACTAATTCAGCAATAAAACCAAAACACTAACACCCTGAAGACAGGGAACGAAGCTTCAGCCAAGGCTGACACATGCCAAGCATTAGCAAGATGACAGCAAGATATTCATTTGTTCTTTTATCTGTTTCAAATAGTGCTGTCTAAAGATTAATCCAAAACAAAAGCTTGTATTTACATAATATATTTATTTGTGTACTGTGCATATTTATTTTGTATATATACAGTTGAAGTCAGAATTATTAGCCCTCCTGTGATTTTTTTTTCTTTCTCTAATATTTCCCAAATTATGTTTAACAGAGCAAGGAATTTTGCACAGTATTTCCAATAATATATTTCTTCTGGAGAAAGTCTTATTTGTTTTATTTCAGCTAGAATAAAAGCAGCTTTTAATTTTTTAAAAATCATTTTAAGGTCAATATTATTAGCCCAATTAAGCAATATTTTTTTCAGATTGTCTACAGAACAAACCATCATTATACAATGACTTGCCTAGTTAACCTAATTAACCTAGTTGAGCCTTTAAATGTCACTTTAAGCTGAATACTAGTATCTTGAAAAATATCTAGTAAAATATTATGTACTGTCATCATAGCAAAGATAAAAGAAATCAGTTATTAGAAATGAGTTATTAAAAATATTATGTTTAGAAATGTGTTGAAAAAATCGTCTTTCCATTAAACAGAAATTGTGGAAAAAATATACAGGGGGCTAATCATTCAGGAGGGCTAATAATTCTGACTTCAACTGTATATATACAAACATGTATATTTGAGAAAACGTTTATTTATATTTATAAATTGAATATTTATATTAGGGCTAGGTGATTTGGCCAAAAATCAAAGTCTCGATTAATTGAACATTTTAACTCGATTACGATTATTTTATTTATTTATTTTTTTGCTCTCATAGTTCACTGACAAGTTTTGCACAGTAAATATGCTCACATATTACAAGTGAGAGATTTTTGAATGAAGGGTGCATTACTTGATTTTAAAATCAAAAAGAAAACACACACTATCTACTATCTATGATTATTTATTGAACATCAATGTTATAACAATGTTCTTCAGTAAACAAATATTTTAATGTAATAATAATGTAACGTCACCGCTACCAAACCGACCAATCCCAGAGCTTGTGCTACAAGCCATCGTGACTTGCAGTTACATTTTTTGAGAGGTGCACGGGGATGTGACCACGCGAAGGCTGTGGACCATACATGTGCGCTCGACGCAGAAGTATAAATCAGCCTTAACAGAGCGGGGTCACGTGACTCCACACGAGATAGGGAAAGTAATTGAAAATATTGACCTGGAAAAATTTGATCGATTATAAGTTCTGAATGACGATTTTGATTACTTTTTGATTAATCGTCGAGCCCTAATTTATATATATATATATATATATATATATAAAAATACAAAAACAAACAATTTAATTTATATATATATATATATATATATATATACTCACTATATATGAACTCAGTGTGTTTGTTTATACACAGTGAGTCCACACATTTTATATAAATGCAAACTTTTATTTTGGATACAATCAATCACGATTAATCCTTTGACAGCACTGGATTTCATATTTGAGGGTCATGAGCAAATAAATGAAAACAATGGTTTGTTTTGAAGCTTCCAAACTGTTACTAAGACTCGTGAAGGTAGAGATTAGAGGAATCTTTCAATAAAAACAGAATCAAATCAGAAACACGCTGGAGGCTTTTCAAAGTATTTCACCCTGTGATTTTGATTTTGAGCACAGCATTAGAGATAAGACAAGTGCTGGAACATCCGCTCAGCAAAAATGACTTTGAACCAACTCCTAATCCAAGAAAACATTCCCCTCGTTCAGCAGTAAATTCAGCTGTGTGGATACTGAAAGTCGTTACATAAGCAACCCTTGGTAAAACAAGCAGCCATGGCCATGATCAAGTACAGCGTGAGTTTATTTGTCTGTGCTTACTGGTGAAATTACTTTCAGCCAATCTGTGTGCAGAAAACAGTGAAGCTATTCTGAGCAGCTAGTCTTAGATTTTAAAGTTTGTCAAGGAACACTCCACTTTTTTTAAAATATGTATTTTACAACTCCCCTAGAGTCAACCAGTAGAGTTTTATCTTTTTGAATCTATTCAGCTGATCTCTGGGTATGGGTGCACTTTTAGCTTAGTTTAGCATAGATCATTGAATCAGATTAGACCATTAGCATCTCGGTCAAAAATAGCCAAAAAGTTCTGCTAATTCATCTATTTAAAAGTTGACTCTTCTGCAGTTGCATCGTGTACTAAGGCTGATGAATAAATATGAGGAAGGAAGTGTCTATTTTACTTAAAGGAATAGTTCACCCAAAGATGAAAATTACCTAATTTACCCATAGCATTTAGGCTACATAGTGTGGATGGAGATTGTTTTTCTAAAACGTAATAAAAATGCAAGTCTGGACACATTTTTATTTTACAGCATTGTTGTAAACCTAAAATACACTTGCACCTTAAAGTACAGATGAAATCAAAACTAACCATATGATTTTGCTAGCTTACAATGCTAGTTCTGTGTATGCTAGTTCTGTGTATTAGGTATGTCTGAGGTATTGGGCGTGGCTAACATATTTAACCACGCCCCTACAACTGTCAGTTTTAACAACAAACAGAAATGGCGAGGAGGAGGTGTCTGTTAGGTTGTTAGGCTCTTTTTAAAACCCTTTTCCATATCTTTCTGAATGAAATGCCTACTTTACTACATCCAATCAGCTTGCAGTAGAAAAAACAAGCCATGCCCACTGTTTTCGCATTTAATATTCCGTTTCTCTAGGTACTGCGTCACAATACGAAAAAAAAGAAAAAACGGTCGCAGCTTCCGGTTCATGTGGATTTTAAACTTTGTGAGAAATAAGCTGATGCTGCACTGTATATTATGAGAACATTATCTTGGATTTTGGATGAATGTTTACTCATTATTGGAGACCTTCAAACACAATCAGCTACTTTAAAAATAACACAATGGGACACTTAATTTATTTGTAACTTATTTATTTTTATTACAAATATCATGATTTATCAAGTCATAAGTTGGACCTGGGCAGCACGGTGGCTCAATGGTACGCACTGTTGCCTCACAGCAAGAAGGTCACTGGTTCGAGCCCCGGCCGGGCCAGTTGGCGTTTCTGTGTGGAGTTTGCATCTTCTCCCTGTGTTCGCGTAAGTTTCCTCCAGGTGCTCCGGTTTCCCCCACAGTCCAAAGACATGCGCTATAAGTGAATTAGATTTGCCCATATGTATGAGTGTGTTTGTGAATGAGTGTGTATGGGTGTTTTCCAGTACTTGGTTGCGGCTGGAAGGGCATCCGCTGCGTAAAACATATGCCGGAATAGTAGGCGGTTCATTCCGCTGTGGCGACCTCTGATAAATCAGAGACTAAGCTGAAGGAAAATGAATGAATCAATGAATGAAGTTGGATCTGCACATTTAACTTGGATACAAATTAGGGCTAAACAACATACCATTTCAGCATCGACATTGCAATGTGTGCATCTACAATAGTCACACCACAGGATCTGCAATGTCAACTTGCGATTATAATTAACCATGAACCACATTTCAGTACACCATTTGTGAAGTCACTGTGAATTTGAACCATAAACTAATAGTGTGAAAGATTTTTGCTTGGATGTGTTTTTAAAAAGGGGTGGTCCACTACGATATCATATTTTAAACTTTAGTTGATGTGTAATGTTGCTGTGCGGACATAAACAACATCTCTGAGTGTAAGATGCTCAAAGTTTAATGCAAAGGGAGACATTGGCTTTTACAGAGTCAGCTTAGCAAAGCCTACAGCGAACAAATTTGTGGACTACAAAAAAATACATCCGGGCTAATGAGATCACAAACGTTCCAAATTATGCGCATTCACTGCGCATACACCTCGTGCCGCGAAGGGGCGTGGCCACAGACGCGTTAGTAGAAAAAGGAAAATGCCATCCAAACGCTGCTATTTCCATGGATCTGTTTCACTATTTGGCCTTCCAATGGACGTGACACAAAGAGAGAAGTTTAAAATTCATTTTTAATTATGTTCCAGAATATTATAAAAAAGATATAGCTCTCTGTGCAAAGTATTTTACAAAGGACAGCTTCCACAATTGGTCGCAGTTAAGTGCTGGATTCAGCCAAAAACTTCTCCTCAAAGAAGAAGCAGTACCTATGATAAAAGAAAAAGCTGTGGATTGTGAGCCACAACCTGTAAGTAGTTCTTTTTGTTAAAATTGATATCTTACATGCATAGTTTCTAGCGTTCATTGTAGGCTATGTTGTAGTAAGGACGTAAACAAGGATATAAACAACGAGAAACGCAATTTAGCTCATGCCTGCCAACATTTGTGCCCGAATTTCCCGAGAACGGAGTGTGTGGAGAGTTTGGTTTGGTGGTCTCTGAGTAACAAAGTTGAGAGCCGGGGGGGTGTATGGGCTGCGGGTGTATGTGATGTAAATAACTGTACCATGTTTTCGGCCGACGGCGATCAGATGCTATACCAAAATTGATGACCTGGCGTGGGGATGAAATTACGGAAGTTTTCCGGGAGAAATAACAAGACGGGAGGGTGCAGGAGATGGGTGTGAAATACGAGAGACTCTTGGGAAAAACGGGAGTTTGGCGGGTATGATTTAGCTACAAACATATGTATCCGTTTTACCCCTGTAAACATCCACAATCGTCAACAGCGACCACAATGTATCTTTATGCGTCAGCATTTGAAATAATGGAGTATATTATGTACAGACATCCCAAGTCTCCCTGAGGCGCCGCCACCGCCCCTTCCCCTACTTGTTTTACTAGATGTAAAACAAGAAAAATGGATGTACAACACTGCGGTCAAGCCAGCAGCACTTCAGAAAAACAGTCAAGACGGCAGCAATGCATTGTTGAGCACTCGTACTATTACAGTAATTTCGTGAACCGTTTTACTCAGAATAAAGAAAATACCACATCATATCATTTATTCCTTTTTCTGCAACGTATGTTTCATTATTTATTTATTTATATACAAAAGTGTGTTGTTTTCAGAATACGTTTGTCTGTGCTTTCATTATATTTTCATTTATTTATTCAGCATAAACATACTCTTTATAAATACCTGAAGTGCGTTTTAATTTGTCCTAGCCTTACTACAGTACAATGTCATTACGATTGCATTTTTATGACGTGGTTAAACCTCAGAAAGTGAACGAAAAACCAAAGTAGACCGTTTTACCTGCTATCTATTAGAAACGGAGACTTTACAGCCATCTTATAATGTATCATTTCCTATATACACTAATATGAGATGCTGAAATGAAATGCTGATGTCTTGACGACATTCCTCCTCTCATCAACGAACAAAACAAAAAAACATACCATTTAGAAACATCTTGCAAGAGTCGCGTTTGCATGGGTTCAGCTGTGTCCTCTTCATTTTCTGTGTCTGACTTGGGCTCAAACTGATACGGCTCACTGACATTATTTACAGACTGACAGACAGCATGCAGGAGAGGCATGACGTTTCCTAGTGACGTGAAGCCGATCCGCCAATCACTACACATTAGGTTAGCTGACTAATCAGAGCCCTTTGAGGGCGGGCCTTAAAGGAGAAACCAGGAAATATGATGGTCGTTTCCATGTTAGCTCAGTAGCTGTATAAAATGAAGGTAAGATATGTGAACAAATAATGTGATATTTTACAAATGAATCACGAACACACATTGTTTTGCACCCCATAAACACAATCAAACCTTAAAAAAAACACTGTGGACCACCCCTTTAAGGCCTTCAACTGTAAGGTTTAAAGCAAACTTAAACCATTTAGGCAGAAGAAATTTTAAAGTTTTCCGCTTTAACAAAGATTAATTGTGTTATTAAATGAAGACTAGTGTTATTTTAAATTTGATAATTGAATTTCTGTACCTCAATATTGTTAGATTCCACCGAAAACCATAAATCGCTGTTTATGTCATTTTTATCTTTGTTCTGTGGTTTTCTTCTTTGCTTTAATTTGTTACATTTTTTTTATATTTTGTATTATTTTATGGAGATGCACTCCCCTTCAAATTCATCCTAATCCACTTCCAAACAGTTACTTAAGTCATAGTGTGAAATTATATTAATATCGCAATATATATATATATATATATATATATATATATCGCAGAAATACAAAATGTCAATTTTTTTTTTATATCGTGCAGCCCTAATACAAATATCCAGACAAAAAAACTTTGCTTTCAACTGTGTCACTATTCATGAGTCACAGCAGTCTCTGCATGCCTTCAATGCTCTGTCCTCAGCTATGTGAAGCACGGATGAAGTGGCAGTTATAAATTGATCAGTTGATCAAACAGAATTATTTCCAGAGCCAATGGGATTAAGGGATTACGGAGCAGGCATCACTG
This sequence comes from Danio jaintianensis, assembly GCA_903798115.1. Classification (NCBI taxonomy): domain Eukaryota; kingdom Metazoa; phylum Chordata; class Actinopteri; order Cypriniformes; family Danionidae; genus Danio; species Danio jaintianensis. The sequence continues at coordinate 5,506,814 of CAIGQV010019951.1, read as the reverse complement.
GAGAAGGAGGGGTGTGTTAAGTCAGACCGGCTTTCCCACCATCCCTCTCTCTTCCCCCACACTCTTCATTATCCCGATCATTTGAGATTTGGGCAAGGAAAGGGGGTGATTCAGCACTGAGAGGTGTAATCCCACTTTCTCTCTGAGGGTGCGATTGAAAAGAGGGGCAGATGCTTGGGATCGACACTTAAAAGGGGGCTTGTTACCCATGCAATGGTTTGGCCTCATTGATTTTAGCCAGTGCATAGATCTTTTACAGTTTCCTGACAAATAAGGTTAGCCCAGCCAGCTTGCATTACTGTACAGCGGTGCCTGCAAGTGGAACTGAGTGCAAACTAACCACATTTAAAGCCATTATATGAGCGTGTTAAATAGCACCACTATTTCCTTACGAGTAATTCACTCATGCATGTGGAATAATGACAATTTGCACTTTTGCATGCATTTGCAGAGCATGGTGGGATGAAGTGCGGGCATTACGTTTCCCAAACCTAATTGCTTGTGAAAACAGATCATCATGAACTCTACTAGTTGAATCGGCACATTTTCGTACCCATCAAATTCACCCTAATCTGAATAGCATCACATTATTGCTATTTTAAATGTTCCTCTTTTTTTGTTCAATACTTTCATTTTCTCATTCAGTACACTTCACATCGCCTTATTTCTGAAAGATGTGTGCTTTCTAAATTTCTTCCTTTCTAAATTCTGAGAGTCTGCCCACTTCTGATTGGTCAGATGGCCCAGTATCATTGGAATGTTGGAAACTAAACACCCATTATATTGGAAATTCAGCATTGGGGCTTCCACAATCCACAGCAATTGTCCAAACTGCAGGACAATAACAATGGCATCAATTTTAGCATATGAATTTACACCCAAGTCTAGTAATAAAGCGTCAGTAGAACTAATTGATCCACAAATCACAAGCTACAACTACAGCAGAACATTTTTCAGTGGTAGCTTTCAATACACTATGGATGTTATAGTCATAAGAATTAACAAAAATGGTCAATGCCAGTAGGCTCATGGTTAGCGTGCCAACATATATTAGTACTAAGACAGTTGTGGTGGCCTAAGTTCCATTCCCGGCCTGAGGTCCTTTGCCAATCCTGCTCCTCTCTCCGTCCCATGCTGACCTGTCTCTCTACTGTTCTGCCAATAACTTATTATACAGTCCTCAGCGTAATTGACTACACCCCATTTTGAAAATGAATATTTTTATCCATTTCTCAGTGAATAGGCAATGTATTTTGGTGCATTTAAACAAAACAGATATATTTATTAAAATAATATTTTAGTCACTAAACATATTTAGAAATTGAAAGATAATACAATTAAATTCAAGCTAAATATTGCAAAACAAATTACAACCTAAACTAAATTTTTCTGCTTCTCTTGATTTTTCCTTTTTTTTTTAATTTGTATTTAATATTTTTCTATAACATATAAATTTGGGTGTACTAGCTTTTGGACCATTATTGTAAGTTATTTTGTTAGATAAGCTCCAGATGTGGCTTCAGTACTAACTAATCTAATGTACAAATATAATATTGTATAGCCTCCTATTAAAAATATGAATTTAAAAGATAGATTTGTGAGGGGTGTACTTATATATGCTGAGCACTGTATATAAGAAAAGAAAGCAAGCTTGTGACAAAAATGCCACTAAAATGAAAAAAAATATAATTGGGCAAAAAATACCCCTTCACAATGTAATTAAATGTGAAAATAAATGGCAAGGGTCCGTTTGTAGCATTACAGATACAGATATAGTTTTGTTTACTAGTTGAAACACTGAGGATTATATCCAATCACATGTTTCTTCTGAGCTAATGAATACAATGGCCAGACACATTTAGATTAGTCATCATGTTTTTAAAGTCTCTCATTACGAACAACAGATTCATTTCATAGCTTCAGTAATTATGAGTTTTTGAGTTACCAATAAATGTTTTGTCTCAATAATAAATACTTCTTCTCAGAAAAATGTGGTCAACATGAAACCACTACAATGTTTGAGGGTCAAAGCAGACGAGGTTTGCAGGCAGCCAGTGGTTGGCATTAAGCAAATCTGTTAAAGATCAGTTATAGAAGTGAAACTGAAATTGCTGTTGGGTTCAGCAGTTTCGAATGAGCCGCTTCTTTCTTTTAGGAGACAACAGCTTTGTCTTGCATTCTGATCTTTAAAATTCTGCAGACCTTTTACATTTTACAGACAGCGACATCAAACACTGCATGAAGGATAATATTCAGAAAACCATAATAGGGCACCTTAAATAAGTGCTACTATTGATTGTTAAATAAAATGTAATTATTTATTTATAAAAACTTTCATTTCAATTCTGTTGTTTGAGTAAAACATCATTATGTTGCAACACTACAACACACGTTCATCATGATGATGCTTTATTTCGTGCTAAAACCTATTTTTATATATTTGATACACTCTCAGAAATAAAATACAAATGCTGTCACTGGTGCATGTTTGTACCTAAAGAGTCCACATTCGAAGGTTAATGATACATACAGTATTACAGCCTAAACTGATCACATTAGTACCTAAAAAGTACAAAAGTATACCTTTTAAAAAGCTACTACACCATTATTTTTAAGAGTGTTGGCCTCATTAAAGGAATGAGATAATCTGACATTTTTATGACATGCTAAAGTTAGTTTATGTTGTGAAATGCCATGTGGTGTGACTCTAGGAAAACTATAATCAAACACTTCATTACACTGGCTGTTTAGTTGAGCAGGTCAGCCTCTGGCTCAACCAATGACACACATTAGAGACAGATCTAGCTGTTTGTCTGAACAATGAAAACAGTGTTTCCACTATCAAAACTGTCCAATTTTCAACATTCATCCACATTTTAACAGAGATAAACAATATAAAATTGTTGTTTATATACTTTATACTAAGTTTTTTTTTCCAAAGCTGAACAGCAGTATAAGTGACATCAGCATATACTGCAAGTCTATTGGTTCCAGAAGTCATGTTAAATGTATGTGTAATGAAGTTTAAGTATGTTCAATGCATTTGCGCTGCCAGTGGCAATGCCAGCAACAGTTGACTTCATAATACATGTTTTCAAGTTGAATGAGGTTTAAATGTCTGCCTTAATTTCTTTGAGTGTTTAATCTAACAAATGCCACAATGTAATTCAGGAAGTCTATAATGTAACTTAAGGTGAACTTGCAGGCAATTTTTTTATGCACCTATAAATTTAGATTTGTTTTTAATATTTTTCATTCTTCTGTATAGAAAGCATCCAAAAATGTACTTTCAACTCTTTAACTTCTCCCTGCCTAAGTTGCCAGCCACTGCCAGCATTTTTTATTTTCGCCTTCAAAAAATGACTTTTGCTGCTTGTTAAAACTACTTATTTTAAATGAGTTGAAACAACACAATTCTTAAGTTTTTTTTTGGGACAACTGAATTGTTTTATGTTCAATCCACTTAAATTTGTAAAAGCGATTAAGTTAACTAAATTGATTTGTGTTGAGACAACATGAAGGAATTGTGTGGAACCCAGCATTTTTACAGTCTACATTTGGTTCCGCCCTCCGAATATTTTAGAATAGGAAAATATGACCATATTATACATGTCACACTTTGTATATGTCAAACCACAACTTCAAATGATAAGAGATATTTCCTTTCAATAAGACATGCAATTACAATAATGGGGTGAAGCTAGAAGCACAGATGGACTAGCTGTTACCATCTGCACTGAGGTCTGTGAGCAATTAACTAACTAGCAGAGGTATACAGATAATGAACAATGCCGCTGATGCATGACTTCCAGTCAAATCTAAACCATAACAACAACTTTCTGCATGCGTTTTGATTCTAGATGTATAAAACTAAACCCTAAATGACTAAAAATGACAAAAACTTTATAAATAACTGGTGTTAGTTAAAACAGTTAAAAAAGTTTTTAAAAATAAAAACTCTAATGACACAATTATAGTATAATTCAACAAGAGGTATACATAAAACTAAGCAAATACCAAATCCAGAATACAAGTAAGCTTACGCTGTGTTACTGAAATACTGTCCCATAAACTGCCTCCACCAAAAGGTCATTGTCCATCTCTGGTACAATTGCTTTGCTTCAGTGGTCACAGCTAATATCCTCTCACCCAAACAAATATGTGAGTCACAGTGCGGATGTCCACAGATAAAGCCAATATATTGTCAAAAGGACCCCAGGTCAAACCCCCTCCAGTGGCTTGTAACATTTCGGCTAATGGATTAGGCAAAATGAGAGCAGATGCAGCTGTCATGTCAGGCTGGCTGTCTGTGGCACAGCCCCGGCTTACTGTACTTACATGGAGCCATATTTCGTATGGTTGGCATAGCTCTGCGGGGGCTGGAGGCAAGTGGTGTGTGTCAAATCATCTCCTTTATAGTTCATCCAAGGAATAGATAATATGTCTAAATACTACTTTCAAACTAAATATAATGGGCATGCAGCTCAGCAACAACAGATCAGATGATCCTGATATACTCACAGTCAATTTTTCTTTTCTTTCTTCGTTTAGAGGTAAAAAATAAAAAGGTTACATAAGCTGAAGTATACATTCTAAAAACAGCAAATTAAAAATATCTGATAAGTGACAGGCCCGTAGCCAGCCTGGTGAAAGGGGTGGTTCTTTTTGGACCTTTTGCAGTTATTTGCCTCATTTTCTATTTAATTATGAGGTTTAAATACTGCATTGTAGTGACATTTTAAGCACTGTTTTTAGCTGGATTAGCTTGTGGGATGGTCATCATAACCACACTTTTTGATATACCAAAAATATTTCCTAAAGATTTATAATAAAGAAATGTGAAATGATACTTATTTTTAATATACATATTTATTACATAAAATATTATTAGAAAGTAAAAACTGCAGCCTATTGTCATTTATAAGGCAAATTAAAAACAGGCCAGCACATTCAACTTTTCTTTTGAATAAAATAAATGAAAACATAATAATAATAATAATAATAATAATAATAATAATGTAGAGCTTCACAATTTTTCTAGCCTCTCTTGTAAAAAAAGTACATTTGAAAATCCATGGATAACAACAATAGCCAAAATAGTATTCAAATCAATTTCAATATGGGCCGCCTTTGGTGCTTCACACCTTTTTATTGCTCATTTTTTGCTTCAAGAATAAGGTCCATAGAATAAAATGTTTTCTCTGTTTAAAAACAATGCAGTAGCGAAAGATGACTTCTCTTACGTCAGATTGTAAAATGAAAATATTAAGCATTGGACAAAACTGATTAGCTGAAGTCACACCGAAGCGACAGCCAACAGAGGATTCCGCTTGGTCTTAAAGCCTTTTTCGATGGGTTATTTTCACTATTTTTTATGGAATAGCAGTCTGGACCTTTGTCAGTGAGGGCTGGGTCTTCCGAACCACCCAAACCCCCCCTGGCTACAGACCTGAGTGATGTGGATTTGGTTGTGCAAGTGCTACAATTCGGCAAGTCATGCTTATTTAAGGGTGCCATAGACTGCACTGGTTCAATGTGTTAAAATGTTCTCTGATATCTACATAGTATAAAAGTAAAACAAAATAATAGAAACATCAGAAACATGCTCATTTATGACCACAGGAATTACCCCTAGAGTGAAAAGCTCAGTTTTGACCATATTTGGAATGCTTGTGAATATTAATGAGCACTGCTCTGATGTTCCAGCAGCTCATGTCAGTGTCTGACGCACACACACACACACACACACACACACACGCACGCAGTGTAAATAAATACATAATCTGACTTGCCCAAATTTTGCATTCTGATAATGAGATTTTTTTTTTTTTAAGATTATTTTATTTTTAATTTTGGTCAAAATCAGCTTCCATTTAAATATATCAGGGCCACTGAAGAGCAACAGTCAAAAGCATTTAAATTACAGTTTTAAAATTTATAGTTTTTAGCAATTATAATTTAAATTGTTAATTACAGAAAGCTATTTCATGCCTTCAGAAGATTAATAGAGAAAATAAATAGAACTTGAGTCATATGGACCACTTTTATAGTGTTTTTGGGAAAGATCTGCATCAGGTTTTCTTTCTAAATACATCCATTTTTGTTCCATTTAACAAATGGTTTGGATCAGCATGAGGATGAATAAATACTGGCATTTTGGTTCTCTTTAAGGAAACAAAAAGCAGAAATAAAACGAGATGAAATGCAGCTGATATTATAAGCAAAGAAACTGGGAAAAGAAAAAAGTCTAAACAAAATGAAAAGTTTAGTCTGGTGTTAGATCATAGAAAACATTTAATATTTTATGAGCCACGCTCTCCAGATTCACTGAAACCTCGCGTTAAAAAACTCCATACATGGTTTCCACACACTCATGTCACAGCACATATGCACCACTCAGTATTTTTAGCTCAACAACTTGCCACACTAGCATAATATATCATGGAGAGGAACCTCTGCGCTCATGTGCGTGTGTATGTGTGTGGATTGTTGGGAGATAAACTGACAAGTATGTGTGAGTGGGAAACAGTGAAAGTGTTTTCACCTATTCAACACTCACTCAAATAAAAACATAAAAAACAGCAACCTAAAGAGTCGATGCTAGCCACAACTGTCTCCATCTGTTAGCGCAGGCAACACCTCCACATGCTTCTTAATCTCTGGGCCTCTGTCTGTCCCCAGTCTAGATTAAAAATACAGGAAAAGCTCACTCTGGCAAAGTAAACACTTCAACCGTGCCCTTATAAAAAGGGTTATTTATGGACAGGGCACCGCTAGGATGGATGTTAGCACACTAGCCTAGCGTTTGAGGTTTAGCTTCTCAGCAGGGCATTGAGAACAGAGGTGTATGAGAGCAAAGAAATATATACTCCGAAGATCAACTCCCTTAAAGAAAGGTAAAATAGTTAAAGTTTTAGTAAGCATTACTAGTGTGGTTTTATAGGGAAAATGTGAGAAAGCTGTTGTATTTAGGCTAATATGAGGGTCGTTAGTGTAAAAGTGTACCCACCGGGAAGAATGGAGAAGTATGCAAGGCCTTTACACATGTGACCAGAACTAATAAGAAGACCCGGGTGGGCTTTCTTTAACACACACTCTCACACACACAAAAGCACAAAGACTGTGCTGGCATGGCTTTGCAAAGACAGCAACATTATGAGTTTTCAATATACAATTACACTCTAAAAATATGCAGTAGGTAGTGAATTAAATTCAACAACATGTGCAAAACTAAATGTAACATGCAACAGTATTATGAGTGATTTTAAAAGTTGCGAGGATATGGTTGCAAATTTTGTAATTATGATTTAAAACAACACAAATGTAATTTAAAACCTCAAACCCCAGACTGGTTCTCTGTGCTTGTTTGCAACGTTGCATCATTTGTGACTGTTCAAAAAATTGTACAATAACTAGTGGTGTAACGGATCACAAATCTCACGGTTCGGATCACACTAAGGTTTTTGAGTCACGGAGCGGACCATTTTTCGGATCAGCAAAAAAGGGAGGAGACACATGTCATTTGCTTTCCATTTATACAAATATATTACTGCAAAAACCAATGGTTTTAACAAACATAACTTAGAACCTGTAGTTTTAATAAAAATTTAAATCAAGAAAGAACCAGCTGAAAAAAAGGTATGAAAATATGAAAAATGATCTTTGCTACTGTTGCTGATAATGCTAAATATAGAAATCTAACATCTTGTACAACATATCATATTTATTTTCAATTAATGATTCAACAATTCACACATTAAACTTCATGTTTCATCATAGATGTTTCATTTTTGAAAACCTATTCAGTGACATCATTTTAATGGTTGTTTTTCGCCACCCATTGGTTAAACAATGTAACTGCTACAACATTCACGAGCGTCAAGTTCCATTAAACGTGATTTTAATCTTTACCATAAACATCAGTGTTTATATCTGAACTATAAACTGTTATCCCAGTGCTTCTGTGTTATTAATTTGTTTGTAACTAACTGAAAAAGTGTAAAAACTGAATCTCTCTCGATCAAATGCAGATTTGAATGAAGCGCTTCGAAGGATTAATAAACATATGCAAATCATTATTTATCATTCATGTTGCACGGATTTGAATTGAGATCACAATCTTTTCATGTTTAATTGTGCAGCTTTACACGGAATGCATTAATGCAGGCTAAACAAACAGTGACAGAAAACCCCTTTAATAACCTAACAAAGCATTTAGGTCCCACCACAACTTTTTCCTTCATCATTATATTTTACAGGGAAGCCAAAATGCGGGAAGCGATCTCTCTGCAATTGTTATAAATGTTGGATTAACCTACAAGTTAAAAAAAAGTTATTAATCCGCGGGTCACTAGCGTTCCGAACTGTGGGTTGTAATCCATTACACCCCAAACAAAGAAAACAAAGAAAATGCTTCTCATTACAAGTTTGGTACAACGCTTTTTAAAGCCTCATATTCCATTTGCAAATCATCATTATACTGCACACTGTTAACAATTTCCTGTAGAATCTACAGTAACTTACTGGCAGCAGTTCACCAGTAACTTACTGTAAAAGCAAAAATACTGCATTTACATTTACAGCACCGTTTATCTTGCTGTATATTTACAGAATTGTATGCATATCTTTACTGTAAAACAAACAGTAATTTTCAATGCAACTTTAAAATACAGTAACATACTACATAACTGTCCTATAGTAAAACAGTTTATATTACAGTTAAATACTGTGTAATTCACAAAAAACGTTAACAGTGTAAGTGGCCAAACTTAAGACAAAATGAGAAATGTGTTTATGCAGAGCTGAGCAGCATTTCGTGTGAATCAAGCTGATATGAGAGACTGAAAACTCTGGATCATGAGCTGTTTTGTGTGTAAATGAACACGTGCATTTACATTTTTGAAGGAAAAAAATCACAAATTTAGCAATTTGATCATCAGCACCGAGCCATTTTGGTATTTTCAGATTTAAAATTAACATTGCAATAACACTCCATTAATGTGTTTAGGAGCTGCTCTGTCCAGATATACAGAAGGTCACACTGACCCGAAGAACAACAATCAAAAGAACAGGCCAATTTCAAATCTCTTTAAAAGCCTTCATCTGTTTGCCAGACTTATTAGTGAACGTCTGATCTTCAGGTTGCTTCACTGTATATCCAAGACACTGACCTTGCCATGGAAGCACTGGCATGACTTTAAGAATAAAGAATGATTTATCTTGTCCTTGCATTTTTTTTTTACCTCAAGGTTCAAGGATGTTTAGTACCAAAGACTAAATATTAATTTTCTACCTTCCATTTTCAAGTTCTGGGGTGTGTAACCTCCTAAATCGCAACTCTCAGTGAATAAATAAAACAGAATATGGCAAAGGAATACTGTGTGTGTGTGTGGTCTTTTCAACATTTAATTTATTCAATTTTAGATTTCCTAGCATGTCAAAGTTTTATGATCCCTGTTGTTTGAATGGAAACACAAGGCAAGGAAAAGCAAGCTAAAATACAAACAAAGTGACAAACCATTATACTGGCTTAGTGAATCACTTTTTTTAAGTTAATGGTTTATATTAATCATATTAATGGTTAATATCAAGCCATTTATATGCTGGGCAAAAAATTAATTGCAATTAATCGCATCTAAAATAAAAATTTGTTTTAACATAATATATAAATGAGTATAAACTATATATTTATTATTTATATGTGAAACAAACACACATACACTCAAAAAATGATTTTGCTGCTTGTTCAAACTACTTATTCAAAATGAGTTGAAACAACACAATTCTTGAGATTTTTTTGGGACAACTTAATTGTTTTATGTTCAATGCACCTAAATTTGTTAAGGTAAGTTAATCGATTTGTGTTGGGACAACATAAATGGATTGTGTGGAATCCTGCATCTTTTTACAGTGTATATAGAAACAAAACTATACAAAACAATTTTGTTACATAGATATTTACATTTAAATAAGATTTGTATCATATACATATATATTTTATATCTAAATATGAATAAACATTTTCTGAAATATATGCATGCATGTCTGTATTTATATACATAATAAATATACACCGTACACATACATATATTATGTCAAAAAACACTTATTTCACATGGTTCATTTACAGGCAACAGGTTTACTCACTTTTATAAGTAAAGTCAATCAATTACTTTAAAAGCAATGGGTTTACTCACTTTATGTCAAATAAACTAATCGCTTTTTACAGTGTGAATAATATACACCCAGTACAGTAAAAAAAAATGTAACATGACGAAACAGTACAATAAATATGAGATTACTTGGCTGATTCATGAAACTAAAAAGGTCAAGTTCAGTGTTACAAACTCAAAACAAGGCAACAGAAGCTAGGAAGCAGATTCACGACCTCCTAAAAACACATGCTCATTAAAATCTTCACACCTTCCTCTTTAAACACCACTTAAACAAGCTTTAACAAAGCTAAAGCGACACTATAATGCAAAAAAAAAACTAGAGTGTACCAATCTATTGGTTTTGACTCAGTGACACATATAAAATGATGACACGGTGTTGATTGAACTGCTAGGATAAAATCAATACCACAAATTGTGAACACACAGACCACTATTTTAGGCTAAGGGCCAACCCTTTAGGATCTATGTCTGCCAGCACCTGTTAACCCCAGCCAACACCCTCCAGACCCTGTGGTTTCACGCTACAACCATCCCGATCCGACTCCACACAGAACATGAGGTGAGGGGTTAATCTGATATTGTGCTGAAGGAAACTACAAAGCAGCGAGCAGATGGCCATCTTTGAGCAAGGTTTCTAATACAAGAAAGCCAGAGATGGAAACAAGAGAAGCATTTTTGGACTTAAACCACAACATTTTTTGGCTTTGCATTCACGTCTTTCTGTAGATGATGAACAGATAAAGCAGCGCAAACAGCACATGCGAGGTAAACAGAACCACTGCTGTGTTCCTCAATGAGAGAAAAAAACAATACAGGTCATGTTTATGAAATATTATTGTAGGAAATGCTGCATTTCATCATTTTTAAGTTTACTTTGCTAGTCAAATAAAGATGAAGATAGGAAGTGCTTTACAAGAAGTTCAGCTGACTGTGAGATAAAAGTCCATCACATTGTTTCCCACAACAGACCCCCTCTGTCAGATCCGGCACATTAAATACCATTTGCTGACTTTGAGACTGGGACTATTTAAACCTCCTCATGACATTTTAAGTAAATATGTACAAGTCAAGCTATATCATGTTATAGTTGTATAGTGAAACAGTTGAAACTGACTGATTGTCATAAACTGACAACTGACTTAAAGGGGCAGTTCACCAAAAAATTTAAATTCTGTCATTATTTAATCACCCTTCATTCATTTCAAACCTGTTTTTGGTTTCTTTCTTGTGTGGTATAAAGGGATAGTTCACCCAAAAATGAAGATTTACTCAGTATTTACTCTCCCTCAAGTGGTTACAAACCTTTATGACTTTCCTTTTTCTGTTAAACAAAGAAAGAAAGCTGAAAACCTGTAACCATTTACTTCCATAGTAGGAAAAACAAATACTATGGAAGTCACTGGGTACAGGTTTCCAGCTTTCTTCACAATTTCTTCATTTGTGTTCAACAGAAGAAAGTAACCAACTTATAAAGGTTTTGTAGCCACTTGAAGGTGAGTAAATAGTGAGAAGATTTTCATTTATGTATTTCAGTATGAAGACATTAGAGTCATCACACTTTAACAAACATGAGGTTGCTTTGTGGTTTTTAGCTGATGCATGAAACGATCACAAATATGAGATCCATATTCCAGATCACAAATATGTCAAGTTCAGTATATTGTGGTTAAAAAGAAGACTTTTGCCAAAATAAAACACACAACACAGTCGAAGAATGCAAAACGAGGCAACAGATGCTGGGAGGCAGACTGATGAGCTCCTAAAATACATGCTCATTAAAAATGCTTGTACTTCACACCTTCCTCTCTGAGCACATTTAACCAGGCTACAACGGGCTTTACTGCTTTTAAATGTCTACTCCATCTTGCTGAAAAGCGATAATCGTGGTCTGTTATTTTGACTTCATACAAACCAAAATGCTATGATTTTATGTCTAAATAAAGCATATTGACAAAAGTAGATCCAACATTTTAGTATGAGAGCATAATCTTGTTGCTTGCTGACATCCACTGGCCTGGATGTATGAAATTTTACTAACAGCTGGCGACTGAACCGCTTTATCTTCTTTCACTTTCTTTGATGCTTTGCCATTTTAAATATGAATTAAGTAAACAAATTGTGCTAATAAAACATATAATGATAATGTTTTACAATAAGGTTTTAGTTTATGTATTTACTAACATGAATAATAATGAACAGTATTTTTACAGCATTTATTAATCATATAGTTCAACATTTACTAAAGCATTATTCAAAATCCAAAGTTGTGCTTGTTAATGTTGTGAACTAACAATGAATGACTTTTTTACCATTGACTAACAATAACAAAGATGAATAAATACTGTAAAAATGTACAGTTCATTGTTTGTTACCATTAACTAATACAACCATTTTGTAAAGTCCTTACAATCTGCTCAGATTGCAGAGTGATGAAATCAGGAACACAACTCCATGTAAAATCATCTAGAAAGAAATGGCAAGAATGATGTATTACGTTACATAACATTAAATACATTTCTCTCATAATTCATTTGCTTAGAATTAAGAGCATGAAATATAGCCCCCAAAACGACTGAATGCACCTTTGTACGCAGCTGTTCAGCAAGTTCACTGGGATGATGATGATGATGATGGGATCTACAGGTTTCGCAAAAACACTGAATCATAAGTATTCTGTAACCCAACACATACCGGTATAATTCAAATATGACAGTCCAAACAATGTCTTTCCCAACTGCAACCTCAGACACTGAATGAGCTTCTCCATATAAATAAAGCAATTCAATACCACCATACAGACTATATAGCTACAGACACAACTAACTGACCATTCTTGATCATTTTGACAAGTCAATCACAATAGTATACGTAAGAAAATGTAAACATATAAGTGAAATCCGCATTTAGATTAAATATAGGCATTGGTTTATCTATTAAAGATATTGCCAACTTTTTTTGTCTCAGAAATATTTAAATCCGTGTCCACTGTGTTCATAACCAAAGAAGTTAACGTTCACCCAAATAACAAGTCTTCAAAAGAGATGTTTGACAGCAACAGTGGGCTTCTTACCTGCAGTTAAAGCACTGAAGTCTTCTTTGAAACAAACAAAAAACCGCTTCGCTTCTCACAGACTGGCACTGATTTGAATCCCGGTTAATCCGAACGAGCGACGAGACTTTCAGTCCATAAACTTCACCAGGAGCGCTCGTGTCCGCCCGCAACACACGTGTCTATTTCCAGCCAAAGGATGATTTCCTAAACACTGAAGTGATTGAAATGGGCTCCTGTGTATTTTTAGAGGCGCAAACTCCTGGAAGCCCGTCTCTTGTCTGTCACTGGCAGCCGGGAGTGAGTGTTTCGGTGAGGAATAACGGGAGGTGAGCTTCAGTTCACAGTGGAGTTATTGTCCGCTAGTGCGACCCGGCGGCCGCTCGTGGAAAAGGGCTGGGCTCCAGACATCGCCTAGCAGTCCATACACAAGAGACTCCTCACACACACAAAAAACAGCCATGTTTACTCATCCCACCAGTGATTTTCAAAGAGTCTTCTCTTTTTAATAATTTAGATGCTGTTTGTCTGTTTGTTTGCTGGAAACCGAAAATAATAAAACACGCATTTGTTTGTTAGTGCCATATAAAAATGTAAACAAAACATATTTTTGTTTGTCATAAAATGTATTCATTTGGTGGTTAAAGTAAAATATTTATGTTTCTTAATAATGTTTTTGTTTAGCGGGTTTTGTTTAGAGGCATTTGTTTTGAAGCCCATTTGTGTGTTTATTTTTATGTTAAAACATTATTTTGTTTGTTCAGTTAATGTGGTTTTTATATATTGTTATTATCATTATTTTTATCATTATATAATAAAACAATGTTTGTTTTGTAAAACAATTTAACCCACATATTACTTTTTAACATTTTTATTTTATTTTGTGTGGTAAAACAATGTAGCCTAATATTTGTTTGGTAAACAATGTAGCCTGTTCTTGGTAGTTAAAACATTATTTTGCTTGTTAAAACAATGCAACAATTGTTTACTAAACAATATTTCTCTATTTAAATAGGTTGGTTGGTTTGGTTTGTTTGACAGTTACTTGGTAAGTTATTTATAAAACATTGTATTGTTTGTTTCGTAAAGCAACCTGTATTTGTTTGTTTGTTTGGTAATTATTTTGTTGTCCAAACAAGCCTGTATTTTTTTTCTTTGTGTGGTGGTTATTTAGTTGTATTTGATGGTTATTTGGTTGTTATTTGGCTTCTATCTATCTATCTATCTATCTATCTATCTATCTATCTATCTATCTATCTATCTATCTATCTATCTATCTATCTATCTATCTATCTATCTATCTTGTATATTTCAGATGCTCTTCTATTAGCTCAAGTGTCATTGCCATTTTAAAACAGTGTAAACGGAAAGCCCCATTCAGCCTCATTCAGCTTCAGCTAATAAAGGAGGTGACAGGGCCAAAGGTCATGTTTGGGCTTACTATCAGTGCAATGATGTGTAAAACTGTGAGGTAATCCAAAAAGCGTGGGAAACAAAAAGTCAGGATTTTTAAAATCAGTTTATTCATTTGTGAAATAACCATAATTCCAGCTCTTATTCAACTATCTTTTAAACATGTCACGTTTTTACCAGTGTGTGTGTTCGCTCCAGAGAGCTGTGTTTTGTGTGCACCCACAGATGGAGGGTGTGTTTGGTAGGTGTTTGTTTGAGTGGGTGTGTCTGTCTCTCCGTGCGGTGGGAGTTCACAGTGTGTGTGCCAAAGAAAGAGCTCACAAACACACTGTTGAAAACACACCCAGTGGTGCCACACCTCTCCTCCAGCATCACAGGGACGATCGGCCAATCCTGCTGCATCTCACAGTGGGCATCAGTCACACACAGCCAATCTGCGGGCACCTCCTCCACACCTTCAAAGTAAACCAACATCAAGGCCTCACACTTTTCCACAAACACAGCTTGTTTATTTGATCATTCATTTGCTTTGAAAGTCACCGTCTGATGGTGTATATTTGGAGTATATTTGTTGGACGGTTTCTGTGCAAACATTAACAGAGGTGATATAGAGACCAAAAGCTTAAATTACAGTTATTTAACACACACACACACACACACACACACACACACACACACACACACACGTACAGCTATATTTATGGGGAGGTAATATAAATGTACTGTAAAATGTAAAGTACTGTACAAACACCCCCGTCCCAATCCTACCCCTAAACCAAACCCTCACTGGAAACAATTCTTACAATGCATTCTTACATTTTCAAAATACTTCATTCTGTGTGATGTATGAGCCATTTTCCTCATGGGGACCAAAAAGTGTCCCCCCAAGGTAAAACATTTACTAGTATTGTTATTACTTGTGGGGACATGTGATCTCCATGACACAAGGAATACAAGGTATACACAGACACACACACACACACACACACACTCACACACACACACACACGCACGCACGCACGCACGCACGCACACACACACACACACACACACACACACACACACACACACACACACAAACACTCGAGTTAAAGTAGTCAAAGGTAAAAGGACGTTTCTCTTTACAGACTTGTAGTGCTGTCTATAACCAGAAGATGCCGCTGTTAACAAATGATAATATTGTTAAAGCAGGTGATTCACTTTGTACTCCAGTAATATTCCACAATTTCACTGTAATGTTTACTCTAGTAATATCCCATATTAAAATTAACTGTGCAATTCATAATTTTAAAATGTAAATGTTTTATGTCGGATTAGATACATATGATTGAACTCTGATTAGGGGAAAAAAACTATTTTACATGGTGATGACACGCGTCAGTTGTTCAATTTTCTAACTTATATATCAAATGTTAACAATCATAATTGAAATTACAGTGTAACTACATTGATTTTAGAAGGGGAAAAATACAAAACAGTCCATTAAGAAGTAGTACACAAAAATAGCAAACCACTTGCTAATTTACACAATTGTAAAAAATGTTTTCTTTTACTGTTGTGTAACACTCACACGCATACGCACACACGCACACAAACCCGTCTCGTTTTTATCAATCTAAAAACTGTAAATGCAGTAATAATAAGGTAAAAGCATGATAACATTTAAAACACTGAAATTATTTTTAAATAAATGTATAAATTTCTGATCAGATTCAGTTCAGTTTTAGGTTTAAAAAAATATTAAATTCTGCGTTTTATGTAAAAGAAGGGTTCTTCGGGTGCAAATCAAAACAAATATTATTTGTGGTATTATTACAAATAGCAGCCTTCTTGCTGTGAAGCGACAGCGCTACCCACTGCGCCACCGCGCCACCCTTATATAGATTTTAAATCCATTAAAAAGGTTGAACACACAGATTTTTTTAGCAATTGTCAATACAACAACCAGCACTGTACAAAGCGATTATTCTCTTCACTTAAAAAAAATTGTAAACCCATTGTAACTAGGAACTTATTTGTTTTTTCAGAATTATGTACATATTAATTTATTAATTTTAAGACAAGTTTGCTCACTTTTTTGAAGTACTGTGAATACAACTAATTGCTTTTTACAGTATGCCATAACTTGGAAAAAAATAATTCAGTAGTCTTCTACAACAATACTATTTTTTGAAATTCTGCACAAATATAAAACCCACCAAAAAACATTTATATTTAAATTGCATGTATTTACTAGACTCTTTTATACATATGGTCTAAAAAAACAGGAACATAAGCAATTTTCAACCAACAATATTCAGGATAAAATGCTGTTATTAGACAGCTAGAAGTTGTGTGTGTCCATGCTTGCATTTGTTTAATATGATAATAATAATGATAAGGGTGATGATGTCAAGAGCATGTTTTTGATTGTTTGAATGTGTTATGACAGTTGTTTTTAATATTAAAGTCATGTAAATAAAGGCTTTTTCATTTTTCCACAGCTTTTCAAGTGCCTGATGAGTTTTTTGATGATTAAAAGGAATCCCACATCCAAAGAGCGCCGATAAACAGAGTTTATACCCCTGTAGCATCTTCTGCATGTTTTTAGGTGTTATGAAAGTCGTCTGCTTTGAGGAACTGACCTTTGACCTTCTGTGAGAGAGTCTATTTATTCCTCTGCAGTCCAGTGTTTTCTTACACGCTGAAGCCAGAAGAAGAGGAATCTGCAAACACCTCGTCTATTTGATGTAACACCTGTGTGAGGAAAACCCATGTAAGTGAACCAGCTCTCAGCTGAGCTTCTGCTGAAGGCCAGATACTGCAGGCAAAAACATTGTTTTATGTACCGCCCAATATTGAGTTTTTGGCATTTTTGGCTTTTCTATAAAGGGTTTTTTATTTGAATGCAAAGAAAACATCCAAAATACATTTTAAGTCTTTCTTTTGTCGCACTTTATCTGTTCGTATCTGTAGATTGTTCTAAACAATCAGTTTCTCAAAATATTTTTTTCTTATATAAATAAATCTCAACTTCAGCAACTCTTATAAACTTCAGTTTAAATAATGTATGTAATATACATATATTAAATATAAATGTAAAATAATATATGCATTTTTTTTTATTCATACATTCATTCATTCATTTATTTTCCTTAGTCTTAGTCTCTATTTCAGAGGTCGCCACAGCGGAATGAACCGCCAACTATTCCAGCATATGTTTTACGCAGCGGATGCCTTTCCAGCCACAACCCAGTACTGGGGATTTTATTCATACATAATTTGCATAATTATAATTAACATTTTATTCTACTAATATTTGGTTTTTATTATTAAGGGACAAGAAAATACAAAACTGAAAAAGTGAACCCCGCCCCACCCCAAGCCACACCCTGGCCTGATTACTGCCACACCTGTTCGCAATCAAGAAATTACTTTAATAGGACCTGCCTGAGAAAGTATAAAGTAGACCAAAAGATCCTCAAATGCTAGAAATCATGCCAAGACACAAAAAAAGTAAAATAAAAATAAAAAACAGGGAAGAAAATAATTGAGATCTACCAGTCCGGAAAAGGTTATAAAGACATTTCTAAAGCTCTGGGACTGCAGCGAATCAGTGAGAACCATTATCTACAAATGGCAAGAACATGAAACAGTGGAGAACCTTCCCAGGGGTGGCTGGCTGATCAAAATTACCACAAGAGCGCAGTGACAACTCATCAAAGAGGTCACAAAAGACCCCACAAGAACATGCAAAAAACTGCAGGCCTTACTTGCCTCAGTTAAGGTGAGTGTTCATGACTCCACCATAAGAAAGAGATTGGGGCAAAAATGGTTTTCATGGCAGAGTTCCAAGATGAAAACCACTGCTGAGAAAAAAGAACATAAAGGCTTATCTCAGTTTAGCTAGAAAACATCTTGATGATCTCCAAGACTTTTGGGAAAATACTCTGACGAGACAAAAATTTAACTTTTGGAAGGTGTGTTTCCCAGTATGTGTGGTGTAAAAGTAACGCCGCAATTCAGAAAAAGAACATCATACCAACAGTAAAATGTGGTGGTGGTAGTGTGATAGTCTGGGGGTGTTTTGCTGCTTCAGGACCTGGACGACTTGCTGTGATAAATGAAACCATGAATTCTGCTGTGTAGCAAAATATCCTAAAGGAGAATGTCCGTCCATCTGCTAGTGACCTCAAGCTGAAGCAAACTTGGGTTCTGCAGCAGGACAATGATCTAAAGCACACCAGCAAGTCTACTTATTAATGGCTGAAGAAAAACAAAATAAAGACTTTGGAGTGGCCTAGTCATGCTGTGGCTTGACCTTAAAAGGTGGTTCATGCTCAAAAACCCTCCAGTGTGGTATTCTCATTCTCCACAGCACTGTAACAGACACATTGCAAGTTATTGAAAAGGCTTTATTGCAGCTAAGTGTATATATATATATATTCATTCATTCATTCATTTTCTTTTCGGCTTAGTCCCTTTATTAATCTGGGGTCGCCACAGCGGAATGAATCGCCAACTTATCCAGCATATGTTCTACGCAGCGGATGCCCTTCCAGCTGCAACCCATCTCTGGGAAACATCCATACACACTCATTCACACTCATTCACACACATATACTACGGACAATTTTAGCTTACCCAATTCACCTATACCGCATGTCTTTGAACTTGTGGGGGAAACCGGAGCACCCGGAGGAAACCCACGCGAACACGGGGAGAACATGCAAACTCCACACAGAAACGCCAACTGACCCAGCCGAGGCTCGAACCAGCGACCTTCTTGCTGTGAGACGAACGTGCTACCCACTGCGCCACCGCGTCGCCCATATATATTTCTGGGCTGAGTAAAAATCATGCAGCGGAAAGACAATTACATGATGACAGAATTTGTATTTTTGAGTGAACTCTCCTTTTAATGAGCTTTTTTTTCTACAAGCTGCTCATACGAATGTTTCTCAGAGTCTCATTAATCTCTGACACATAACAATGAATCATATTATGCGCAGCAATGTTAACGTAGGCCTGTGTGGGAATCATCATGACACATTTACCCTGTGACAGCAGTGAATGTCATCTCTTCTTTTCTTCTGCTGATCTGCTCACTCTCTGCTGTTCAGTTTGCGGGATGTCATACGTTAGTCTCAAACGTCACATACTCCACCCACAGTCTAATAAACTGAACACATGTATATTACAATACATTATACATTACACACTAATATACTCAACTAAGCTGGGTTTTTTGGTGTAATAAATTTTAATCTGATTGGCTTTGAAGAGTAAAAGCACAAAAGAGTTTTTAGATGAGTGTGTTCTAGTGTGTGGAAACAAAATTGAGTTTACCGGTGTAATAAAGCACTTCAGAAGATTACAGTTCGTTAAGGTAAGTGATGTCTAATTTTTACTCCAATCATAATAATCTACTCTGATTTGGCTTAAACAGTATATATATACACCACATGCATATGCGCCTGCACACACAGAGTTTGTGTTAATTTATTTTTAAATTTTTTTACGTTTAGATATAATTTCTTTAATTTAAACAAACTTTTCTGTTTTTATATATTTTAAAATGAAACGTAGAAAAGCTGAATTTTTAGCATAGTAACTCATGTTTTCAGTGTCACATAATCCCTTCATAGAAATTCAAAACTGTAAAACAATTGTTGCTGCTTAATATTTTTAAGTTGAATCAAATGAACTCTTCAAGTGTTTTTAATTAACACTGACTTAAAAATCAAGTCGAATTTGGCAGAACTTAAAAGACAAATCTGAAACATATTTACCAAATTTTCATAATTTAATAATTACTTAAGCGGCCATGACTTCATGACAAATGAAGAGCAATTTCTTATGATCAATATTGAAAACCTCTGTGTTGTTTAAACATAATTTGTTAACTGTGACAGATTTATTTGTAATCTTTTTTTGGAACAATGTATGTTTTTACTTGTATAAGTCTTTTTTGATAACTTAAATACACATTTGCAGAATTATTTTAGTTTAAAAATGTAAACAGACATAAAATAATAACAATAACAATACTTTTCCAAAAAAAATTGAATTTGTGTATATACAGCATATGACTGTATATGGTATAATAAATTGATTAATAAACTATTGATTAAAGGTATAATAAAATAGATTTTTTTTTAATAATGACAATTTACAACCTTAAAGTTTGAAAACATGTCCTACATTTAACATAAACCTACCTCAATATGAAGTAATAAATAAATAAATAACCACATTTAACAGAGTTATTACAGATTCAGAACAGTTCATTTCTAAATCAGGCTATTATATAATAATATTGTTAAGTAAATGACTCTGATTCCCATAGTTCAAACACACAAAAGTTACTGCAGTTAAGTATACTCCTATAAAACCATAAATAAATAAAAATGGAATCCCCCTCAAAAGGTTTCAGATTCTTCCTGATAGTTGTTTATTGACTTTTTATGGTAGTAGTCAATAAAACTATAAACTTCCTGGAGGGATAAGAACAGACGGATCTTATTCGACGCCCAAGAAAATAAACTGTTTAAATGAGCTATTATTTTTCTCGAGCAGAAAACGGGGGTCGTCCTCACCTGAATCACGTGACGGTGGAGGTGGGCGTGTCCTCGACTGTCACTCACCTGGGTCACCGTGAACAGCAGTGGTCGAGCAGCGCGGTCACGGAAGCGGACACGCGGATTCAGGTGGATTGACTGAAATTGTTCATGGCTTCACCTCTGAAAACGGGCTTCCACAGACTTGACATCCAGAAAACTACGTGGGATGTTCCTAACCGATACACATCTCTCAAGCCCGTTGGCTCTGGCGCTTATGGGACAGTGTGGTGAGTGAGGATTTATAATGTGGATTCAGAAAGAATATCTTAAGTGTGGTTTATACTGGTATATACATGCATACTGTATATGACTACGTGTGTTATGGAGATTTATGGTAAAGGGAGAATTTTTTTTAATCTATAATTAAATCTATAATTATTTTAATCCGTTTTTTCTATTGTAAAGAAGATATTGTGGTATAAAAATGTTCCATTGATGTTATGATTCTTCATTGAACCATCATAGCCAATAAAGAACCTTTCTTTTTAAGAGTATAGGCTGTATACTGTATTTTTCCTACATTCTGGAAGTGATTTGGAATATACAGCAGGTAAATAAATTTTATTTTAATTTAGATTATTTCTAGTGACTTTAAACAGCATGTAGGTGCAGTAATCATTTTGAAATTATCGCAATGCTTTATTGTTTTTCTAAACACTGCTGCCATCCAACACTAAAAGCTAGTTTGAGTTTATTATGTACACATAGAGGTTCAGTATATCATTGATTTGCTAGCCTGTATGTATGACTTGAGACTGAGCAAGCCTTAGGTGATATAAACAGAAGTGAATTCACATACCTGAGGGGCAGGTTTCAGCACGTTTGCTGATAACACAGAAATTCCCCAAAAATACTGACACTGTCCAAATCAATAGTTTTCTTCTGTTATGTGCCTGGTAACGTAAGATCTATTTAGTTTTTTTTTAAGGTTAAGTCTCTGTTTGAAATAATGGCACAAGAACAGGTCATGGTCTTAAGCTTTTTTAATGTAATCCAACTTTAAATATTTTTATACAAGACTGTTGAATGCTTGATTCTGATTGGTTGATGAATATTCTAAGGTTTGCAACAGTCATGTTCTGAAGTAAAACCCTATTGGGGAAACAATAACTGATCAATTTCAAAGACAGACTTGTTGTGAGCTCTCTTGTGAATGTTATTAATCAGTTGTTTATGGATTTGTTTAAACCATATATCTGTTCAGGTTAATTCAGTGAAATTTTAATACAATTGACTTATAATAGTGAAATTCATGTGTAATAGTGCAACTACATTACACAAGATGTGGTGCTGAAAATTTCACCAATTAGAGTCACCCTGAGCAGATCTTTAGCTCAACCCACTCTCATAAAGCACCATGAATGATGTAATCGAGTTGGCAAATTTATATACAGTATGCATATTGTCACTACACTTTAAATACATTGTTTCTACAGGTAATTCAGTTGTATCATTCCCAGTGCTTAATGGAAATTTTGCTCTTCCCTTCATTAATGTTGTCAAGTCTTGTGTCTTTCTCATTTTTGTCTAATTTTCAATTACTTCTTTACTTCAAATAAAATTTTGTAATGTTGTGAATCTCCTTGTAGCTGGTTGGCTTGGTTTGTGGCTTATTAAATTCGCTTTTATGACTATTTAAAAATCCTCATATGAAAAATGAATGGGAAAATTACTTCGAGAAACGGGCAATAATGCACTTTCAAATTTTCAGATAAACTAGCTGAAGTAGATCCAGGCAGGTCTTGACTTATAGTGCAATATCACCACATCAAACGATTTCAGTTATTTCTTTACAGCAAAACAACCAAAACACATAAAGACACTGCATTGGGTTGTTTTAACCCAAATTTGGGTGAAGTTTGGACCAACCCAACTATGTAAAAATTTAACCCAACCATTTTATTTTACCACAAATTTCGTTAAAACAGTACAGCGTGTTTTAGAGTATGTCCATATTTCAATAAGTATATTAATCAACAGGATAAAATGTAATTTTATGTAAATTTTTCCATGTTTTATTACTTTCTTTTTTCAAACACACACACACACAACAGAAACAGACAGAAACATGTTGTCAGCACTTCTCTGATGATTTTATCAGTTAAAAGGTTTCACAACTGTAGATTAGAGTTTTTGTCTTAAAGACAATACACTGAAAAAAATTATTCATTGGATTTCCAAAAATCTTTAAAGGTAAGTGATTGCAAACAATTTATATTTATTTATAACAAATTGAGTTGAACATTACTAAATTTAATTTCTTTGGTTAAATTCAGCCCATATAAATTCCAGAATGAAATGAATAGAAATCCAATGAATCATTTCTTTCAGTGTAGTAGCTTACATGCTGTCTATTTCAGCTATCCAGTCCCTCTAGGATTTTGAACGGACATTTGTGGCCTAAAATGACTTTGTGACAGCTTTTTTTCTAAACTAATGGCATCTTTTTCTTCAGTTCTTGTGTTTTCCTGTGAAAATACACAAAAATCTTCCTAAAAAATGTTCCTTTTTTGACCCCAAGAACCATTGGACTCACTAAATCCTGGAGTGACTGGTTATCTGTGAAAACGCATTTGTGATATGCTGATGTCTAATGGAGTGTAATGAAAAATTGTGTGCAGTTTTGCAATTGACCAGAAAACCAAGGAAAAGGTGGCCATTAAAAAGCTGTACAGACCGTTCCAGTCTCTGATCCATGCTAAACGAGCCTATAGAGAACTCAGACTGCTCCGTCACATCCAGCACGACAATGTAAGTCTCAAATTCAAGGAGGAGCGCAATAAACCTAGAGTAGAACTGGATGTTGTGTGCTCCTGTATTATTAACATTGTTACCGTATTCTCTTACTACGCTCTTTGTGACAGCCTCATCAATTATGAATGCATATTTCTCATTCAGACTAACAGCTTTAACACTTGTTTTGTTTGTATGTGCCCCTCATAACCCCTCTGTCAATAAAAAGAGAATGAAAAGATTTGGTGATACTGTTGTTGTGAAAGCCCCCTTTTTATCTTCTCAAACCGGTTTCTGTGCTTAGTAAACAGTAGCCTGAATTAACTCACGCTGCTGTGTGTTTAATATGAGCAGCAAGAGGATCAAGAATGATTTATGCAATACTTTATCCTCTTTTCAAATCCCAGACCAGTTCAGTCGCTGGAATGCCAAATGATTTTGAGCAGTGTTTAAGTGAAGTTTACCAGGGCAAAGTTTGCTTTAATGATTATTTTGTGTTTTAAGCAACAGCAAGCAGAGATTATGGTGTCAAAAACAATGTGTACAATGTGTAAAATGCACAATGTGACCACATAGATTTTTTTGTGGTCTAGACACCCCCACTTTTTTAGTGCAATCAATAAAAGGTCAAAGATGCGATGTCCTATTTTGGTTATTCAATTACGTTTACAAAAGTGATTTTATACATAGAGATTATATTAAATTTAAGTGACGCGTATTCAATAATATTTTAAAGAATTTAAAGTAACTGAAAATAAAATAAAATCTGGCAAAATAAGGACATTTTAATGGGTACTTTCTGTAAATCAAAATGTATGATAGTATTGTTGGTTTAGAAAAAAAATACAATTAAATTGGACTTTCTAATGTATGAAAAGATTTAAGTTGTTGTGCACTTTTATTGTTTTGATGCTTGAAACTCCCTTTTCCTCTCAGACACATATACAATATTCCTTTTAAAAAGATAGTTCACCCAAAAATGTTCCAAACTTGTTTGAGTTTCTTTCTTCTGCTGAACACAAAAACAAGATATTTGAAACAATGTTGGAAACCTGTAAGCATTGACTTCCATAGTATTTGTTTTTTCATATGTGAGTAAATATTAAGTTTTATTTTTGGGTGAACTATCCCTTTAAATGAATTTATGTTAGTGAGGCTTGGTCTGAAGATGATCTGAAGACTGGACAAACTTCAAGAAGTAAATGGCATATCGATTACATATAGACCCTTATCATATTTGATTACAGAGCCCCTAATTTTGGGCCCCATGAAAGACTATAAGGTTGTGCCCCAGCTAATACTGTTAATATTAATAAAGCAGAACTTTTGGTGCTCAAAAGTGTGTGGGCCTTTAGAATCCTCTAAACCTTCCCCCGCTTAGTGGTGCCCCTGCCCTAAGGAGATGTGGTACTGAAAAAAATGGGCAAGAAAAACATAATTAACACTTTTGCTCGCAAACGTTTGTATTGCCCTGAAGAACAGAATTGTGGAAGCAAGAGGAAACTATCAGAAAGAGATGTCGGGCGCTAACCACTGCAGAATTAAATGTGGGCCTCGACTCTCCTGTTTCTACCAAAACTATTTGTCGGGAGCTCCACAGGGTCAATATACATGGCCGGGCTGCTATAGCCAAACCTTTGGTCACTCGTGCCAATACCAACCGTCAGTTTCAGTGGTCTCAGTAGCAAAAATCTTGGGCTGTGGATAATGTGAAACATGTATTGTTCTCTGATGAGTCCACCTTCACTGTCTTTCCCACATCTGGGAGAGTTACAATGTGGAGAAGCCCCAAAGAAGCATTCCACCCAGACTGTTGCATGCCCAGAAGTAAAGCATGGGGGTGAATCAGTGATAGTTTGGGCTGCAATATCATGACATTCCCTAGGCCCAATTCTTGTGCTAAATGGGACTACCGAACCATTCTGGAGGACCATGTGCACCCAGTGGTTCAAACATTGTATCCTGAAGGTGGTGCTGTGTATCAGGATGATAATGCACCAATACACACAGCAAGACTGGTGACAGAGTGGTTTGATGAACATGAAAGTGAAGGTGAATGTCTCCCATGGCCTGCACAGCCACCAGATCTAAATATTATTGAGCCACTTTGTGGTGTTTTGGAGGAGTCAGGAAATGTTTTTCTCCAGCAGCATCACATAGTGACCTGGCCACTATTCTGCAAGTAGTATGATCCCTACATGGTAACGGCAGCATAACTCCTTACTGCTGATTGGCTGCAACTGTGCTTTGGGACTTTTCACACTGTGGTCAAAAGTGTTGTTATATAACAAAGTAAACAGGGTCAATTTTGCCTGCCATATATTATCATTACAGTACACGCAGTAGCATAATAAGAAAAGTAACAAACCATAGTATACGTGCCCTTCAGTCATTCAAAGCACTGCATAGATTTCACAGCTTCCTTCGCTTTCTTGATTTATTCTGAAATGATTTGTAATGAATAATCTTTAGCATTTGATCAATTAGACGAGTCCTGATTACAAACCTGTTCTTCTTCCTGTAGGTGATCTGCCTCCTTAATGTCTTCACCCCTGATTCTTCGCTGGAGAAATTTGATACGTTGTGAGTGTCAAGGTGAACAGAATGCATTCCTGTGCAGAACTCTCGCGCTTGTCGTGACAGGCTGAAGGACGCAATGCATGCACATGTGTGGATGTATTCGTGTTTGAGTGAGAGTATGCTCTATATAGGAACTTTGCATGGTGTGTGTTTTTTCAATGTCACAATACATTATAAAAAGTTACACCAAATGACAGTATTTTGAGCTATACATTTTGTCGTGTTTTTGCCCAGCTATATGGTGATGCCTTTTGTAGCTCAGGATCTTGGACACATAATGAAGAGGAAACAATTAACCAGCAATGTCATCACTTACCTGTTCTATCAGATACTGCGAGGACTCAAGGTCTGCTTTCTTCATGTTACTTCAAACCTTTTCATTCTCCTGGACCTCCATTCTTAATGCTTTCAACATCAACTTGCCTGCGTAACATTTTATTGATGATATTGATTGATGAATATTGAATATCGATTGATTGTTTCACATCAATATTGATTATAAGTAACTGATACTTCTTTTTGTAGTATATCCATTCTGCTGGGATCATTCATCGGGTATGTAGATTAAATATTATCTATTTATAACCTACTTTTTATTTGTTGGGGTTTTTGTTTATGATTATATTCAACATATTATTGAAATACAATCAACATTAATACAGTGAGATATTATTACTCTATTATTAATATTACAATTTTAAATTTACTCTTTCCATGTTAGTATATTTTAAAATGTAGTTTCCTTCTGTGATGGCAAAGCTGAGTCTTTAGAGTCACATGATTCTTTGCTAATCATTGTAATGGGAAGATTTAATGCTCGAGAAACATTTCTCATTTTCATCAATGATGAAAAAAGTTGTGTTGCTCAACATTGTGGTTAAAACTGCTTGCAAGCAATTTATGCTTTCAAAAGTGCAAAGAAATGCTGTAGAAATGTGTTAGCCACACATGCTAATTCATGCTAACAACATGCTGGAAGGGGCCTCATGGTGGCGCAGTGGGTAGCACAATCGCCTCACAGCAAGAAGGTCGCTGGTTCAAGTCTCGGCTGGGTCAGTTGGCATTTCTGTGTGGAGTTTGCATGTTCTTCCCGTGTTGGCGTGGGTTTCCTCCGGGTGCTCCCGTTTCCCCCACAGTCCAAAGACATGCGGTATAGGTGAATTGGGTAAGCTAAATTGTCCGTAGTGTATGAGTGTGTATGGATGTTTCCCAGTGGATGGGTTGCGGCTGGAAGGGCATCCGCTGCGTAAAACATGCTGGATAAGTTGGCGGTTCATTCCGCTGTGGCGACCCCAGATTAATAAAGGGACTAAGCCCAAAAGAAAATGAATGAATGAATGAACATGCTGGAAACCAAACTTTGGATACCAATGATTTTAAATGTTTTTAAACTTGAAACTCAAACATTGGTTGCATTTTCATACTTTAACACTTCAGATTACCACCAAATTCTGATTAATAATATAGTATGTGCTTAATCACCAATGTCTTGTTCCAGGATCTTAAGCCTAGCAACCTTGCAGTGGATGAAAACTGTGAATTAAAGGTAAAAAAAAGCTAATATTGCAATAGACACTGACAAAGAGATGATCCTTTGTTTGACATGAAAGGTTTATCGTGAAACCTTCTGTCATCCTTTGTTCAGATGCTTATTTAACTACGGCGTGGCCTGCTTTCTTACACTCTTTGTTAGATCCTGGACTTTGGACTGGCAAGACACACTGAGACTGAGATGACGGGCTATGTGGTGACACGCTGGTACAGAGCGCCTGAAGTCATCTTCAACTGGATGCATTACACTCAAACAGGTGACCTTTGTGCTTTTATTACTGACCTGTCCAAAGACATTAAATGGAAATTAAATGTAGCAAGTTTGTGGTATTATAAGATTATTTATGATGTTTTTGTTGACTCTAGCCAACTATTTAAATCGTTAGTTCACCCAATACAAAAATTATTTGCCCTCATGTCATTTCAATCCCCGGAGACGTTGAAATCCCCTGAAATCAGAGAGCTCTTTTATCCTCTATCCCAGCGGAAACCTTAAAGTCAAAATGACATCAAGTTGAAATTGAATAAAAAAAATAAAAAAAACGATTTGATGTCAAAACCTACTATCCCTTCATTCCCTAAACTATGACTAAAGACGTACTGCAGATGATCAAATGCTCTAAAAAATATGTCTTAGATATGTAAATGCATACAGCAAATACAAATCTCCGCGATGTATCTGTGGAATCAGAATACGTTGTCTGCTCTGTCATAAGTTCTTTGTACGTTTTAAGTCACTGTAGTCTTTTGTCACTTTGTACCGTTCTCTGTTCAGTCGATGTTTGGTCTGCTGGCTGCATCCTGGCTGAGATGATAACAGGAGAAGTGCTTTTCCCAGGCAGTGACAGTATCCTTCCTCTTGAGGGCACTTCTTAAATATACATGTCAACAAAACACCATTCCTATTCCTTAATGCTGTGTAAAGGTATTGACCAGCTGAAGAAGATCCTCAACCTGACAGGGACACCAAACTCAACGCTGGTTCTGAAAATGCAAAGCAAAGATGTAGGAAAACACCACCAGTCAATTGTTTGTTTAATATATTTTTTCTAGTCTGTTATTCATTATTGTATTAATGCGGTGGCAGGCACAGTCGTATGTCCGCTCTCTTCCAGTCCAAAAGAAAAAGGCCTTCAAGGAGGTGTTTTCTGGAATGGATCCAAACGGTAAGGTTACAAATCTCAAATCAAATTATACATTAACAGCTTTTATTATGTTGACACGAGGAAATTCATGACGTTTTAAATGGGGAAATGCTGCCCTCTAGTGGTAGACTACATTATACTACAAAAAATATTTCATATTTCGGTTTCAAAAATACTGTTTGTCACGCAAAATTGTAAATTCGCGGTTAATTTACTCACCCTCAGGTCATCCAGGTGGCCTTTTTTTCTTTAGTTGAGCTTTCAAGCAAGGCTTTGTGAAGCTAATATCAAAGTTTGACTTCTGATGTGCTGTAATTCAGCTTTTATTTAACACGTGTTTCATTCACAGCCATCGATCTGTTGGAAGGGATGCTGGTTTTGGACCCAGAGGTCAGACTCACTGCAAAAAATGGGCTTTCACATCCGTACCTCGCTGAGTTTCATGACCCTGAAAATGAGCCTGTGTCTCCTCCATATGATGATTCCTTTGAGAGTACGGATCTGGCTGTCAGCGAATGGAAAAGTGAGAACACATACATATTCATAGCTATACATATATACACATATATAGTTGAAGATAAAATGATTAGCCCTCTTGTGTAATTGACATTTTTAGCGTGATGTTTAACAGCACTTTTATAGTATTTCCTATTATATTTTTCTTCTGCAGAAAGTCTTATTTCTTTTAGTTTGGTTTGGAATTTAAAAAATGTTAAAACTCTTAATAATGTAAATATTATTAGCTCCCTTAAGAAATTATGTTTTGACTGGCTACAGAACAAACCACTGTTGACCAATGATTTGCCTAATTATTCGAACTTGCCTAGTATCCGAATTAACCTAGTTAAGCCTTTAAATTGCACTTAAGGCTGAATATTAGTATCTTGCAAAATGCCCAATGGTGGCGCAGTGGGTAGCGCTGTCGCCTCACAGCAAGAAGGTCGGCTGGGTCAGTTCTGTCATGTTCTCCCCATGTTTGCGTGGGTTTCCTCCGGGTGCTCCGGTTTCCCCCACAAGTCCAAAGACATGCGGTACAGGTGAATTGGGGAAGCTAAATTGTCCGTAGTGTATGTGTGTGAATGAGAGTGCTTGGGTTTCCCAGTGATGGGTTGCAGCTGGAAGGGCATCCGCTGCGTAAAACATATGCTGGATAAGTTGGCGGTTCATTCCGCTGTGGCAACCCCAGATTAATAAAGGGACTAAGTCGAAAAGAAATGAATGAATGAATGAATGAATATTATGTATTGCAATCATGGCAAAGCCAAAAGAAATTAGTTATTAGAAATTCATATTTAAAAATGTGTTGAAATAATCTTCTCTCCATTAAAGAGCAATTGGGAAATATTTGAAAAAGAACACAAATTTGACAGGAGGGCTGATAATTCTGCTTTCAATTGTCCAAATATTAAGCTCCGCACTCCTTTTACATCTTTTCAGAAACATGTATAAAATCTTCTGTAAGTTTGACTTATCTGTCTTGGCGTGTCTCTCAGGTCTTATCCACATGGAGATCATGACTTTTGACCCCAACAACCCCAGAGTGACTGCAATGTAATACCTCATTTTCACATCGGGAGAACAAATACTCCAAACAGACACCGGAAAACTTGTTAAAATGTGATATATTGGAAAACTCCAGTTCCAAGTCTTTACTAATTTTCATTGAGAATACTATGGCAACAACTATTTTTAAGCATTGTTTGTTGATATCACACATTTAGAAGAATGCTAAAGGGTAGAGGTTTACCATTTTTGATATTAAGCAGATTCTAACTGGTGCTGCAAATGTAGCGCTTGGTGATGGGGACTATTTTTAGGTGCTGCGTAATATCATTGCACCTGCTTCAGGCATGGTACGGCAGCAAAGTTGCTTGATTATTTTGAGATTATAGTTCCTAGCCATATTGACCTAGAAAATAGCAACTTTAAATTTTCCAATGTTCTTTTTGTGGTCTCAGTGTACAATGTTTTCCCTGTATGTAATTTCTAGGCTGAGATTTGCATATGGTTGTTGGTTTTTTGATAGTATTACAACACACTGTGAGTGTATATTAGTATATCGTATCATTTGCCGTTGGATCTGATAAAGTGTTTGAACCTGGAAATAATGGTTCATGGCATCAGACTTAATAAGGAGATTACATCTTTTAAATCCAATGCTACTGGCTAGATAAAACATTTAAAGGGATAGTTTAGCCCAAAATGAAAATTTGCAGTTAATTTACTCTCCCTCAGATCACATGAAGATGTAGGTGACTTTTATTATTTTTTTCAGAAAATTAAATTATTTTTTTTAGCTGAAACTGTGGACCATGGTGATTCATATAACATTCATTCATTCATTTTCTTTTCAGCTTAGTCCCTTTATTACAGTTTTTCTCAGTCGCTTTGGTGCATTTCTCACAACACTATTTACATTTGCACAACAGTTAATGCATTTCTCAAAACAATTAGTCATTTGTGCACATCATAGTAGCACTTTCTCACTCCTTCCAACAAATTGCAAATTCTTTTGGACATGCATCAATTGCTTTCATACAACTCTCTGCTGTTTTATAACATTATCATTTGCTTATGTCATGTCAGTCAAAATTAACTAAACTTGTGAATGCTGAATAGTCATTCCATATAAAACTAATAGTCCTCATTTCATTACTTGAGTCATTACATACAGAAATGTTGAACTAGTTGTCAAAATCTGTCAAGCTAATTTTATCAAAAATTGTAATCTTTTTTTCCCTGAAAATGTCTTCTAAATTGAACAATTTCATGAATGATTTACAGACCGATGTATGTTGTAGGTTCAGTTCCAATATGTACTGCTATATTGTTTACTGTTGTGCACAGCTCTACCCAAAGGAAGTTGTAAATAAGGGTGTATTTATTCGTTTGCACAATGCTGTGAATAAATTAGAATTGCAAAGAGCATATGCAGTAACAATGTGAAACATACATATTCAGTGTCTTGTACTCAGATACCTCACTAAATGCAGTGATGTCTAACTTTACTGTAGTTTTCAAACGGCTGTGCACATGTATATAGTGCTGTCTTGAGCATTGTCAGGACGTCACTAAAACCTGACTTTTTTTGCATTGGAAAAAATGTACAGAGTAAACTGTCGTAATGAAAACATGACAAAGCCATTTGACTATCTTGTTCATAAACAATGGTGTCAGGACTTTTCATCTTGATGACACTGACACTTTCATTGACATGAATACTGGCTTTTGAGGAATGAGCTATCCATTTTGAGCAAGTGACACGCTTTTGCAGGTTATCAACTAGGTTTTGCAGTTTGTACTAACTGTTTTGAGAAATACACTAACTGTTGTGCAAATGTAAATAGTGTTGTGAGAAATGCACCAAAGCGACTGAGAAAAACTGTAATCTGGGAATGAATCGCCATTCATATAAAATGTATTGTTATTTTTAAATTTGACTATGGTTTTAGTTAAATGTCATGAAATGAAATTCATCATCTTGTATAGCATGTGGATAAGTAAATTGGCAGCAACTTTTCATTGTTGTTACTCAGCACAGATATCAAATCCTTTTTGTTTACCATTAAATAATGTTAACTTTAAAGACAGATATTATATACTATGTAAGCTTGTGAAACTATGTTGTCTGTTTGTAAACCAACTTTTACAAATTATTTTAACGTAATAAAATGAAGTTAGAAGTTTTTTGTTCTTTGTTATACATTTCTTTATGCAGATGGATGGATGGATGGATGGATGGATGGATGGATGGATGGATGGATGGATGGATGGATGGAT
>CAIGQV010019951.1:5443250-5473776 GCA_903798115.1 Danio jaintianensis | reverse complement strand
GATAGATAGATAGATAGATAGATAGATAGATAGATAGATAGATAGATAGATAGATAGATAGATAGATAGGCAGATAGATAGAATTAGAATAAAATAGAATAAAATGACCTGTTTTTAGGCTATTTTGTAATACACATATGGACGTCAGGTTGACGAAATGTATATTTACCGTTAGGGGGCGGCATTATGTAGTAGATAGTTTATAACTTAGTTACCTCGATTAAAAAAAATGTCCTCCTTTGACGCGTCCCTGCGCTTTAAAAGGATTTAATTTCGGATCAACTCGATGACAGTGTACCAAAAGTATCAGGTACTTTGCACAGCTAGGCTATTTCATAAATCTGACCTGCAGCACACTCTGATCAATTAACAGAAGCTGATATCTCTCACAGGGCAATTGCTATCAGATTTATCCACTTAAACAACAACAGAATTGTCCTTTAAGACGTTTGAGTAATACTGACTGACCTGCCAGGTAAACCCTGATTGAATGGGAGCTCAGTCTGCCTGTTGTAACGTTATATTTTGGCACTGCCCGGTCAGGTGTGGGCAGGTCCTATGGGAACGCGCTTGAATAGTGGTCGGTAGCGTTAATCTGTTTAGCCAACAAATGTTCAACGCGTATGTGTCCATTTAAGAGCGAAGTTTAACTCTCTGAAGTGTTGGTACTTTTGTTGCCCTCATGTTTTCTGAGTTGACCTTTCTAATCTTGAAGCGAGAAGTGTGCGTGTACGTGTGCACCAGTTTTTATGATTGAGGCAAAGTTGCTTTTATATTCACACATTCGGACTTTCTCCTTAATAATATAATTTCAGAAAAGTATTCTTTGTAAATTCAAAATAGGGAAATCATATTAGCAGCCAACAACATTTTTCACGGTCATATAAATAGAGCTAATGTTGTTTTCAAGTCATACTTACATGTGATTTCAGACCCAATATTCAGTAAGTAAGTTCACCTCAAAGTTTTTATGTCCTAACAACATAATCCGTATTCAGGAGGTTGGTGGATAACATGCCTTTTTTTGTTTTTGTTAGAGTCTTAAACCACTTCCCACGTTTTTCTCACTGTTATTATTAAATGCTAATTTGTATATATTTGTATTAATGTTGGTCTTACAACTTTGTCCCTTACAAAACTATTACAGTACTTACTTCAGGGAATGCTTTCTGGATTTGTCTATAGAATGAATGTTATGTATGCAAGTATGAATTCAAAATATGGGTCATAATTAGAGTGATAGATACAACTGTCCTTGTCATTACAATGAAGGGAATAAACGGGATATTACATTTTGCAAAATAAATCCTATAGTAAGTGACTTGGCATATATTTTTTATTTCTTTGAGAAACAATTAACTTCACTGTGTGTTGCAACTCATAAAAATTAAATGACATTTGTGAAGTAATTTTTACTATTCAAAAATGTTTTGTGAAGGTTTTTTTTTATTAGGGCCATTAGATTTGAACTTTTCTTGAAAAAAAGTAACCATAAATTGCTGTTTTATTGGAAATGTATATCATTGATATCAAGCTACATTCGTGCATTCCTATGTTGAGTAAAAAAAGAAAAGCATGATTAAAGAACAACTCAAGACAAAAGATTGTATATAACCCTGATTTATTGATGTTTCCATGTGGTACAGAACAGCTCATCAGCCCATCATCCAAAATCAGGTAAAGAAAAGAGTAAAAATTGGTGTAACTGACATTTGCCACACATTTACTCCTTTCTGAGGGCAGTATAATCTCAAAGGGTAACTTTTGTTGCACTATGTGTATGCCGCAGAAACATTAAAAGTTGCTGTTGTAGTGCTGCAGAATTTATTTAAACACAATTCTGTGTACACTTTAATACTTGCATGTTGTCACACAGAGCAACAAAAGCTATTCACTTTGAAAAAAATACTTGAGCTCCATGCTTTGTCTGTCTCATTAGCTCTTTTCCCATTGTGCATCCCCTAAAGGACTGTTTGTACTCTGTTTGAGAAGCAATGCCAAGAAGATACAAGAATCAAAGACAGCACAGTGAATGTAAAAAGCCATTCTGCAGGTATATAATACTTTGACATTAAAGTCTCTTTGGGTCATGGCATTTTTTGGGGTGTTAAACACATCAAAAAGGTATGAAAACATTGAAATGGGGAGTGAAAAAGTGAAAAAGAGTTGCCCAGTTGGTAGCTGATATTTTGGAAGGAGGGATCTGGGTGGACGTGTTTGGTTTAGAAGCGGCGCTTCTGACTAGACACCATAGAGGAACGGGACATTGAGATTTGACCGCCTCCGCCACCACTCATGCTCATGCTAGAGCCGCCACCAATCGACATCCCTGAGCCACCACCATATCCAAATCCACTGCCACCTCCGAAACCACTGCCACCACCAAATCCACTGCCACCACCAAATCCACTACCACCACCGAATCCACTGCCACCACCGAATCCACCACCGCCGCCGCCACCGCCTGTGAAACAACAGACAAACACATTAGTTTTATTAAACTCAAATGCAGTTATACAACAAAACATACACTGACGATAAAGCCTTTTGTATAGGTAATGATCGAAAAATATAATAAACTTACTGCTGCTGCTTGACTCCTGAATGTGGATGGTTGCAGTACTGCCACCAGTTGCAATTCTGATGAAGTTAAATATAAAAGAATGTCAATATAAAACCGATTTCAAGAGATTTTATTCATAGATCATTTTGAGAAACAAAGTGACTGACCTGGTTTCCTCTCCTTCCAGAAGCTTCCTGTAGGTGGCGATCTCAATGTCCAAGGCCAGTTTGACATTCATAAGCTCCTGGTACTCACGCACCTGGCGCGCCATATCCTGCTTTGCTCTTTGCAGGGCGTCCTCCAGATCCTTAATGCGGAGCTTGGCATCCTTCACTGCCAGCTCTCCGCGCTCCTCAGCCTCTGCGATCTGAGCTTCCAGGTTGGCACGCTGAGCAATTCAAAGAGGACATTACAACTTCAGTTTTCAGAGACACATTTACATTATTCCTGTCCTTAACTGTTCATTGAAAGTACATTTAGTACACACTAAGGATTTGGTTGGCAATATAGACTGAAACCTGATCCAAAGGCATCCACAGAATAACAAGCTACTTACTTGTCCCTTGACAGCTTCTATTTCATTTTGAAGTCTGCTGATCATGCGGTTGAGATCAGCAATCTCAGCCTTGGTGTTACGAAGGTCATCTCCGTATTTGCCAGCAGAGGACTGTATCTCCTCAAACTAGGTGAAAAGAGAGACACTGTCATTAGGACCTGTCAGTTAATTATATTTAAAGCAATCTTGGTGTGATGTTTAAAAGTCTTTCTCACTTTCTGTTTGTACCAGGTCTCGGCCTCAGCACGGCTGCGGTTGGCAATGTCTTCATACTGAGCACGGACCTCAGCAACAATGGCATCCATGTCCAGGTTGCGGCTGTTGTCCATTTCCACAACGACTGATGTGTCTTTGATCTGTGACTGGAGTTCACGCAGCTCCTAAAATGGCAAGGTGAAGGTATATGGCATTAATATACAGCTGACAGTGAAAACTTGCATGTCAGTTGTAATATAGCTACATCAAACTCTCACCTCCTCAAAGATGGCCCTAAGGAAGTTGATTTCATCTTGAAGGGAGTCAACCTTGGCCTCAAGCTCAACCTTGTTCATGTAGGCAGCATCAACATCCTATGAAGGCATGCACAGACCTCAGTATAGGACTTGGACTCTTTTGATTGAAGTAAATGTAATAACTATTTTTTTTAAATCAAAATGGCAGATGAAGGTTTTACCTTCTTGAGCAGGACAAATTCATTTTCCACTGCGGCACGCTTGTTGATTTCATCTTCATATCTGCAAAGAAAGGTTTTCCATTTTAGCACAATGTTTGGCAAATTATACCACCAACACATAATGTAGTTCATAGCCTCTAAACATGTTCTTGCACAGCTACTTACTTGTTCTTGAAGTCCTCCACCAAGTTCTGCATGTTCTTCAGCTCTCCTTCTAGCTTCATCTTCTCATTACCAAGTCCGTCAAGCTGTCTGCGCAGGTTGGCAATGTAGGCCTCGAACATGGCATCGATGTTGGATCGGGTAGTGGTCTGTTCTTGCAATAAACTCCATTTTGTCTCGAGTACTTTGTTCTGCTGTTCCAAGAAGCGCACCTGTATTGGAGAGAAAACGATGGAGGATTTGAATAAATTGTTTTGTTAGGAAAAGAAGATATGAGTGATCTTTGATAATCAACAAGATGTATCTTCCACAGTAATTATCAATCACACCTCTTAGTGCATATCAAGACTTGAGATGACACACCTATGATGTCCCTATAAAAATTTATTAGCTTATGTGTCATGCCT
The DNA here is from genome assembly GCA_903798115.1 of Danio jaintianensis. NCBI lineage: Eukaryota > Metazoa > Chordata > Actinopteri > Cypriniformes > Danionidae > Danio > Danio jaintianensis. The sequence goes on along the minus strand of CAIGQV010019951.1, from coordinate 5,469,415 downwards.
AGTCGGCTAGTACTCCTGTGATGGAATAACTGTCCTTTTAATATGGGCACTCCCTGTTAATGAAATGTAAACCTCAAATGACACCACACAACATGTTCAGACTCTTCAAGCTCCAATTTATGCTCCCAAAACAATGTTTCCCTCCTGGCATAAAGGTGAGGCTCCTAGGAGAACTGTGCCAAGTGGCAGGCCTTAACAGAGAAATGTTAATGGCACGCCTTGCCCTCAGGTGCTAACTGTACCCACCCTCTTGCAGATCTACAGCATGCAAGTAATTTTGTGCAGGACTCCCATGAAAAGACAAAGCATCAATGACATCATTGGTGATATATGAGCTACATCATTGCTGATCATATCTCTTGTTAGAATCATACAACTGGATATACATTTAAGGGGGTAGGAGGGCAAAATTGACTAAGTGTGGTGACATTGTGAATTCCCCAAAGATGTCAAAGAATTCAAACAGGAATAGCTTTGTGTAGGTAATTACTGAAGTGATTTTAGGACCTACATGAAGTTACCTCCATAAAACATCTAGGGCTATTGCATTGAGTAAATAATATGCTCACACACACATGCGCGCGCGCACACACACACACACGCACACAAACACACACACACACACACACACGCACACACACCCCATACTTCACTGCCACCATAGGGATAGTTGGCAAACTTGATCCATGCCCTTATTTGGAATGGCCCAGTCATTGGATCTTACCTGGCTTGGGTTTCTAAACTCAACCTCACTGCCTAAGAACAATTGCATACTAAGAAAACAACATGAGCCTGCGCTAAGATGTAGACTCCTTGACTGATGTTTAGTGTTAATAAAGGAAATGATTGCATATGCAATGCCTGCCAATCTTATACTGCAATGTGAGATTTTTGTGTGAGCTACTGACCGGCTATTTAATATTTAATGACCAGGGCCCCCAAAATGTGAGCATGAAAACACAAGTTTGGAAAAGTCACAAAATTCTATTAGACTGTTGTATTGTGGAGCTGTGTATGTTTGAAAAGAAAAACTAACCTTGTCAATGAAGGAAGCAAAGCGGTTGTTGAGGGTCTTGATCTGGTCTTTCTCCTGGGTACGTACAACTTGGATGTTGGGGTCAATCTCTAGGTTCAGTGGGGCTAGAAGGCTCTGGTTGACAGTGACAGCTGTGATGGGTACCACACCGCCAGGACCAAACCCTCCACCAAATCCTGCTCCACCCCCGTATCCTGATCCACCACCAAATCCTGATCCACCGCCGAATCCTCCACCACCTCCGAATCCTGCACCACTGCCGAATCCTCCTCCAAAGCCACCGCCACCGCCACCGCCACCCATGCTGTAGCTGAAGCTTCCTCCAGATCCTGCTCCAAAGCCGCCACCGCCACCTCCACCACCAGATCGACGGAAGGACACAGAGCTCCTGCTGCCCATTGGTACTGCACTGGTTGACATGCTAGAAAAGCTCTTCCTAATTCCGCCACCACCCATGCCACTGCCCATGCCACCGCTCATGCTTCCACTACTGGTGAAGGTTTTGATCGAAGTCATGGCTTCTGTCGTCTATGAGGGGGTGAGGATCAGAAAAAGAGCAGGATGAGACAGAGATCTGGAGCAGGAGAGCTCACTAAGAGGAAAGTAAAATCCCTCTGAGTGCCTTCTTCAAGCAGCGCAGGGGCTTTATACCTCTTACCTCATGGGAGGGGCTCACCTGGCCAATCCCCTTTCTGCCTCAGGCTTCTGTCCTGCCTTTTGCTCCTGTCCAAGTGATACATACGCCCATCCTGCTGGGCTGGTATGGGAGTATGTTCAGCACTGGAGGCCAGGCCACACCCTGCCTTAGATGCACATGCACACTCACGTAAAGCAGAGAAATTAAGAGAGAAACAGAGTAGAAAAACAAGGTTAAACTCCTAGAAATTCCACACACCCTCTTCTTGCATGTACTACAACTTTCATAATTTACAAGTTTTTCTCTGTAATTTATAGCCCCTCTTATTTAAATAACAAGATGACATTCTCTTAATGCATGGGAAACCATACAACTCCATGTATATTTTATGATTCTCAGAGGTATGGGGCCCTCTGTTTGCTTAAGTGCAATGCAGGAGTATTAAATAGGGGAATATTTGATGAAGGGCTTGAATGTTGAGACTTGGCGCTCATCCTGGAAGCCATTGTGACCCGCAGGCTCCTCTTTCCAGTCAAACAATCATGCTTCTGTTCTCTCACTTCAATGGCTCTGTCACGGACACTGCTTCACCACCTTGTTCTGTGGTTCCCAGAGGGCTGACGCAGTTGCATGCAAAGTAGATTTTTATTATCTTATTAAAACACACTGTACAAACTTGAATGCGAATGTGTACAGCATAGTTTTCATTATCGTGTGAGATTTGAATTTTATAAGGTGAGTGTCTGAGCTCACAGCAGTGTCCAGTGGCTGCAAGAGCAGTGTGGTTATTTTTGTACTTGTCCTTAGGTGGCATTATTTAGCAACACGTGCTGCTTTTGTTAGCATATCAGTAGCACCCGTATCTTGTTCAAATGATTTCGAACTGCAGTCTTACTTCTAAAGTGGACAGATCTAAGTCTGCGTCCAGCCTTGTAAATATTCATCAGACCAAGTACAGCAGGAAGAGATTCTGTCAGGTTTATTGACATTAGAGCATTAGCACATTAGCAGGGAAGCACAGTCACACTTCCACAGAGAGGAAAAGAAGGATATGTCTGTGTAAAAATTCAGGAGTGGTCACACTTTCAACAAACATTGCTTATGTGGTATTTTGGCCCCCAGTGCAGTTTTTCTCTTAAACTGGTTTAGCCCTATTGTTAATCCGTTGATCAAAACAGTGATACTGTCAGATGTTGGGTGGTTTTGATGGAGTTTCACCCAAGTATTTTCTTTTAATTCATGCAATGCAACCAATCAGGTAGTACAAGTTATAAAATGTAGAAGATTGGATTGTAAGATAAAAAAGGTCTTGAGGCCCCAGAAACCATATATGTGATAAACAAAACAGGAACAGTAAGTGTAACATCTGTGCAGGTTGATCACATGAAACTGGTTTGAAATTTACTTTGCGTATTTGCTTTCCTAATGATCAAACTTTCATTAAATATTTGATGAAATGCATTTATGGTTGTAAAAATTTCCCTTGCAGAACCATCTGTCAAAGTTTTGGAGACATTAAGACATTTAGTTTCTTCTGCTCACAACCTGGTTGCTATTATTATACCAAATATACAATAAAAATAGGCCCTGTTGATTTGCTGCTCTGTTAAAATATCCATGAATAGAAAGTTCACAAACAGTAGTTGATTAAATATTTTGTAACATTTATTATTACTTTTACTGTCAATTTTAATGTTCTTGATAGTCAAGGTTTTTTTTTTGTGAGAATATATACAGTTTACACAAAAATACAGTTTGAAGTAGTACAACTGATACAATAATAAGTGTTTCTTGAGCATCAGATCATCATATTTGAAGGATTTATGAAGTATTGTGACACTTAAAAGTATAATGCTGAAAATTCATAAAAATTATATTTTGAATTATATCTACATAGAATTTTTTTGGAAGTATAAAGGTTTTATTGTAATTTTGATCTAGTAAATGCAGCATTGGGGACATGTAAATGTACTTATTTACGTTTAAATAAGTAAATAAACTCTAGATGTTTCCAAAATGTTGACCAGTATGTCACTTACATTTTGACACGAGAACACTGGTCATTCAGTCTAATTATTTGAACTATTAAACTACGGGTGAAAGGCTGATGATTAAAATGCTATTAAAATTCCCTTCCCTTAGTTCATTTTTTATTTTATTTTACTGAATCATCAATAGGCTGCACGGTGGCGCAGTGGGTAGCACGTTCGCCTCACAGCAAGAAGGTCGCTGATTCAAGCCTCGGCTGGGTCAGTTGGCGTTTCTGTGTGGAGTTTGCATGTTCTCCCCGTGTTGGCGTGGGTTTCCTCCGGGTGCTCTGGTTTCCCCCACAAGTCCAAAGTCATGTGGTATAGGTGAATTGGGTAAGCTAAATTGTCCGTGGTGTATGTGTGTGAATGAGTATGTATGGATGTTTCCCAGTGATGGGTTGCAGCTGGAAGGGCATCCGCTGCGTAAAACATATGCTGGATAAGTTGGCGGTTCATTCTGCTGTGGCGACCCCAGATTAAGAAAGGGACTAAGCCGAAAAGAAAATGAATGAATGAATCATCAATATTAGATGACATTGATCAATTGATATTAAATATTAAATTGTGAATGCTCAATTCAATTTAAGTTTATTTGTATAGCACTATTCACAATAATTATTGTTTCAAAGCAGCTTTACAAAAGGTGCACATTTTTGCATTACAATCAATCAAATGCTCACTGTTTACTATTTTTACATCTTTACCATTTTTGTTTTACTGTTTACGTGCAGTTATTCATTTAAAATACTCAATTTAAAACTTGATAACATTTAAAAAAGTTGATCTTCACTTTTAGATTGTTTTTTTATTTTTATTGTTATTGATTTACACTAGTGAAAATGGAAAATCTACAAACTATTCCAGCTTGCAAAAAATGGTCAACATTTATTCAGCCACAATTAGGCCCCATGACCTACATTCAGGCATTTATACTCAAACAAATGCAGAATCTACAAAGTTTAGAAAAAAACAGCATAGCCAATCCTAACAGTGTGTCCAAACACACCCATTTTTGAACCAAATTTTGAGAAAATAATATATCAAACCAAAGTTAGTATTGCATACAGAATTGATCTTTACTGTTTTATATGTAACTTTAAATATTTTATATGTGCACCATTTTAGCACTTGTATGTATGCTAGTTTAACTGCTCATTGATTTACAGGTATGTATTGGTTTAGACAATATACCATTGAAGATACTTATCTCAGGTATATTAGAATATGCCATCAGTCAGTCTGTTTGCATCGGTCAGTCTGTTTGCAACCTCAAAGTTGCACCAGACATTTTTAGGGGGTTGAGGTTTACTCAAGATCTCACTGGAGTAATACACTATCATGCAGAACTATAAAGCATACATTGTGCCCTCGGCTTAATTCAGACATTGTGTGGCATCATCAAACTGTGCAACAAAGAAAAGTGAATTGCTGATCGGTTAGTCATTGCGTTTGTGTTCCTCACTGTCTGAACATGAAAGCTGTAATTTAGGTGGGGCTCAAAATTGTCAATAACGCAATTCTTGAAATTGATCCAGATAGTGATTTATTTATGCATGTATTCACCGGAGTGTCTTTTTACTGTCTTGTACACTGAGTTGTAACTTCCACCGTTAAACTTTTACATGATCATTTGGCTGTAATTTATTACACAGCTTCCACATGTTGCCATTTTGACAGTATTTTTCTAAATTCGTCTCAGTTTACAGAGTTTACTTTGACAGCAAACTTGTACAATCTTAAAATGGAAGAGATTCTTGCTTTATTTAGACTTTTTCATTTGGATTTGTTTCATGATACTATATAACAGCCATGCTATGAGAATTCCCTCATGCATAGATAAATTACAGCATTTAGGTTTGCTTTTACTTCATTTTTGCCTCTCATTTCTATATGAAAACACATTTTTCCTAATTTTACTCTTGACATCTGTATCTTGCGAGATTTATGATTCTGTTAAAAGTAAAAGCAGCTCTTAAGATGAAATCTGAGAGCTGTGTGCTTGCTCAAACATATTCATAATCATACTCATCGTGTTGGGGCACAGGATATTTTCCTTTTCACGAAAGCCCACCAATCACTTGTGAGAAAGTGGGATCCTACCCCTCTAGGCCACACCCCTTAAACCACACCCTTTTTCATGTCCACACCCAAGCCTTTGAGATTAATTTCCAAATATGGTTACAACCATTCACGAAAACATGGCCTCATGAAATGAAACAACATTTACTACTGGGTGGAGTCGCCTTTAAACAGGTTTTGCAAATCAGTCTCAGTTACCCAGTTCTTATTACATGATATAAATAAATGAAGAGAAAAAAAATGTTCTGTCTATACTGTATTAAAAAAATAACAATGTGTACTTTGTGTGCACTTTTAGTTATTGTGTAGATCAGAGTGTGGGTTGCTGCTCTTTGCTAAAGAAACACTTGTGGAAAGAGTGCGCTCTGAAAAGAGTATTCATGAATATCAATAGAATGAGTCGCTCGTAAGAACATCTTGTTCTGATGGAAAACAAATATTCATGTGAGTAAAAGGGCCATAGTTTGAGAGAAAAAGTGATCAGGAGGTTCTCACAAAAAATATAATTCATTTTGCATTATAAATTAGGGGGTGTATAACAGAGAATTTCTGATCTTAGGTCTCAAGTTAAGATATGATACAATAATCTTTTTTTTTTTTTGCAAATTCATATTATAAAAACAACTCTTATTGTGATAAGTTCATTTATTCATTTTCCTTCGGCTTAGTCCCTTATTTATCAGGGGTCACCACAGCAGAATGAACCACCAACTATTCTGGCATGTTTTATGCAGTGGATGCCCTTCCATCCGCAACCCAGTACTGGGAAACACCCACACACTCTCACATTCACACACACAATCATACACTATGGCCAATTTAGTTAGTCCAATACACTTATAGCGCATGGGGGAAACCGGAGCACCCGGAAGAAACCCACGCCAACACAGGAGAACATGCAAACTCCACACAGAAATGCCAACTGGCCCAGCCAGGACTTGAACAAGTGACCTTCTTGCTTTGAAGCGACAGTGTTAACCACTGAGCCGCTATTGTGATAAGTAGCAATTCTTATTTGTGATTCTCCTCCTGTATTCCACAATCGTATCTTATTTCTAGTTTGTAAATCTTAAATTGTATCATCAAGTTTGACAATCAACTCCCAGATCTGTTACTAAGCAGCAGCCAATACTGTGCGAGCTAAACCTACTCCTCATTGGTGGATGAGTAATTCATGCTAAAATGTACAAATTAGATTGTACTAATTAATACAAGGGCGTCACGGTGGCGCAGTGGGTAGCACGTTCGCCTCACAGCAAGAAGGTCGCTGGTTCGAGCCTCAGCTGGGTCAGTTGGCGTTTCGCGTGGGTTTCCTCCGGGTGCTCCGGTTTCCCCCACAAGTCCAAAAACATGTGGTATAGGTGAATTGGGTAGGCTAAATTGTCCGTAGTGTATGAGTGTGTATGGATGTTTCCCAGTGATGGGTTGCAGCTGGAAGGGCATCCGCTGCGTAAAACATATGCTGGATAAGTTGGCGGTTCATTCCGCTGTGGCGACCCCAGGTTAATAAAGGGACTAAGCCGAAAAGAAAATGAATGAATGAATGAATAATTAATACAAATTAGCCACTAAATCAAAAAGTAATGAATTGCTGTGAGATAACGTTAAAATCATAAGGCATTGGTCATTCGCACTATAACTGGTAAAGCTCTTTGACACTTTGTTGGTCTCTGGGTTGTAATATCATGTTGCGGAGCAGTCAACTTTTATAATAATAATAATAAAAGTTGTAGCTTAATAACTTTTATGTTTTGTCGCCGAAATGCAACACATTTTCAGGGTCTTCCTACCATTAAGCATCTTCGTTCTTTATTTTCAATCGTCCATAAATGTCATTATAAGTGTTTTTTTTCTGTTAGCTTTCAAATATTTTTGAATTTAGGAGTCAGCTGTCCTGAAGTTGCCCTAAAGTTTTGTCATTTTAAGATGTTTCAGTAATTCCACCTTCCTAGCTGTAGTTAAGATAAAATAATGCACTTATGTTGTGTTTCTTTCTGTACTAGATGTGGTTTTAACTGAGGATATGATTTTAAAATTAGGATCTTTCTGTAATACGACCCCTGTTTATTAGCACAACAACATTTGGGGGAATGAAAATGCTAACTTTTAAATACTGGTTCCAACATGCAAGGTTTTGAAAAATGATACTAATCTGATCTCCTTAAATTACAAAAACAGAATTTTGTGAAAACAATGATGTCATGCAGAAATGAATAATAAGTGTTCAGTCTACAGGCAACTGTATGGGCACGTTTAGTTTCTTTACTAAAAAACATTGCCAACTTTTGGCCTTACATCACACATAGTTCCACATAGTTCCTTCATGTTGTCCCAACACAAATCAGTTAAGTTAACTTAGCTGTTTTTACAAATTTAAGTGGATTGAACATAAAACAATTAAGTTGTCCCCAAAAAATCTCAAGAATTGTGTTATTTCAGCTCATTTTAAATAAGTAGTTTGAACAAGCAGCAAAAATAAATCTTTAAATGCAGGGTTTTACACAATGCATTCATGTTGTCCCAACACAAATTAAGTTAACTTAACAAATTTAAGTAGATTGAACATAAAAGAATTAAGTTGTCCCAAAAAAAAATCTCAAGAATTGTGTTGTTTCAGCTTATTTTAAGTAAGTAGTTTGAACAAGCAGCAAAAGATTTTTTTGGATTGTAGAATTTGAAGGATAGATTACAATTCTACCTGACTTTGTTATAATTGCTGCTGGCTTTGCCTTCAAACTTCTCATATTGAAGCTTTGCAGACATTCAGCCATTCTTGTCTGTACAAGCTGAGGAATGTTCCTAAAGTCCTTGCACAGCACATAGTTCATCATAATACAATTTTATGTGCAATGTGAAACATTACCGATGTTTGCTGGTATAAGATAGCAAAATGTGTTAGCATAACTTTGAATTTGCAGGAGTGGTTATGCAGGGTTCTAATTTGGAAAGAAAAAGCCCCCCATACAATTCTTTTGGAAAGAGTTTTCCCATAGGAGTGCCTTTAATTATTCAGATGATAACTGAAACATCCTGTTCTGTCTCAGAGTCTCCAGGCTGAGTCAAAGGGCTGGGCCAACAAACTCTGAGAAAAGGTATGATTGAGGCCCCTTTTCACTCATAAACCTGACTTAACCTGGATCAGTCAGGTGTGGTCATGGCCATCTACAGTACATATGAGTGTATGTGGGAATTAATGCATGTAAAGTAAATGACTTGTCGAAGTTCAGAATACAAAACATGTTCTGTTTTGACTTGTAAATTTCACCTTTGGTGTCTGTATCAATTCAGTTTACAGTGAGTTTGTATAAAGTAGAAAGCAATTTTAATGAATGCGTCTAATGTTTCAAGCAATTTGTGAAAGTAAAATGTCAAAATATGAATGAAATGATGTTCTATAATCATTAAATCACCCTTTCAGTCATAGCAAAATTAGTTGGTTTTTCCAAATCTGTGAATTCTAGAATATTACACTCCTTATAATGTCACTCCTTATAATGGCCCAAAATGGCTGGACGTCAATGATAGATAAATACCTGTAAACAAGATGACAGGATAATGCAAGGAATCTAAATGGGCATTCAGGTACAACCCTTGAGATTCAACACTCAAATTTGGATTAAAAGCCCTGCAGTGGCTAGTGCCAATTGCCTAGTGGTTAGTAAGTCGACACATCCAGTAGCACTGAGGTGCTCATGGAGACCAGAGTTTGATTCCCGCCACAAGATCTTTTGCCGAACCTTTTCCTCGCTCTCTCTATTCCCAATGCTTTCCTGTCCGTAATCTCCACTGTCCTATCCTACCCTAGGAGAAAAACTGCAAAAAAAATGCATCAGCAGAAAAAATCTAAAGACTAAACTAACCTTTGCTGATGAGCATGTTGTGTGGACAGAAAACTGTGCCAAAGATCACTTTGGTGGTGAAAGCAAGTGTAATTGATTTGGGTCTGATGGAAAATGTTCATCTTCAAAATGGGTAAAAGACTGAAAACAATGTATAAAGAAGTGTGTACAGAAGTAAATACAAATGTTCATCAGATGCTCCAACTTGTGGCTCTTTCCCTGCGTTCATTGCTCAACCAGCCAAAAATTTTATTTAGGACAATTTATACTTATTTTGACTGCTGTAAACTTCACAGTGCTTTATTTGTAATCTGTCTTTGTGCTACACTGAAAAAAATATTTTTGCGAAATTGTAGCAAACAATTTATACGGGCTGAATTTAAACAAACTGTCACGTTACCGGGAGGTATTGCAGACGGGACAAGAGATAGGATCAATGTGCAATTTAATAATAAGATCTCTAGCAAAAACAGGACATCCAGGAACAACAAAGTAACAAAATAACAAATAACAAACTATGATCGGGAACTGTGATATAACATAAGCAAAAACAACAAGACCAAACAACACCATACAAAAAATAACAACGACTGAGCAATGACAAAACAGGAGCAAGGTGTATAAATAGTCCAAACAATCAATAGTGATGGGATGCAGCTGCGTGTGTGATCAGTGGAAGTGAAAACCGGGTGTGTGTGGCGGAATGATGGGAATTGTAGTTCGTGATGATTTGTAGTTCATTTTGAAATGTAGTTCACCAGCGATCTCTTAAGTCCTTGATCGCTGGTGAACATGACACAAACCAATTAAATTGAGTTATGTTCAACTTAATTTGTTTAAATTCAAGCCCAAATAAATTGTTTGCAACCACTTACCTTAAGAAAATTGAGTAAATCCAATGAATAATTTTTTTTCAGTGTACAGCCATCACTCTAAATTTTATCACTGGATTTTCATTTCTTTCTTTTCGGCTTAGTCCCTTTATTAATCTGGGGTCGCCACAGCGGGATGAACCGCCAACTTATCCAGCATATGTTTTACGCAGCGGATGCCCTTCCAGCAGTAACCCATCACTGGGAAATCACTGGATTTTACTTAACTAATTTTAATACATGGTTTTTGTTTAAGTCCTTTAGTTATTTTGTAAAACTTATGTTTATAAGCCTCTGAGCATGCTATAACCTAAAAATCATCTACATTTTGAATGAATACTACTGAATATTTCTGAAAAAAAATCAAGGGTTCAAAAATCCCCCAAATTTTCTAATTTTGATTTACACACTGTATGTCATCAAATGAAAAAGTCTGACAAGACTTTTTGGTATATAAATATTGTTACAGTGGCATCAATGACACGTCTAAAGTCATGGTCAAAATGTACTGTAAAATGGTCTGTCATTGCAAATGAACAAGGCATAGCAAGCATGCCAACAACAACACTGAAAAAATATGATGCTTCTTATAAGTTTCAAATCTTAAAACACATCATCATAAACAGCTGTCAGGAGTCATCTGATGAAGAATACAAATCTGTCGTTTCCTTCATTAATTTAGACACCTTTTTTGTCTTTGGTGTGATATAAACCACATGTTCATGGTCTCTGGAACAGCAGCTCTGAACACACCAACTCAACCGGGACTTGAACCTACAACCTCTGCATTCAGTAGTCTGTGCTCTTACATCCTGAGCTAACACATGATTAGCCAGAGCACCTGAAAGAGCTCTTTGCTAAATCTTTGTTTGTTGTATGCAAAACATGTCTGTCTGTAAATAAAGTAATTAACCTATATATGATTTTTTTTAGTGGCCTCAATGTCTTTAGTTAATTAATGATCTCATGTCTTTAGAAATTTGTCTTTATATTACCTGTGTGTGTAAAAAAAATGAACAGGACCTGTTCGTGGGATGAACAGGTCATGAACAGAAAATGGATTTGGGGGTCTGAAAATACAAACTTTCAGAGTTCAAGTTTTTGAAAATGAGACTGTATGTTATGATGACATCATATGCACGTGTGTTACATCTATGTGTGTTGCAGTGCATGGGTGCAGATGCATAGTTTTTATTTTTATAAAGTCACAATGACAACTACTGGCCTGGAATGCTTAATACAGCATTTTAAACAATATTAATAGATTAATGTGAATGACCACATAGTATACACAAACATTTTCAAAACACAAAGTAAAAACTTTTTATACATCATTGTTGTTTAAATGTATCATCGTGGTTAGAAAAGACTCCCTTACAAATTTAGAATATAATAAAACTGCACACACACACACAAACACAAGTTTTTTTCAGTTGTTCTATTTGGTAATTGAGGTGCTACAATCTATAGCACCACTGCCACATAAACCTGTTACCATGGTTACCATGACCAACAAGACCAACAAAAGAATGTGATTATCATTTCTGGCTAAACACATTATTCTCTCTTGTAATTTACAAACTACGGGGAGCTGCATGAACACATTCGATGTGCCTTGTTTGGATGCCGATGTATAAAACCCAATAGTGTATCAAACCCAACCAATAGTGTTTTCAAAAGCAAATGTAGGAGAAAAGTGCAACCACATAGTTTTGTTTTGATTTTGTCAAACCCGAGCGCTCTGCATCACAAGTACAACACTGTGAGCTCGCCAGAAAAGTTGTCCATATTATAAAATAAAATATAAAATAAAATATTGCTTCTTACCTATAAAGCTTTAAATAATGTAGCTCCTGTTTATCTAACCAACCTTCTGTCTCGCTACAATCCAACCCGCTCTTTAAGATCTCAAAACTCAGGGCTTCCTGTCCGAGGCTCAGACACACTTTCTCAGTTCAAAACTAGATTAAAGCCCTATCTTTTTAGTAAAGCATAGACTCAATGCATCGCATAATGGTATGATGCATGAATGTGCTCCACGCAGGTGAGCTGGCTCGACATCACCTGTAGGACACACTCCTCAATACACCAGACATTGTGTTAGAAACTCTCATATGCTTTACATTTTTGTTTCTGTTTGTTTATTTAACTGCTATTTTCATCTATAACACTCCATTTTTGCATCTCATTTAAATACACTATGAACAGCAGCTATGCTAATTATTTTCTTTATTCTCTATTTCCACCTGGGGATACTCATTCCGAGGTCCATAGAGACTATGCAGCACCATTGATGCGATCCAAGACCTGTGAAGAGATGATCCCAAGGTATCCATAATCCTGGACCAGGCCATATCCCGAGCTGATGCTGTGATAGTCATGGAGGAATGGAGTGCATGAGATTGATTCCTGAAAGTCCACCTTGACAAACGAGTCCCCCGCACTGTGGGCCAGCCTGGCCTCCCACCGGTGCCCTACTCACACCTGCAGCTTCTCCACGATGGACGTCCAGCTTCTTCAGCCTCCGGCGCCTAGACTGCAGCTCCACACAGGAAGTTTGGCCAGAAGAATAATGGTCATGCTCAACAGAGCCTAGTTTCTCTCAAGGTTTTTTTTTTTCCCTTCACTTGACAATTGGTGAAGTTTTTTTTTTTTCCTCGCCACTGTCACCGCTGGCTTGCTTGGATCGGGACTTGTGGAGCTGTGCTTCAGTGGATTTGCTCTTCAGTGTTTGAACTTTCAGCAGTGAAATTTAAACCACACTGAACTAAAACTGAACTTCAACTCTGAAATCTGGACTTTACTAGAACTATGTTAAGCTGCTTTGACACAATCTATAATGTGAAAAGCGCTATATAAATAAACATGAATTGAATTGAATATTGATAGGAGTTTATATTGATGTGTCATCTAATTAAATCATCGTACTATGAGCTTTCTGCTTCAAACGCTGCAGGGTAGAAGGATTTTCAGTCAAATATGTCTGGTGCAGTCACAACAACCTGGAGCTGAACACGCTCAAAACAGTGGAGATGATAGTGGACTTCAGGAGAAACCCCCCTGCTCTCCCCCCACTGAGCATCATGGACAGCATTGTGGCAGCAGTGGAGTCATTCAGGTTCCTGGGCACCACCATCTCTCAGGATCTGAAGTGGGACACTCACATTGACTCCATTGTCAAAAAAGCTCAACAGAGGTTGTACTTCCTTCGTCAGCTGAGGAAGTTCAACCTTCCAAAGGAGCTGCTGAAACAGTTCTACACCTCCATCATTGAATCAGTCCTCTGCACTTCAATAACTGTCTGGTTTAGCTCAGCTACCAAATCCGACCTCCGAAGACTACGTCGAATAGTTCGGACTGCTGAGCGAATCACTGGTACAATCCTCCCTACTCTCCAAGAACTGTACTTATCCAGAGCAAGCAGAAGGGCTGCCAAAATCACTCTGGACCCCTCACACCCAGCACACTGCCTCTTTGAACTTTTACCTTCTGGTCGACGCTACAGAGCACTGTGTACCAGAACAGCCCGACACAGAAACAGTTTCTTCCCTCAGGCAATCCATCTCATGAACACTTGATGATAGTAATCATGAAACAAACATCACTGCTTGCTATACACTTTTTATACACATAAACACTTATTTAACAACATATTTTACATGCTAATTTGCACATAACAGCTGCTGTTGTATATAGTAATATTCCTGTACATACACTTGTCAATTTGTATATTTGCATTCACTACAACTTTCATTTTTTAAATATATTTATTATCTGTTTTTTGTCCTGTCTCTGTAATTCTGTTGCACTGTAGAAGCTCTGTCACGAAAACAAATTCCTCGTATGTGTGAACATACCTGGCAATAAAGCTCTTTCTGATTCTGATTCTGATTCTGATATGCAAAACACAGCAGTTTTGAGGCATTTTTGCGTACTGAAGCGATCAAGCTAAATGCAAATTATTTAGTAAAGTGGTGCATGACAGCATTTTTTTATCACAATAGATCAGATGCAATAGAACATTTGCATCTTTCAATACAAGTTGGCTCATGGCAGGGTGATCTTGTCTCAAGAGGTTAAAGCATTGATCCCAGGACGTCCTTCGAAAAAGAGTAGGGGTTTAACCCCGGCATCCTGGCCAAATTTGCCCACTGGCCTCTGTCCATCATGGCCTCCTAACCATCCCCATATCATAATTGGTTTCATCACTCTGTCTCCTCTCCACCAATCAGCTGGTGTGTGGTGTGCGGTCTGGCGCAATATGGCTGCCGTCGCGTCATCCAGGTGGATGCTGCACACTGGTGGTGGATGAAGAGATTCCCCCCATTGTGTAAAGCGCTTTGAGTGTCTAGAAAAGCGCTATATAAATGTAAGGAATTATTATTATTATTATTGATAGGAACTTGCTATACACAAAAAGTGTTTATGATAATTATCAAAGACAGGTTATGATTTGTGTCAAGAACGGCAGATGAATTAAGTTATTGCTGATGCCACATTATAATATAGGGGTGGTGTTGCAGTGGTACATTATGAAACTTTTGTGCTTTGATATAATAAATGCCAGCCATAGAACACAAAAGAGTATATTAGAATATAATACAATAATAAACTAGTAATAATATACCAATAAATTACTAGACATAATAACCAATAAATATAAAATTTTTAAAAATTCTAATAATAACCCAGCATTATATAGTAATAAAAGTAGTACCTTTAAGTTGTATTGTGGCATTTACTTGGTGTTGTGCAAAGTACTATTCATTTGTTGTACACAAAACTACAGAAAAAAATCATTTATTCATCAATAATATTTTCTGTAAATATCATTAGTGTGTAAAGGAACAAAAGTTGTTGGCGTCATACTGCCCCAAATCATTCGTTTTACCTAGAAACTGCAGTCAAACATAGTGGGCCCTATCATACACCCGGCTGATTTGTTGCTGTTTTCAGACCAGCGCAACCCTAATTTTCCAGTTTTGCGCCATGTTGTTTAAATAGCAAAGCCATTTGCGCCGCTTTGTGGACTCATGGGTGTGGCGGTCTAGAATGGAGGTGTGTTATGGCACATTGTTGGTGCGTTGCTATTTTGAGGAACTTAAATAGACTGTGCAATTGACCAGCTGAAAGCAGGTCTAAAGTCCAGCGCAGAGCGCATTAGTTGCGCGCCTTAAACGCATACACATTGCTTAATACACACAGGATGTAAAGCAATACGCAAATATCTTTACAAATGAAAAAAAAAATGTAAAGGATTAAAATATTACAAAAATTATTATTTTCTACATAAATATAAAAACCACTACCTCCATGCCTTCTTCATCTCGCGGGGCTTTTTTCAGTTCATTCATGACAACTTGCTTTTGTATAATGTTATTATTATTATATTTATATTTGTTTTAATAAAAACAAGTTTAGATTTGTCCACCTGCCGGGTTTTGGAGACGTCTGCATCACCATATGGGGCATAAGAATAGGACGTGTGGTTGGATATAACTCAGTTTTTGGACCACACTTCGTTATTATTGTTCATTTATTCGTTTGCTGGAAATTAGAACTGAATTTAGAAATAGTTTTGAAACAAATCTTTGCGCTTAACAAACGAAATTAAATATATAGGCTTATGGATGTCTTCAGTGGAGTGCGTACAACACCGAATCCTTATCCACAAAAGTAAAGAAGTAAAAAGAAAGTAAAGTGGCCGAATGGAGGAGACTCATTTTTTATTCTCGCTGCAGATGATCTGTTTAACTGTTTTCTCGCCAGTGAAGCATTTCGTTTTTCCATTCAGTTTTTCCACTTACAAAGTCGCCATGTAAATAGCAAATGCGCCATGGAGCAACGCAACTGAC
The DNA here is from genome assembly GCA_903798115.1 of Danio jaintianensis. Taxonomy (NCBI): domain Eukaryota; kingdom Metazoa; phylum Chordata; class Actinopteri; order Cypriniformes; family Danionidae; genus Danio; species Danio jaintianensis. The sequence continues at coordinate 5,453,067 of CAIGQV010019951.1, read as the reverse complement.
TCTTAAAGAGAATGGGAGATGAGACTCTGATTGGTTTAATGCACGTTATGCTCAAAACACACCCATAACTCATTAAGAGAGTAAGCACAACCCTGTTAGACCATGCGCCGCGGCACAGAGCGTATTTTTCCATCCTTAAAACAGCAAAAGTGGCTTCGGATATGCCCTTAATGCTTTTGCGCCCTGCACTTTAGACTCTGCGCCTAGATCAATAAAATAGAGCACAGTATGTTTTTGCGGTTTCACGAAAATGTAAGCTGAAGCACATGTCAGTGTGCGCACATATCAATTTGGCCTTAAGCACAGCGTGAGATGTTGTCATGTTATTTATTTGTGTCTTAAAGTATGCATTATGCTTTGTTTTACTCTTTATTGGTAGCACTTTGGTCAACTTTGTTATTTTAATGTGCATTCTAAATAAAATTAAATTTAACATATTTCCATTGAGCTTCTGTTGGTTTGTACAGCCATAAACATTACTAGACAACATCTGCCATTGTTGATGGTGTGTTTGTGTTTGGCACCTCTGTGCTAGCATTGCCAGGAAAGATGAGATGTACAGTATTCGTTGATGTCAGACCTGTCTCTGGTGTGGTTCTTTAGCCTTTGGGAAAGAAAACTGGTTCCTATAAGGCTCATCAAATGAACTAGCAATAGCACCAGCAGTAAACTAGCGCCTGGTTGATGCCTGTGGAAAAGCGGTATACTGTAACTCTCTCTTAGTCTATTTGTTGAGTTGGGGAAAGGATTAAAATGACATTAAATACATGACATTTTATTGAGATGGTTCTCAATCTTTTTTCCCCAAGGCCTCCCTAAAAGGAAATATTCAGGGGCCCCACACAAGCCTTCTTGACGTTAGAAAAGCATAAATGTGATTCAAAACAGCTTACGGTATTGTGGTAAATTGAAAATTCCCTTTGCAAAACATATAAGAGGGTAGTAACAGCATACATATTCTACCATTTGACAAATATTCTGTATAGCACCTTTAATCATAAAGTGGCTTCTCTATGATTACAAACAAATGAACAACTTTTACTGCTACAGTATATAATGCTGGGTTATTTTTATTATTATTTTTTTTTAATGTTATTTTTATTGTTTATTATGTCTAGTAATTTATTAAGTATATGTATTATATTAATATAGAATATGATTGTATTATATTCTAATATACTCTTCGGCTGGTATTTAATTATATTATTCCTCAAAAATTTCATAATGCACCACTGTAACACCACCCCTATATTATAGTGTGGCATCAGCGATAACTTGATTCATCTAGCGTTCTTGACACAAAATCATAACCTGTCTTTGATAATTACCATAAACACTTTTTATGAATAGCAAGGTCCTAGCAATGCTTTTACCTCTTGAGACAAGATCACCCTGGCATGAGCCAGCTTGCAGTGAAAAATGCAAAAGCAACAAGGGAGGCCTCTTTTAACATTTCTGAATCATACATTTGGCCAGAGCACCACGACACTCACAAAACATCCACAGTAAAAGTGTCAGTTAGCTCACAGTTCAGACTTGCCCTCATCGAGTCACAAATGAATTGCTTGTTTTATGCTCTATTTTGACTCTAAACCTTGTTTTACTTCGAGCTATTGGTGTCACAAGGGTCATTGATATCACAGCAAAATTCACAAAGTGCATGTATACATACAACTAGGGCTGCACGATATTGGACAAATATGATGTTGCGATATTTTTTTTTCTTTCTGCGATATATATTGTTCATTCATTCATTTTCTTTTTCGGCTTAGTCCCTTTATTAATCCGGGGTCGCCACAGCGGAATGAACCGCCAACTTATCCAGCATATGTTTTATGCAGCGGATGCCCTTCCAGCTGCAACCCATCACTGGGTAACATCCATACACACTCATTCACACACATACACTACGGACAATTTTAGCCTACCCAATTCACCTATACCACATGTTTTTGGACTTGTGGGGGAAACCGGAGCACCCGGAGGAAACCCACGCGAACACGGGGAGAACATGCAAACTCCACACAGAAACGCCAACTGACCCAGCCGAGGCTCGAACCAGCGACCTTCTTGCTGTGAGGCGAACGTGCTACCCACTGCGCCACCGTGACGCCCGATATATATTGTGATATGGACAATTTTACCAGATAGCTTGAACAGCTCTGTTTGGAAAGAATTCAGTAGGATGATTCTGTAGAGGAGTGAATCATGCATTAAAATAAAATAAACTAAATAAAAGCACAGATGAATGTGAAATAAACAGTGCTTTGTGCTTTTCTGGGGAATCTAACAATATTCAGGCACAGCAATTGAATAATCAAATGTAAAAACACTGTATAGTCGTCATTGTAAAAATAATTCAATAAAAAAAAATACAAATGGTAAATTTATTATGCCTGAATGCTTACACAGTCACAGGCCTTAAAAACACATACAAATAATAAACTTTCACTCCATTATCGCTACATTCTCCACAAATCACGTGTTCTGAACTGTTTCTCCTGAACAACCAATTCCAACATATAAACTCAACATTGCACTTCCTACGATGTGACTATTGTGGATGCGCACATTGCAATATCGATGCTAAAACGATATATTGTGCAGCCCTACTTAAAATTATAAAAGTAAACTTCTGTCCACTTCGCTAGTTTATTATTAATTAGAAACAGAACAATTATTTTTTATAATAAATATGTATACAATTTGTTCATTTCTGCGATAGAACCCAACATCCCTGTTAAAAATTGATGGATAGAATCTTCTCATGAACAGTAAACTACAGTATATTATAATTCATTTTTTATGCATGCAAGTAAAACTGCTTTACTAAGTAAAATATACTCTAAATAGCTCAATAATACAGTATATAGCTCACATAGAAATTAACACAAACTCAGATTAGTAACACTGTAATTTGTTTAGTTTTAGTGCATCTGATCTATTGTGATAACTAATGCTGACATGTACAACTTTACCAAAACAATTGCATTTAGTTTGAGCGCTCCAGTCAGCAAGAATGCCCCAAAAACTGCTGTGTTTTACATATTTGACTGAAACTCCTTGTGCCCTGCAGCGTTTGAAGCAGAAAGCTCATAGTACTACGATGATTTGATTAGATGACACACCTCTATGAGCAGGGCGTTTCAGTGCATTTATGCTGTGTGAACATGTTGCCTTTAAGTAAGAGAATCTGCAAGAATATTTGAATCACAGTTAAAGCCTAAGTTCATGAAAACCTTGTTTGATGTTTGTGGTAATGAAACAGAAAACCATCTTGGCTCTTTTCATGTCTCTGTAGTTCATTTTTGATCATCCTCTGGTCTGTTGAGTCAGTGGTGTCATTTACCGTTTACACTTTTCATTTTAAAACAGATATGTTTTGATTGGGTTTACCTGGAGTTCACACTACTTCAAGGTCTTCCTCCCACAAATTTTTTTTTGAAAATGCTAAATACCCCATTTTAATTCGAAAACATTGCTGCTGTTCCATTTCAGATCAAACAAAAACTTTTAAAAAATTAAGCCGTGGCTATTATGTATTAAGGAGCGTTTTCATTATAAATCATCGTTCTAAAACACACTAGTGTAAACTAGGCCTATCATCTATTTTTTGTTGTACGATATATTGCACTAAAAATATATTGCGATAAACGATATTATTGTCATTTTAAGAACATTTTATACCACTCATTATATAATGCCAGAATATAATATCATCACGATGCAAGTACACTCTTCTAAAGAACACATAATATTTTATTCTTAAAAATATTTAATTTAATTATAGTCATTTTAACAATTTTAGGCATTGGAATCAGAATGTGAAAACGCATATCTTAAATAAATAATAAATGTTAACAAAAAAGTAACAGAGGCTGCGATATCTGGTACCAGATCTGTTTTCAGTTGTCAGGCACCCACATGAAAATATACTATAGTAATTTATAGTAAATACTATAGTGTTTTTTAACGATACTGACACTGACACCTCCAATAGAGATAGAGATGTTGCGCAATCACCTAAAATGTTGCTAGAATTGTTTTTTATGCATTGGCGATATATACCGCATCACCAAAAACGATTGGTGTGTTGTGTGATAAGTCGATATATTGATTATTGTGACAGGCCTAGTGTAAACGGCACCTAAATATGACTTTGTTGTTGTAATTGTTGTTTTCACGGAAATTTGTGGTTCCATGAAGTACATTTAACATTTAAGGGAGCTTTCAATTCCACACAAAGTTTCTATATAAAAAATGAAAAAATAAGTTTTCACCAAAATAGCAAAACCCTTTCTGTGTATTTTGTGTATTTTACAGTACTGTTAAAACTCAAAAATGTCTCTGTCAAAGTTTTCAAACAATTATATTTGATTTACCAAAGTCAAACAAGTGCCAATTTCATATCTGTCACATCCATAACAGAGAGGTGTCACATCCATAGCGAAGCTTTTTCCTTATAAAGGTAAAAATGTCAAATAAAATAAAATCAATAATTTTTCTATAGTGAGCCAACAATTTGTTTGGGGTTGTTCAGTTTAATTTACAGACTTTCTACAACGTATGTTGCATACTGTAAACTCGCAAACCTTTTTGTCACATACATAATGTTTATTTTCCTCATTTGAAATATAAAAAATGTTTATATGTTGATATTTTTCTGTTCCCTGTGGTTATTTGGGAAACCAATCATGATGCTTTCATGGTGTTGGTGAAAAATGTTTAATGTAAACTCTTATTTGGTACATTCCACAACTTTGTTTGCATTTATTCATTTGATGCCAATAGGTGCCAAAGTAAAATATAACCACATGAGTGCACAAGTGCCTAAGGTTATGCATGCATCATAAGAATAGCCTCATAAAGCATTATACATAATATGGTTCTGTGGGGAACCAAAATATATATTTGACACTAATGTAGTTGATAACAGACACTAGTTGATAAGAGTTGATTACAGACACTAGTTTCTGTAAAGCCACTTTTTGGACAATATGTATTTTAGACAAATAAAATAGGCTCTTACATTTAAACAAAAGCTGAGAATGTGTGAATCCCTGCAGGCGACATTAGCATAAACTGGAGTTGAAGGGCTTAAAACCGGTTTTGTACCAACACTGCTTATCAATAGGTGTGGTCGGCATGATCTGTCACATTGTTCTGATTCCTCATTATTATTATTAATGGATATCTGAGACTTTGGAAACCCTTGGGTCGTATTGACCTTAAGGTGTGGTGACCCGAATCTGTCCTGGGACGGTTTTACAATTCAGAAAGCATTCAAACCTGTAACTCCCGATGGTCTTGACGAGCACTTTTTCTATGGAGAGAGACAGGCAGATGTCCAAAACACATGTATGAACTCATCAAAGTACCATATACCAGAGAGTGAAAGCTAGCAAGCTAACAGGTATAATATGTTTACCACAATGTAAAAATACCTATCAGTGAAGATTGTTGGAGTGCATAATTCAGTACTACTTGCCTTTTATTTTTAAATATGACTTTTTTTTTTTTGTAACAATCAGGCACCTTTTTTTCCGAGTTCAACATTTTTTGGGGAGTTTCATCTTCTGGTAATGAGCTTGGTGTGCATGACTGAGCCTGTGCTACAGCTGGATTGTTACATAAACGCCGTTTTTTTTCCCACAGGATTCTGCGATGCACTGCGTCTTCTTAATAATTGCAGTGACATGAGAGCTGATGCCGACCTAGCAGCAGTGGCACAGTTTGACTTTTCAGTATGTTAATTGTGAGAAAGCTTAATCTCATAGGTGATTACAGATATTTGTATAATGCACTTTGCATATACACAAAAATCACAAAACAGCATCTAAAACAATATTATTTGATATATGAAAATGTTTTGAGTTAACTTCATGAATTTAAAGAGTTTTTTATATGTGTTGTTCATATATGGCCATGTATAACATTATGAACCCTTCAGTAAAATTGTAATTCTTTTTAAAATATTTACTGAGTGCTGTTTAACAGAGACAACACGGTTTTAAACATAATAGTTTTAAGAAGTATTTTCTAATAAATAATTAATTTTTCTCTTTGCCATGATGGCAGTGCATAATATTACTAGTTATTTTACAGCATAGCTTAAGTGCTATTTAAAGTCAATTAGGTTAACTAGGCAGGTTAGGTTAATTAGGAAAGTCATTGAACAACAGTGGTTTGTTCTGCAGCCAGTCGGAAAAAAAATGTCTTAAGGGGGCTAATAATATTGAACTTAAAATGCTTTTAAATAAAAAATGCTTTTATTCCAGCCAAACTAAAACAAATAAGATTTTCTCCAGAAGAAAAAATATATTATAGGAAATACTGTGAAAATGTCCTTGCTTCATTAAAAACAGCACTTGGGAAATATAAAAAAATATTTTTAATATTAATTAAAAAGGACTAATCATTTTGCCTTCAGCTGCATATTTATATTATTATATCTAACATATTTTTACAGATGTATTTGTAATTCCAGTGATTGAAAAAAAAACGTAAACACATTTTTGCAATTTGTTAAACTTGTTAAATTTGTTTATGCACTTGTATGTCATATATGTAATTTGCATTTATTTATATGTATCATAATTGCACATTGACCATTTGATTTATGAATTGCAACATATGTGCATGACCCAATATAAAACATTGCCAGTCACGTATCTATTTCAATGAAAATTGTATGCATTTTTAGTACCACTCACAGTACAATTAACTTTGTTAATGTTAACTTTTTTTATCGTAAAATCTTTAATATAACAGAATCATTTATATATAAAATAACAGCTCTTTTTTTTGGTCAGTAAAGTTAAAGGTCACTTGTTAAACTGTAGATTTATTGTAGAACATCAAAAGTTTTCTGAGCAGAGATCATTGTCCCATAATGCTATTCAAAATAGTATATTGAACATTTTCTGTTAAAATACACATTCACACATATGTTAATCTGATTTTTTTTAAAGTGCACATTTGGAGTGTATTATTGACTATTATTGGAGCTGCAAAATGTAATTTTGTTGTGCACTGAAAAAATATTTGTGTTTGTAATTTGGCAAAAAAAAAAAAAAACCACCACCAACAACAACATTTAAACATAACAATAAAATAACACATAAATCCCATCTTCATTATTTAAGTTTTATTATATATAATATACTATTATTTTATATTTAAAAAAAATTTATTACTTTCTAACAACTCATTTCAAGTTTTGCTGAAATAATGTACTGATGATCTGGTTAGATGGTTTTATTAATGGTTAGATGATAAACCATTATTCTTAGATAAACACTGAACAATTAGATTGGTGCTTTTAAACTCCTTTTTGGTGTGGGATAAATGTAGACACACCTTCCTTTCAAACCCAAATCAGCAAACAGAATATAAGCACTTCTATTGACTGACAAATTACAGTATAAGCCTACTTATACTATAAGTGACGCTTTCATCAAGATAATAAATTGCGAATACATTTTGTGGAACATGGATGCATTGCACCCAACTAAAATATGACCAAATAAGCATTTGCCATAAGAGAAAATACACAAATCAAGAGATATTTTCCTTCCCGCACTGAAAATAACACTTCTTCTACACACCGTCTGCATATTTCACAGAAGGGTTTGAGAACTAACAGGAGCCACAGATGGCCCTTTGCCCCGACACAATCATTTCTCTTCCTTCAAAGTTCAAACAACCAAAACAACATTTCAGCACTTTTTTTTTTCTTAGCTTTGACTGATTCTCCAGTTACACACTGGATTGTGCACTGCAGAAGTTACTGAGGTGACTGGAGTTTCATTTAGTTCCCGAAATAAACAGCACTTGAACAAGAGACGTTTTACACTGTTAAAAATATATATAAATATATTTTGTTTATTTATATATTTAAATTGCATTATGGGACCTTGATGTTTCCTCCATCAACTGTTAATGTTGAAAATTTGGAAAAAGTGACTTTTATTGACATTTGTAGTAGTTTAAAGTAATATGTTGTAAATTATGGTACAAAAACTTGGTAAAAAAAAACTGCCAGTACTTTTTCAGTTATTTTATAGACTTATTTCTATATATTATTTCCTATACAATACATTGTTTTAAACCACTAAAATGTCAAACTGTCTTTTTTAAACTGCAGAGTTGAAATTTGAACATCAAATGTCAACAGAGCAGAGATCAATGTCCCTATAATGCAAATAATAACCATAAATAAATGAAAAAAAACCCTGCTAATTATAAACTGATATTTTTTTACAGTGTAGGTTATTTTACAATAACATAAGCTATTCTGACATACTGTAATACACGTGCAACTTAGCACCTTAAAAATGCCTCGAAAATGGGGATTTGGTAAATTGCAATAGCTCTGTTTGGAGTTTCAGTGCCACGGACTTCATAGTAATAGTGACATTATGTCAGAAAAAGCACATCAAATAATTTCAGAGAACCTATTTTCCACTGGTTTTCTCTTTGCTTGCTTAGACTTAACCCTGCCTGACATCTTTAGTACTGTATAAGCAGATGATTGCTTAAAGCATGCGCAGTACATGGATGACAGTATGGGAATATATATATATATATATATATATATATAAAATACAGCATCAATTTATCTTGGGAATGACAGATACAAGTCCTGCACAGTGACCAGAGGGATTTTGAGCCATTTTTCTTGCAGAACAGGGGCCAGTTCACTATACGTGATGCTGGTGGAGGAAAACATTTCCTGACTCCTCCAAAACACCCTAAAGTGGCTCAATAACATTTAGATCTGGTGACTGTGCAGGCCATGGGAGACATTCACCTTCACTTTCATGTTCATCAAACCACTCTGTCACCAGTCTTGCTGTGTGTATTGGTGCATTATCATCTGCTACACGGCACTGCCTTCAAGAGACAATATTTGAACCATTGGGTGCACATGGTCCTCCAGAATGGTTCGGTAGTCCTTGGCAGTGACGGACCCATTTAGCACAAGTATTGGGCCTAGAGAATGCCATGATATTGCAGCCCAAACTATCACTGATCCACCCCTAAGCTTCACTTTGGGAATGCAACAGTCTGGGCAGTATGCTTCTTTGGGGCTTCTCCACATATGCAGCAAAGACATATGTGGAAAAGACAGTGGAGGGGACTAATCAGAGAATAATACATGTCTCACATTGTCCACAGCCCATGATGATTTTCTCTGCTGGCACTATTGAAACCGACATTTGGCACTGGCACGAGTGACCAAAGGTTTGGCTATAGCAGCCCAGCCATGTATATTGACCCTGTGGAGCTCCCAACGAGCAGTTTTGGTGTAAACAGGAGAGTTGAAGTGCACATTTAATTCTGCAGTGAGTTGGGAAGCTGTGGTTTTATGATTTTTTGGATACAATCCGGGTTAGCACCTGGACATGCCTTTCAGACAGCTTCCTCTTGCATTCACAGTTACTCCTGTTGCTTATGGTTTGTCCTTCTTGGTGGTATGCTGACATTACCCTGGATACCATCTTGATACAGTATATATATGGGACGTCACGGTGGCACAGTGGGTAGCACAATCACCTCACAGCAAGAAGGTTGCTGGTTCGAGCCTCGGCTGGGTCAGTTGGCATTTCTGTGTGGAGTTTGCATGTTCTCCCCGTGTTCGCGTGGGTTTCCTCCGGGTGCTCCGGATTCTCCCACAAGTCCAAAGACATGCACTATAGGTGAATTGGGTAAGCTAAATAGTCCGTAGTGTATGTATGGCTACCCTGGATTGATAAAGGGACTAAGCCGAAAAGAAAATGAATGAATATATATATATATATATATATATATATAT
>CAIGQV010019951.1:5431891-5443150 GCA_903798115.1 Danio jaintianensis | reverse complement strand
CACTCACTGGTCACTTTATTAGGTACACCTGTCCAACTGCTTGTTAACACAATACGCATTAACTTTCTAACTAGCCAATCACATGGCAGCAACTCAATGCATTTAGGCATGTAGACATAGCCAAGACGATCTGCTGCAGTTCAAACCGAGCATCAGAATGGGGAAGAAAGGTGATTTAAGTGACTTTGAATGTGGCATGGCTGTTGGTGCCAGACGGGCTGGTCTGAGTATTTCAGAAACTGCACAACCATCTCTAGGGTTTACAGAGAATGGTCCAAAAAAGAGAAAATATCCAGTGACTGTTCCAGTGTATCCAGTGAATTCTGTGGGCGAAAATATCTTGTTGATGCCAGAGGTCAGAGGAGAATGGCCAAACTGGATTGAGCTGATAGAAAGGCAACAGTAACTCAAATAACCACTCGTTACAACCGAGGTATGCAGAAGAGCATCTCTGAATGCCCAGCACGTCGAACCTTGAGGCGGATGGGCTACAGCAGCAGAAGACCACACCGGGTGCCACTCCTGTCAGCTAAGAACAGGAAACTGTGGCTACAGTTTGCACAGGCTCACCAAAATTGGACAATAAAAGATTGTAAAAACGTTGCCTGGTCTTATGAGTCTCGATTTCTGCTGCAACATTCGAATAGTAGGGTCAGGATTTGGCGTCAACCACATGAAAGCATGGATCCATCCTGCCTTGTATCAACGGTTCAGGCTGGTCGTGGTGGTGTAATGGTGTGGGAGATATTTTCTTGGCACACTTTCTTTTCTTTGGGACCAACTGAGCATCATGTCAAAGCCACAGCCTACCTGAGTATTGATGCTGACCATGTCCTTTCCTTTATGACCACAGTGTATCCAGCAGGATAACGCGCCATACATTTTTTACGTATAACACGTAACGTTGTACGTACGTTTTTTGAACATGACAATGAGTCCACTGTACTCAAATGGCCTCCACAGTCACCAGATCTCAATCCAATAGAGCACCTTTGGGATGTGGTGGAACGGGAATGGTTGGTTGTAAATTTACATGATTTAATAAATTTGAATAAACCTGATCGTGGGAAAGTTTTATTTTCTTGAGTTGTAAGTTCAAAATTCAATTGGCTGGTGATGAGTGAAGCAAAAAATTTATTTGTTTATTTAATTTGAAAATAACAACACCTACACTAAACTTAATGAATAGTGTTTTTTTTTTTTATTTAGTGCTAAAAATGCATTCGCTGTATTATGGTAAAAATGTGTTGATGTGATAACTATAATTGGTCACTTTATTTTGATGGTCCGTTTGTTGAATTTAAGTTACATTGCATCTACATGCCAACTAATTCTCATTAGATTATAAGTAGACTGTTAGATTGGGGTTAGGGTTAGTGTAAGTTGACATGTACTTGCAAAGTTTCTTATAGTCAGTTAAATGTCTGTTGAAGGAGCAGTATCACCAGATATTAAGCAGACAGTCTACTAATACTCAAATGGGCCATCAAAATAAAGTGTTACCCTATATTTTGCAAGAAAATGTGCAGATAATGAATTGACAATCATAATTTGTGTGGAAATTAATAAAAGTAGTTGCCATTTTGCTATCTCTTGTGTTTGTTAAACGTGAAAACTAATAAACGTATAGTTTTCAGGCATATATATTTAAGTTTTTTTTTTGGAGTTACAAAAATGTTGAGGCACGGTTTTCTAATAAGACATGGTAGCAAACCATTTGTTTGTTTTTTTGTTGCAGTATGACAAAAAAAAATAAAGATGATGCATTAACTGGCATAATGCATATCTTGAATTCTATGTAAATCACTTTGCTTAAAAGCACCTGCTGCATGTGTGAATGTACCATATAACCGACAACTACTTTAGGGCTGACACAGGAACTGAACAGGCTGCATAAAAAAAAAAATTAATACTGCCAAGTAATATACTGCACAGCTTTAATTCCTCTCTGTAATAACATTATTATGTTCTGACATGAATCGATTATGCTACTAAGTTTTTGACAGCTATGTAACTGTGAGACCCAGAGGACATAAGCCAAAGTTACAGAACCGGCCAGACAGGAAGCAGATCTTCTGGTTCTCTCTCTCACACTCTTACAACAGCTTTGCATGATATGATCACCTTCATGTGTATGGAAATGCAATGTAAATGTCAATGCATTTGAATGAAGTGTACCCAGCATATTAAAATGAATTTGCTAACTGAAAGGGTTGAATTAACATAAATAATATTTAATAGATTATACAGATAATAGAAGATTAAATCATAGATTTTATTATGAAATATTAAACTAAGTCTAAACAATTAAATTATTATAATTCACCGATCACAATGGGAGCTAATGTTTTAGATCCCAGATACTTTTAGGTCATTGTGTTATAAGATTGACTGTTTTCCAAAATAAGGGTATTTTAGTTGCAAATATTTAAGTTCAAACTTATTAGATGCAGTAGGTCATTTAGTTAAAGAGTTAAAAATCAAGCCGTTCATTCTCGTAATCCTTTAAAGTGAATTCCTTTACTCACTGCGTTCCCCTCCCATCTTTTGCCCTCCTCCCTCTTTTCTCCACCTAATAAATCTTGTCATGCCACATCCCAAGCCTCTGGCTCTCTGCTCCTGTGCCAGAGAGAACTATTGCCCAATAGATCCCAGTGATCATCCACATGTAGCAGACTCTTCTCCCTTCAAATACACTCATTGATGTGTAAAAGTAACTTACAAATACTCAAATTACTGTAATTGAGTAGTGTTTCTCAGGAATTGTACTTGTACTTTAATGTATGCTTTATTTGTGGCAATATATAGTTTCAGATCCATAATGAAATTTGAAAAATTTAATAAATGAAAAATAAATGAGTTTTGAGCAGCTGATAATTAAGAAATATATATTTGTATATTCTACTTTGTTTGTAGAAACAGTTAATTTTTTCCATGTGATAAACATAAAGATAATAATGAATAAATAAATGGCATAACCCTTTTACCACATCCATCAGAAAAATAGGCCTTTTCACAATATCCTATGCACATTTATGAAGACAATAACACATTAATTAAAAAAAACAAAAACTACTGCTCTCATGGACACACGCATGCACTAGTTGGCAGTGTGCACATGAAAGATGGTGCTATTAACGGGTTTTATATTATTTACATTTATTATGTCATTACATTCTCCCCGTGGAGTTTGCATGTTCTCCCCGTGTTGGCGTGGGTTTCCTCCGGGTGCTCCGGTTCCCCCCACAGTCCAAAGACATGTGTTATAGGTGAATTGAATAAACTAAATTGGCCGTAGCGTATGTGTGTGAATGTGTGTATGGATGTTTCCCAGTACTGGGTTGCGGCTGGAAGGGCATCCGCTGTGTAAAACATATGCTGGATAAGTTGGCGGTTCATTCTGCTCTGGCGATCTCTGATGAATAAAGGGACTAAGCCGAAGGAAATTAAATGGTTCTACCTGTTAAATTAAAAACTCTTTCTGATTCTGAATTACCAATCAATTATTCTTTTTAAAATCCTACTAGCCCTTTTTTACAGTGAAATTTTTTTTTCCTTGGGGTGAAGATGCTTATGATTTCAGTGTCTTTTGCACATACATTATTTCCTGTGATTTTTAAGAATTAATCGATTAAATGGTCAATAATTTAAACATCAATTGATCATGGAAAATGCATTTCTACACTGAGTGTGCAAAAATTTGTTTAAATATGTCTTATAGGCCCTGTTTTTTATACCTAGTATTGTATGACGCTAAAATACAGGTGTAAACTAAATCTAAACTGTTTTGAATTTGTCCACTTTCAACCACTTCTGTAGGGAGTCAAAACTGTTTGATTGCATTTCATTCATAGTGTAAACACTCATGTGTCAACACTCAAACAGCTACAAAAGACTAGCTACTCTTCACCTACTGACCAAACACAATCATTATGAGACGTGTTGTAAAAATACACATCAAAACAAGCCATTCATACATAACCAAAACACTCGGATTATGATGCAATTTGTAGTTGCCATTCACATTTTTTTCATTTACTTGCTTTCCTACTCATAATCCGCTTAACATGTTCATTGTGTGCTCGTGTGTCACATTTACTGCTCCAGTGAAAGTGATGTCGAGCCTGATGAAATAAGAGGGAAGGGTCTTAATGAAATCTAATCGCAAGTGCTCCCTAGAGACATTCGAGGATATGTTAAAGGGATAGTTCACAAAAAGAATTTATTTACTTAATATTTACTCATCCTCAAGTGGTTTCAAAAGTGTATGAGTCTCTTTCTTCTGCTGAACACAAAAGAAGATATTTTGAAGAAAGCTGAAAACCTGAAACCATTGACATCCATAGCAAGTAAAATAAATACTATGGAAGTCAATGGTTACAAGTTTCCAGCTTTCTTCAGAATACATTATTTTGCGTCACAAAGGTTTGAAAGGGGTGAGTAAATGATGACAGAATTTTCATTTTAATGCCAGGTGAAAATGTATCTCAGCAGATCACTTGTGATCAGATTACTTACATAAAAAAACACATGCCAATAAAAGGTAAAAGTACAAATGCCCGGGAAATGCATACTGTAGCAACATTTTATTGCTAACAAGTTACCACTGATAACATTCTGCATAAGAAATCATCACTGATTTTCTCTTTAGCATATGTACAAATCAAGTTGATATGTATGTGTATAAATCATTTCATTTTCCTTCAGCTTAGTCTCTTTATTCATCAGGGGTCGCCACAGTGGAATAAACCACCAACTTATCCAACCTTCCAGCTGCAACCCAGTACTGGGAAACATCCATACACACTCATACATAACGGCCAATTTAGTTTATTCAATTCACCTATAGCGCATGTCTTTGGACTATGGGGAAACCGGAGCCATCACGGGGAGAACATGCAAACTCCACACAGAAACGCCAACTGACCCAGCCGGGACTCGAACCCGCGTCCTTCTTGCTGTGAGGCGACAGTGCTTACCACTGAGCCACCGTGTCGCCCCATGTGTGTAATATCATATAATAATTTCTCACTGAATTCAATTGCTTGCATGAATGGAACCTTTTGCAAAATGCAAACTAGTGTACACTTTTATGTTGCATTGAAGGAAGAAGCGACTATAGGGTAACACATTATTGGTTAATAATTGCAATGTCAAAACCACATGATCATTACTTTGCAGCATCAAACACTAAGAGAAAAGAAATGCTGCATAGAGGGAAAAAAAACTGACATTAAATTTAAATTGCCATTTTACATGGAGTTTGTTTTCTACAGGATGCTCTTTAAGTCTTTATATTCAGTTAAATGCATAGAAATGTTAATTAGTATGCAAATGAAGCTCTTTCAAAGCTTTGAAGTTAAGAAGTTGATTTAAGGGTAAACATTCTTAGGTGTTTCTAAATTTAAAAAAGAGTAATAAATATGAAAATAAAAGAAAATATTTAGTATTATTATTAATAATAATACTCACAGCAAGAAGGTCGCTGGTTTGAACCTCGGCTGGGTCAGTTGGCATTTCTGTGTGGAGTTTGCATGTTCTCCCCGTTTTCGCGTGGGTTTCCTCCGGGTGCTCCGGTATCCCCCACAAGTCCAAAGGCATGCGGTACAGGTGAATTGAATTTCCCAGTAGTGGGTTGCAGCTGGAAGGGCTTACGCTGTGTAAAACATATGCTGGTTAAGTTGGCGGTTCATTCCACTGTGGTGAGCCCTGGTTAATAAAGGGACTAAGCTGAAGGAAAATGAATGAATGAATAATAGTAAACTGTAATAAGGTGAAATAAATGCAATAACGTTTGCAATCAACTTCAATGTTTCAAAATGTTTTGTGAATTAGAAATTTTTAAATATTGGTGAAATAGTGTTTCATCGTCATTCAGCAGAACAGATATATTTATGTAAAAAATAAAACATACTCATTTTGACATGTACTTCAAATAAAAAAGATGTGATCACACAAATATTTATTATATTTGAAATGATTACAAACTCCATGCTGACAAATGGGTAAAATCTACAGTAGAGCTCTGAAGAATAGTGACAAAGCATAAACTGGCATTTAATTTTGGGCTACGCTGTGTGACCTTTAAGTAGAATCGTTTAATATGTCATCAAATGATTCGTAGTCTTAATATGCCTGACAAGATTTATGGCACATAAACTATTGTTGCCATGAGTGACATTTTATTATACGTCTTCTATAAATCATGGCATAAATGCAGTCAATTTTTTTTTCTCAGAACATAAAGTTAAAAAAGCCAAAAATAAACTGTACTACACTTTCATTGTTTTCAATTGAAGGCGTGGGTTCTCTGATGGATGTCTGCTCCAGGATGAAGTAACACGTATAATTTCTCATGTCTTTATAATTATTAATAAAGTTGAATGTTTAAGGGCCTAGATTATGTTAGGACCTTAGTGTCATCCCTCTTCAGAATTGTATGCACACAAGCACATGGACATTTTCTAAGTCTATCTGTGTTTTAACCAATCAGGTTAAAACACCTATATGTATGATGCAGTTAATGACGTTATGTGAGAGTATAATTGTTGTTGTTTTGAGATTGTAAGCAGAGCGGCCTACGAACTCTATGCGAGTGTTGAAGCTTGCCTCTTGCTGATGAAACTGCAAACTATGTTCAGTAAAAAAAAATGTCATCGAATCTCTTGACTCCGGCTCTTCTTCATATGACAGACTGGTCATTTTTGGGTTAAAACTGTCGGTTACCCAACACAATGCTTAAAAACTTTACATATTCATTCAACAAGTAAAATAAAATTCTTCACATAAATTCAAATAAAAATGTTCATATATGCTGTCTCTTGTACCATTTATTGCACAGTATAAAACATCCATAGCATACAAACATACACTAAACCAACTTACACTGACAATTTACATCAACCAGTGAGTGCATATTCAGCACTTATTGCACGTCTTGACTTACTACTAACGTCTGTCAATCTCATGCTGCTCTCAGCAGTGCGGTGACAATAGATCAGTCAAGCGTTTGGCAGGACTGAAGCATTTTTAGGAATAAAAGGTGTGTAGTTTCAAGAGCTTAAACAGCCTGAGGATTTATGGCATGGGCTGATGTTGTATTAGTTTCTCAGTCCCAATTTAGTGTGCTGGTCGCCCTGCAGCGAGACAGGCACAAGCACAGATTCCTGAATCGTCCTCTTATAAAAGACCAGGTATACGGCCAGGGTCTGTCATGTAACATAGTATATTTGTGTGTACTGTATGTAAGGTTTTGCCTAAACCTGTCCTGTACTGCAGGGTATATGCTTCGTACTTGGCTTAATAAATAAATATTTTCTTGTCTCTTACACTGACAGGCTGCACATCTGTCACAGCTATGTTATTGACCCTTGAGCCATTTGTGCTCTTACATAACTGCATCGACACATGTATGTGAACACGTCCTGGATCAATGCATAGATTCAGTGGGCCACTATGCGATATGACTGAAGCTGAAAACATGCATGCATTATGTGCGACAGACGACCATAGAGAAAATAGCACAGGAATTAGGGAAGGTCAAGATAGCTGGATAGTCATAAATTAGTTAATTTTTTTTAAACTTTGAAATATTTATTTATATGTAAAGAGATAAAATCTTATTATAGTTAATCAGCTAGTTACATTTTTTTCACTTTAAAAGTTTATACAAATCATTTTTAATTAAATGAAACATTATTAAATTCATAAAGGATTATTTAAAAAATATTTCTTAGTAAAGGCCAAGACAACTAATATATTTTATTTTACTACTTTTTTTTAAATAAATTTATTTACTGTATTCATTTTTTAAATATTCAAATACATTCACTTATAAGTTTTGTCTTAAATAAATTAAACATTATTAAATTAATGAAGGATTACATTTTAAATAGTTTTTAATAAAGGCCAAGACAACTAATATATATTTTATTTTATAGAAATATAATTGAATGAAACAAATGAAATAAAATAAAGGTCAAGACAACTAATATATTTTATTAAACATTTTTAATTTCCCAGTGAGGGGTGTCACGGTGGCGCAGTGGGTAGCACGATCGCCTCACAGCAAGAAGCTCACTGGTTCGAGCCTCGGCTGGGTCAGTTGGCATTTCTGTGTGGAGTTTGTTCTCCCCGTGTTCGCGTGGGTTTCCTCCGGGTGCTCCGGTTTCCCCCACAAGTCCAAAGACATGCACTATAGGTGAATTGGGTAAGCTAAATTGTCCGTAGTGTATGTGTGTGAATGAGTGAGAGTGTATGGTGTTTCCCAGTGATGGGTTGCAGCTGGAAGGGCATCCGCTGGTTAAAACATATGCTGGATAAGTTGGCGGTTCATTCCGCTGTGGCGACCCCAGATTAATAAAGGGACTAAGCCGAAAGGAAAATGAATGAATGAAATGAATAAACATTTTTAAATCAATGAAACAAATTAAACAAAAACTAATATTACCTATTTTAATATTTCATTAAGATTTTTATATTTAATTATTTAATATTTTCAAATGAAACCAACTAACCATTGGTTAAAAACCAAAAATGAAGCAAAATGCAACTACATTTGAATTGCATAGATTTCTTAGTATTATACTGTTAGAGATGGCAAAGACTATAGCGGATTATTAAAAATACACAAAACACTTTCAAAGACTTTCAAGTTATTATTAATTATTAATAATGTAATTAATCAGGTCATCTACTTTTAAATTAACTAGGTGTTTTAATTAATATTTTTGTTACACTTTTAGGTTAATTGGAAAAATTAAGAAAAAAATGTTAAATGAAACATTTAAAATAACATAAAACAAATGCATCTTAAATCTCAAATGCTTCAAGCACTTAACTGAGACTCCTGATAAGCCCTGTCAGAAGTGTTGACCTCTAACTGATCCTCAATCAGCAGAACTGAATTCTCCAATGGCACTGCAGCTTGATCAAGCACAAGCACTGCCACAGGCCAAATGTCAATCACCTGAAACAAACAGTGTTCATTCCTACAGCAAGACACCTGCAGCCCTGCCAGCTCACATCAACCAGCACGCATGGGAAACTCTCAAGCTTGCTTTACATACTTAATATTACAGCCCATTTAATTCAATTTCCTTTTTCAGTCTTTTGTATTTCATTTTCATGCATGGTCCTTGCACAAAGTAAACATAGACAATTTTCAAGTAGTACAAGGTGCATTTAGTTTCATTTTCTCATTTCTGTCATTTTCTCAGTGTGCTACTCAGGAAAATGAAGCATCAGATCTCAGCGATTATGCAAATGCAATTTAGACGCCGCTGTTTGATGACAGACGTGCATCAAACCTTGAGTGAAAAACACTGAGATATGTCATGTACAATTAGGTATTCTGCCATTGCAAAATTTTTTAGCTTTTTACAGTATACTCATTTCAGTACTGTAGATGGCTATGACAACATTGTGGTCTGATACATGAAAAAACATTTAGGAGTGCAAGTATTTCATATTTATTTCATGTTAGATTTAAAACTACCGACTTTTGAAAGATTATAAATATTGTAAAATACTAAAATATTCAATTAAAAACAGACCATATATCCCTCCTAATGCATTTAGGTCTGTATCCACCCAGAAATAATAAAATATTTTACTAGGCTTATTTTTCTGAAAGAGAAAGTTTCTGCAAATAAATTATTATATTTTATTTGAACTTATCAGAGTAATATTTGTGCTTATTGCTTGCAATAAATGTACTGCTCAAAAAAATATAGGGAACACTTAAACAACACAATGTAACTCCAAGTGTTCCCTTTATTTTTTGAGCATTTGCAATTTGCATTACAGTATTTTTGTACACTGTGTAGTTTGAAATTTCAGGGAATTTCTCATTTTTAATATACAATGGTAAAATGTGAATGTTATAAGTTAAATTATCAGATGCAGATTTTAAATATAGTTTAATATAGTTAAAAAATGAATCGAGATCATGTTGATTTGTCACATGTGCTTGACAGTTTTTGTTACAGCTCCCTCTAGAGCCACATTTTGGCAACATTCAGCATCTGTCCTGAGAAAGTTTCAGTGTCTCACAATTATCACCAGGCTTGAACTTGCAGTTCACAATTAGTCAAATGGGTCATTTGTGTTGATCTGCAAATTATTTGATGAATATCTGTTTATATAATTTGTTTTAATAGCTTTTTGTTTGCAATAATTTTTGACAATCTATGCGACATTAAACAGGCTAATTTCATTTAAATTGGTTGTGTAAAAAGACAAGTTAAGGCAAAGTTGTTGGGTTTTTTTTCCAGAGAACTAAACAGAAAACATGATCACTTGATTCAAGAGGAATAGCTTTTAAATTCTGAATCTAACTCCTTTACTATAACGCCACCTAGTGTTAGGTTGATTCAGTTCAAATGAAAAAAGAATTTTCAAGAATACTACTGTACTTGAACCATAGGCATCTATAATATGGATATGACTTACACTATGAGCCGCTTCAGAAGCAGTCGTAACAACACGTACTTACTACAACTGAAATAGACCAAGTTTAATATTAAAACAGAATACAGCCTACAACAATTGTGATGAACTACACCGCATCATCTGCATTACGCCTTTGTTTTCATGTCGTAACCATGAATATTATTAAACCTTCAATTCAACTAAAAACACCATAATAATAGGCTACAATATTGTACATACAGCAACAAAAAGTAGCAGTATGTCGTCAACTCACCATTACAGTAGCGGGAAACGGAGGATATCCGAGTGAAATGTTCTGACAAATTCAACCAGGGTGCAGTTTGCTTGATAACCGTTGACCGCCAAAATTACTTCAGAGCTGCACAAATGGATGTCTTGTAGGCATATACTTGCAGTGTAATTTTGTAAAAATAAATAATTAATAAATTAATACAATAAAAAAAAAAACATTAAAACCAATCAAACAATCAATCTGCCGAACATTTCTACTTTTATTTAAGGTTTACAATGCAAATCCATTTATAAGTACTTGTTTGGAAAACAGAGCTATAACGCATGAACTAAAAAAAAATATTTTACAAACTTTATTGTACATGAATAATCTAAAATAGACTGACTCAAAAAACGGGAAATCTGTGAAGTTTTCTGCGGATTTCTGAGGGCACAGATTTGTGAGTGTACAGTAGCTACAATGTATTGTCTAAATGTACTTACAGTGAAAATGTCTGCTGCTGCTGGAGACTTTGCCTTTGGCTGATGTAATTGAATAATTAATGAGGTAGATAGGCCTGATATATATATATATAT
>CAIGQV010019951.1:5416237-5431791 GCA_903798115.1 Danio jaintianensis | reverse complement strand
TATATATAAGAATAAGAATATATATATATATATATATCCTCTTGCACAATTATAACAACATATTCAATATTTTAGAATATTTAGACAATCCATTATAAAGTAGGCTAAAATTATGAGTGCAAATAACAAGACATTTAAATATATATTTTTTTCATTACAATAATCACATAATTGTTTTATTTACAGAAACTAGTAAGAAGCCCGATTTTTCACTGATACATGCTGACATTTTAACTTTTTTTTTTATAAAGTGGTGAGCTTCCCATATGCATTATAATATGAGCGTTTAACAAAAAGCTAAATGAATAGTCCTTGAATAGTATGAATAGTAATTCATTGTAAAATCTATATACTATACCAAGTTTTTTTTTACAATATGGTATATTATATTACAACAAACTAAAGTATACTACAGTATTTGTATTGCAATGTATTAGTAAGTAGTTTTTGGAAGAAAAGAAAAAAAAACGCTGTTTAACATACGCCTACTAAAGTTTGTTATACTATTTTGGCCAATATTTAGCGTTTAACTTTAGGATTTTGGCATAGCTACTGTTTTACTGTGGACTTAGCAACAAACTCCCTATTTAGCCTACATTTATCAGAACTGCAGTCTTTTAGGGTCTATTCGACCTTTTGAACACCAGATGGCCACAACAGATCGTAAAAATGAACTTGAAATGATGCTTCCAAAATCTTCGCAACACGCCCAGAATTCTTACATTTACTTCGCCTTTGATGATAGTGAACTTCCAATGCTACTGTATTAATCTATTAGAATAAGTAAAAGTGAGCCTATCAGACACCACCATTGATTCAGGCTATTCAGAGTAGAGGAAACAACCTTTTAGAGTTTACTTATCAACCAGCCTACAGTATTTAATTGAAATATTATTACCGAAAAAAAATGTCAGAACTACCGAGACAAAAAAGCAGTAAGACTTTTTTTTATTGTGATTAACTGTTTGCTGTTAAAGATCTACTAAACACACTGCATATCAGCAAACTTGGGCCTACTACTGTTCCCATAATTAATTCCATATTTAAGAAACCATTCCAGACATAATAGTCCTAATTATAAAATATTAATGTAGTTAATGTTTCATAGTTATTTGCCAAACCAATGCTTGATTTAAAAAAAAAATGAATGTAGTGTATATATAGTGACTGTATAGTAACCATACTTTGTTTTTATATTGTATGTGACTTATTCTAGAATTGTAGGTAACTTTCAAGTATTTTCCCTTAACGTGTATCATATATTATTTTTTGAAAAAATAACAGAATGTGTATATTGAAGACGTGAAATGTAACTGCAATTCTTGAATCAGTAATAATGTATATACGTTTTCGGTGAGTTTAACATTTTACAAATGGTATAAATTACCATTTCTAAGTGTTTGAACTTCAAGTATAGATTCAAATTTAGGTATTATTGTTATAATATTAATAACTGATTGTAAGTATTGGCTATATGTACACCAGCAAATATCAGGTTCATTTTCACATACATTTTATTTACTCTTAAGTTACTCCACCTCAAAATTAATTTTTTATTATATACACTTGAACATGTAAGACAGTGTGGAAAAATATTTGAAAAAATAAAATAATAAAATTAATATGCTACTCAGCCAAGAGTAAACATTAGGTTCATATACTTTTAAGTACACCTCTGTCAAAAGTAGAAGAATAGGCCAATTTTTATTCAGGATTTTCTGTGAGAAAAAAAAAATCAAAGATACTTTTGATTACATTTTTAAAATGTATGGGCAAAAGTAGACTCAAAATATATGTTCCTGTTTGAAAAGAAAACTAACACTTGAATAAAACATTTTCACACACACAAAAAAGAGACATGAAGATACATTTTTAGGTAAACACTTTTATTTCTGGTAGCAAAAACAGCACCTCAGAAAACAGGATACACAATGGGCAAGTTCTTTCTTATTTGCCAAAAGTACAATGAAATGATCTCTAATAAACAGGCGAACCGCGTGGATCTACCACTAACATGCTAGCTATTTAGCACAAATGCAAACATATCCCTTCATAGTTACTGTGTAATTCATTTGCTTAGCATGTTGAGCAATTCAGCTAAATGGCTAGCTACAGTTAGTGGCACATCTAGGATTGTCCAGCCTACAGACAGGTTGTGCCATGTTGTGCAAGGTAAGACATGAAGACAGTTGTGCGGTGCGGTGGCCTAAAGACGTGTGTTTTTAGTGATGTGGATTAAGGCACGACAAGAGCGGTGAGATTATTTGGTCCCTCTGGAATTCTTTGGTCAGTGTGAGTGGCTTACAACCTGCTTTATGACTGCATTTTCTGTCTAGAGCTTTGGGCCGCAGTCATAATGGTTGAGAGGGAAGGTCATGAATGGAAAAGAGGCGTGACGTTTAATGGACACAACTGGGGGAAGGACTCGCTCAATCTTGGACCACCTCAGAGGACTCGGACACAACTCTGCCATCCTTGGTCTCGATCATCTTGATCACGACGCTCTTCTTGGTCTGAGAGACGGTATCGCCGTAGCCGCTGCCTGAGCTGTAGCCACCGCTGTATCCGCCACTGTATCCGCCACTGTATCCGCCACCATATCCTCCAGATAAACCGCTGGAGTAACCACTAGAGTAGCTGCTGTAGCTGTTGCCGGCGCTTTCCAAAGGATATCCACCATAGCTTGCTATTGGAACAGAAAGATGGAGAAGTTACTGTAGACGACAGTCCATTGCATTGAATTATTATGTGAAGAAAAAGTCCTGAAAAGAGTCAAACTTACTGCTCTGTTTTGAGATATTGATGGCCTTGATTCCAGTTGCCAGTCTGTTGGAAAAGAGTGGAAAAAAGCAATGAGAATCTTGCACAGAATCCAGAGAAATCTCAAATTGTGAAACAATTACTTCTGATTGAGGTACATGTATGTTATGAAGTTAATGCAAATATAAACCTTTGACTGTTGCTTGTTACTGAGCCAAGGAAACTGTGTATTTGCTTTACATTTCTTTGAATGAAATTACCATTGTGTAAAAGCAACAAGCCCCTTGAAGTCGTGGTTAACAGTACATTTATCTAACAACTCCCCTTAGCTGTTACAAATTAACTGTAAACCAAAGCTACTTAGGGATAATTGATTTTATACAGCAAGTGTGCATTTGCTGAACTCACCTGTCCTCTTCTCCTTCCAGGAGCTTCCTGTAGGTGGCGATCTCAATGTCTAGGGCTAATTTTACATTCATCAGGTCCTGATATTCTCTAATCTGGCGTGCCATGTCCTGCTTGGCTCTCTGCAGGGCATCCTCCAGGTCCTTAATGCGGCCCTTGGCGTCTCTTACTGCCATCTCGCCGCGTTCCTCTGCCTCTGCGATCTGGTTCTCCAGGTTGGCGCGCTATTGAAATGAAAAATAATAATAAAAATAAAGATCAGTTTCACTCCTTGCATAATACGGAACAAATATTTGACATTTTGCAGTTTGTGTAGTTGCGTACCTGTCCTTTTACGGAATCGATTTCAGACTGCAGTCTCTGGATCAGGCGGTTAAGATCAGCGATTTCTGTCTTCGTTGATCTAAGGTCGTCACCGTATTTGTTTGCAGATGTTTGTATCTCCTCATACTGAAGAACAAAAAGGAGTAGATCTTATGAACTTCAATGGTAACTGTTGAGAATAACTAAAATAAGACTAAAATTGACTTGAAAGGTAACATACCTTGGACTTGTACCACATCTCAGCTTCAGCCCGGCTTCGGTTGGCGATGTCTTCATACTGAGCGCGGACTTCAGCAACGATGGCATCCATGTCCAGAATCCTGCTGTTGTCCATCTCCACCACGACTGAGGTGTCCTTGATCTGAGACTGCAGCTCATGGATCTCCTATAAATCCATAGCGAGAGAAAGCAACATTATTAAAATGAGATTTGTCTCACATCAGTGAACCATATGTTGGGTGAGATTCTCCAGTTATAATTTACCTCCTCAAAGATCTGCCTGAGGAAGTTGATCTCATCAGTGAGGCTTTCCAGCTTGGCCTCCAGCTCAACCTTATTCATGTAGGCCTCATCAACATCCTACAAAAAGCAATTTAAGATTTAAGCAAGGGTTTATGGGTAATAAAAACAGTTTGCATTGTGTAAGAGGCAATCTACAAACCTTCTTGATGAGCACAAACTCGTTCTCACACTCAGTGCGTTTGTTGATTTCATCCTCATATCTGAAAAGAGGTGAAGAAACAAAGGTTAAATGTTATAGTGGTGTGTGAAATACGTTTTGTACGCTAGGGGGCAGCAGTGCTCTACATTTGTTGCAAAAAGTGCTGAACTATTTCTGGATTCAATTTTTGTCTCTCATGGGCCTCATTATTAATCAGATTTGTCTAGAGATCCATGAAAGGTGCTGTGTAGATGTTTGTTCAGTTGGTGTAAATTTATCTGACTCGTGCTGACGCCCATTTAATTACAGCACAAAGTTGTTTTTCAATAGGATATATTATGTTATTCAGTGAAATGCCTATTCATTCATTCATTCATTTTCTTTTCGGCTTAGTCCCTTTATTAATCTGGGGTCGCCACAGCGGGATGAACCGCCAACTTATCCAGCATATGTTTTACGCAGCGGATGCCCTTCCAGCTGCAACCCATCACTGGGAAACATTCATACGCACTCATTCACACACATACACTACGGACAATTTTAGCTTACCCAATTCACCTATAGCGCATGTCTTTGGACTTGTGGGGGAAACTGGAGCACCCGGAGGAAACCCACGCAAACACGGGGAGAACATGCAAACTCCACACAGAAATGCCAACTGACCCAGCCGAGGCTCGAACCAGCGACCTTCTTGCTGTGAGGCGAACGTGCTACCCACTGCGCCACCGCGTCGCCCTGAAATGCCTATGATATGATTCAAATCTGAAAAAGGCTGGACAATGGGCAAGTATAGGGAGTGACTATGAAGGTTGTGTATCAGTTGCGTAAGCCCTGTTGGATCATAAATTGTGTTTATTCCCATCAGACCTTTAAAACATGTTTTCCCTCTCCTTCCCTCGTTTAATCTAGGAAGTACACAGCTAATAGCTTCTTTGATCAGGCTTTAACCAAAATGAGGCTTTTACACACTTGTTTTTGAAGTCCTCAACGAGACCTTGCATGTTGTGCAGGTCAGCCTCCAGCTTCATTTTGTCATTGCCAAGGCCGTCGAGCTGTCTGCGCAGGTTGGTGATGTAGGCCTCGAACATGGCGTCGATGTTGGAGCGTGTGGCTGTCTGGTTCTGGAGGAGGCTCCATTTTGTCTCCAGCATCTTGTTCTGCTGTTCCAGGAAACGTACCTACATTGGCAGAATGAGAATAGAGGTTTTGTCTCAATCCAGGCACAAATGAAAACCATACTTGGCAGTAAGTGCAACTTCAGAAAGCAACCCAGCCCCCAGACCGATGCTGCAGAGGCAATTTAGAATCATGGTTCTAGAAGTGCAACCATATGCCAACATATTGCAGTTGTGGTTAAGTGATCTTCACAAAGGAAAGCACTGTTTTCCTTAAATAACAAGGGATGCATGTGTTTTCAGTTTGTAATGCTCTCCCCCCTTGGAAATGATGACGCATATTCCAGTAGGACATCAGGATGGATAACTATATCTCTTTTTATAGACTGAAATGAGACTATCAAAGAAGTTTTGATCCACTCAGTTAATATTTAAGTGATAACAGGAAGATACCAGCTCTGATCTGCTGGAGTCCTTTAAAGGAGTGTGTAAACGACAGGCAGAGAGCAAATAATACAACGATAAGACTTTAACAGCTCGAGGTGAACATTGAACACACAACTAGGTTACAGTAAAAGTGTCACTGAGCCAGCTGACATTACTAATCATCTGTCATATTCAAAACAGATGGTGCTTTAATCAAATAATGCAATGCAAAGTAGACTATTATAATTAACAGGAAGGACACAAATACTTAAGAGCTAAAAGTGTGACAGAATATTTCCTCTTCTTGTTGCTTTGAAAGCTGTTACGTAACCTATCCAGTACTATCCAGAACATGACCCTGGTTCTTCAAATTAAATATTAACTACAAAAGAATGTGACATTTAGTTGGATGTACATTTTGTTTCGATTCTGGAAATGTAATGCATCGCCTGTAATGATAATATGTATAAAACAGGTTTCAAGTCCTGCAGGACGTCCTTTTTTTTTTTGGGTGTGGACTCTTCACAAGGGTTTCAGAAGCGCCTCAAGGCATCTCATTTAAATGAAAAGCCATCACACTCTGACCATGTACACACCCTTTTCTACTCGCCCTTACTTTTTCTATAGTTTAAACCCAAGATATAGTTTCTGTTCCACTCTAGACTAACTTTTAGAGACTTTTTAAGCAAGAACACAGTCAGTTTTATCCACATTTCTGACCATCTGCGAGCATACTGACCACTAGTGAAACTCCAAAGAAAGAAATGCCAAACCTACCTTATCAATGAAGGAAGCGAAGCGGTTGTTGAGGGTCTTGATTTGCTCTTTCTCCTGGGTGCGGACAACTTGGATGTTGGGGTCGATCTCCAGGTTCAGAGGTGCCAGGAGGCTCTTGTTGACGGTGACTGCTTGAATTGGTGCCACGACTCCCGTACCCATGCCCATGCCAAGACCGTAAGCTGAAGAGCTAGTGATGAAGCCACTACCACCTCCCATTCCAGCTCCCATGCCACGATTGACACCTCCATAGGAGCTGCGTGCACTGTAGCTCTGCCGGCTGATGCTGGGGCCGGAGTAAGACAAACTGCTGAAGTTGCGTGGGATAGATCCAGAGGAAGAAGACTTGACGGTGTAGCTAGTTTTCTTACTGTAGGTCGACATCCTGCCTTATGTGTTTTCTGTCTTGTAGAGAATGACCTGGAGCAAAAGGGGAGCGAGAGCAGCAGATATGAGCCTTGTCTGCTGTGCTGAAGAAACTCAAGCAGATAGAGAGAATGGCTAACTCTGTCTTGCTCTATATGCGCTGGACACAGAGTGGGTGGAGCCAAAGGAGGGGTCTGATTGGTCGGTGCTTAGGTGTAGAAGGTGGGTGTGGCTGAAATTCAATCCAACATTGTCCCTGCATTCCTAGTCTAACCAGTACATGGATCTTTTTGTAATTCAATATGACCAGAAACAGACAAACAGACAATTTCTGGGAATATTAAGTGCTTGTAAAACTAGTTACCCTCCCTCAGTTTATTCTAGTTAATATATATTGTTTTATTCTGTACAAAATGAATCACACTTTCAATAAAAGCCAAAATACCAGTTTTTTAAAAAAATTGTATGTCAGTAAAATTAAACATTAGTTTTGAAATTCTCCAATGCAATGCCAGGACCTACAAGGCAATGAATGTTCACACTGAACTAGCATGCATCTATTGATTTGCCTATACAAATAAGACATCTGGAGGGCTTTGAATTTCACTCTAAACCTTTGACAGGTCAAATGTTTTAACTCTCAGCACTTGAAGCTTTACAAAGAGGAATATGTGGCTTCCAGTTATGCTTTATCATCACCTACAGCACCCAACTAACTTTAGATATATGCTGCATTCTCTACATAAAATAACAATAGCATCATACAAATAAAATATTATGATTACAGCATAAACACATGGACATTTAAACTAAATATATTAGTTTGTCACATGACAGATGATAACTGTCCAACCTGAAACTGGCCCACCAATAGTTTCTCGGATTCAGGAAAGCAATACTTGACAGGTTTTAAAATCATCCCCTAAGGACCTGAAACCCCTTGGATTCCAGAGGCCTCATAAAGTTAACCAGGTTTATGTTCGTGCTGTGTTAATGGTTGAATAACCAAAGGCTTGCTTTTTAAAACACGGCTTAAAATGATGAAGCTCTTATTAGTCTTGAGTTTTGGCAAGTACTGTGATATTTTGTGGTACAGGGAGGCCGTATGATAAGGTTAGATGTTCACCAGATTCAGTTTCAATGCTACTTTCTTTGTCTGTTTGAATATTTGCACACTATCTTTTGGTGCTATGGACTTTAACAGTATAAGGTAATGGGCATTCAAACCAATGAACTGAATTCTACAAGCACTGAAGTATCTGCGTAAACAAACTAGACCTGCCTTGACCTGTTCCTCCAGTATAGTTTTTTTTTACTGACCACTAATTTCATCACCAGGTGTTTCTATGGTTGGGTCATCAGGTGTGGCGTGAGCTTTTACATTTCAAAGGCGTCATTAGTGAAGTCAAAAATGTTAAATAAAATCACTTCAGTTTCTACTGAACAGGAATGACCCCTACGTGTCAAACGTGACTAAAATCTCGCCACCTTAAGCAATGTTTGACGACTTTTTATAACTAGATAATACTTCACACTAGAACATCTACAACAAGTTTCTGATTTAATCAACTGTATCTTAGGATCATCTTTGCTTTCGTCATCTTCATTGGTTTTCAGTCATGGAGTCATGATATCTTTAGGCGCTGGCCTTTCCTAAGATTACAGAATCCCGGCTATTGTTTTTGAGAGGAACCAGGGAAAACTTGTATATAATACACTCCTGTATTTCCATACATGCCTGATAGTAATTGTGCTTAACACTAAATCTAAACAATTACGCTGCAAAAAAAAGCTTTTAATTTTTTGTCTTGTTTCTAGTCCAAATATCAAAAAAAATCTTAATCAAGAAGCATTTGCCAAACATATTGTCTTGTTTTAAGAAATAATATGTCAAAATAAGGGAGTCTTTCCTTAAAACAAGCTAAATGATCTGCCAATGAGGTAAGCAAAATAATCTAGTATCTTTTCTTTTTTGCTTACCCCATTGGCAGATTATTTTGCCTGTTTTAAGGAATGACTTACTTAAGTTTGGCATATTATTTCCTAAAACAAGACCATATGCTTGGCTTGTCTAGAAAATGTAAGTAAGAAAAGCATTTTTTTGCAGTGTAATAATAAGACCTTTATTTATTATGTTTAAAATAATATTAAGCTAAATAATCTGCCAAAAGGTAAGCTAAATAATCTTGATTTTTTTTTTTTTGCTTACCCCATTGACAGATTATTTTGCTTGTTTTAAGGAATGACTTAATTAAGTTTGGCATATATATTTCTTAAAACAAGACCATATGTTTGGCTTGCCTAGAAAATGTGAGTAAGAAAAGCATTTTTTTTTTGCAGTGTAATAATAAGACCTTTATTTATTATGTTTAAAATAGCTTTTTGAAAATAAGAATCAATTAATTCATGCAAGATAATGATAATAAATACTGTACACTCTCAGAAATAAAGGTACACGAGCTGTCACGGGGGTGGTACCTTTTCAAAAGGTACACATTTGTACTTAAAGGGTCCATATTGGTACCTGAAAAGCATATATTAGTACCAATTTTTTTTAAGAGGAGCACTTTTGTACTTTTTAGGTACTAGTATGTACCCTTGAGGTATTAATATGGACCTTTTAGCTACAAATTTGTACCTTTTGAAAAGGTACCACCCCAGTGACAGCTCGCGTACCTTTATTTCTGAGAGTGTAGATACAATATATTCGATTAAAAGTAAGCCAGAAGAAAAAATATGCTTATATATGGGCAATAAACAAAACATCCCATTTTGGTGTCAGCATCAAATTAAATGTCCTAAAATGATTTTATACATACAGAAAGCATATTGAAGTTCCAAGTACAGACTTTTCATGTTTTAAATAACATTTGTGAAAGTACGGGTGCGATCACATTTAATCATCATTCAAAGTAACAGGTAAATGCATGTAAAAATGAAAAACATACTTATTCTGACCTGTAATAAGTGATCATAAGTGAATGGTCAGTGTAAAATGACCATTAACAAGTATTTTGGGGCTGCACTGTGATCCTATATAGTTTTTAAATATGACATCAAATGATTCTTGCTCTAAAAATGTCTGAATTGGTTTTAGCTATTATTTAGCTATTTAGCTATTATATCAGACTTAGTGATTTGGGGGCCCTAAGCAATTCCAGGTATGGGGCCCTAGCATTGAAACTCAAAACACTCTCTTTCTCTATAGATATTGTTTTTCTCTGTAGATTCGTTTTTGTTTTTTTTTGTTTTTGTAAATAAACTGCATGTTAAAAATATGCTTTTAATGGGACCTTTATCTTCTTGATGTAAAATTAAATACAATGAATTTGCAAATAAAAAACAAGTTTACAAACTATGCCGTTAATTTGCCATATTTGTGATTAGATTTTAATATGTGCATGTGCAGTACGGAACCAGTACTGGTTTTGAAAAAAAGTAATAATGTTAAAATCTTAAAGACAGATTTTACAACATATGACAGAAAATGTAGAAAAGAGCTGTATGATTAATATAGCCTTCTCGGAACTGGTTGGGGCCCCCTAATTACCCGGGGCCCTAAGCGGCTGCTTACCTCGCTTATTGGTTAAGTCCGCCCCTGACACTGAATGACATCTCAGTGGGCGTCCTCTGTAAATCACGATAAAAATGTACTATAGTCATTTTGACCAGGTGAAAATAACAACAACAACAACAACAAAAGACATTCCAGTGTCCAATTATTGACTAAAATAATGTAATTAAGATGTAATTAAATCTGTCGTTCTCTTTTTGTCATGTTTCATATAACTTAACACAGTTCTGTTTCTCAAGCAAATCTTGCTTCAAGGGTGTATTAGATTACTTGTTTATAACAATTTGTACCAGCTTTCTAAAATGCCTCATTGATTTTCTTAACCATGACAGCCCCGAAGGAAGCATTTATGTTTTCTTTCCACTGAAACTGAGATATTTTAGTACGACAGTGTGCCTATGACTCACCCAGTCAGCCCAGAAAGTGAATTACAACAATATCTCTCTGTAAGACACAATGTGATACTGTACATCTTTTGCATTGAAACCCACTGAACTACGAACACAAAGTGGACCATGGCTACTAGTGAGTACTGGAATGTTTTCTAGCATTCTCTAAAATGTAAAAACAGGTGTGTCTGTCCTGTTCTCAAATCTCCTGGGACATTCTGTTGTCCTTCCCTCTATCTTATCTCGCAATCAACATGAAAACAAAACACATTCAAAGTTATGAATCTGCAAGTGTCGGTCCTGATGACTGTGTAATTATAAGATTCCTCTGTGTACGTGGGGACAGTGAGTGAGAATGTCACGCTTTGAAAGAAAACCATCATTTACACATAGTGATCATGCCGACCCTTTCTACAGCTCTTCTTGTCTGTATATAATTATCAGGCCATCTTGCTGAACATTTTTTCATGCTTTCTAATAACAAAGGCGTGAATAAGAAACAAAAAGTTTCATAATGCATTTGAGTCTATTAAAGGCATAATTCACTCAAAAAAATTATTCTGTCATTATTTACTCACCCTACACTAACTCCCAAAAATTGTTTTGCTGCTTGTTCAAATTTGTTCAAATTCATTCATTCAAATTACTTATTTAAAATAAAATGAATCAACACAATTCTTGAATTTCAACTTAATAGTTTTGGAGGGTTCAACTTAATAGTTTTAAGTTCAATTCACTTAAATTTGTAAAAACAAGTAAGTTAAATTAATTGATTTGTGTTGGGACAACATGAAGGAATTGTGTAAAACCCAGCATTTTTTTTTTACAGTGCTTCCTATCCTCACAAAAAAGATATTTTGAAAAATGCTGGTTGCTATGATCTATTGACTTCCATAGTAATTTTCTTTTTTTCCTACTATGGAAATCGATGGGTCCCAGCAACCAGCATTCTTCAAAAGTAATTTTGAATTTTTGGTAATTATCATTTTTGGGCGAACATTTTTGATGTGAGATTAATGTATGTGCTTATTATTGTTGTTGAGGACAGATCTATTGATCCTCAAATCATGATCATTAGTGCAGCGATTGGTTGGCGCCAAGACAACAGTGTAATGACATCATCTGATTAATATCGAATTATCAACCATAGACAAATTGACATAAAAATTGTGGAAATAACATGGTTTGTTAAATATGCAACACTTTCCACATTTGTCGTAGGCTATTTTACAGGCTTTACACTTTCATGTGTGTCAAGATTAGTATTTAGATATTTTTTTTTAGTTTTATATCTAGACTGGATTTTCTGCATAAGAATATTCAAGTTCCTTAACCCCATCGTAACTGGCTATTTAAATTAATTTAGCTTCAAAAAAGCATTTTGACATCTGAGAAGTGTCTGTCAAATGTCATTTATTAATGTGTTCAGCTAATAACTTTTGTACTTGTAGTCATTTTTGCTACAATTTCACATAAATAATAATAATAAGATTAATAATAATAAATACCTAACTGGTACATGCTGTTTTTATTTCTTTAAAATTCTTTTAAACCTTAATAGAGGCTGCAAAATGTAATACCAGTCAAACAATAATAATAATAATAATAATAATAATAATAATAATAATAAAAGAAGAAGAAAATTAAATTATATATAAGATTAAGATTAGTAATTCTATTATTAATACAATAAGTACTCTTATTACTAGGGATGCAAAATATTTTTGGCCACAGAAAATCATCAGTTAAAAATGACAATTTCAATTTTACTGTCAATAAAATGTGTGGGTTTTTTAATGAAATCGTTTTTTTTTTATTTAGTTTTTTTTTTTAATCCGTAAAATTTAAGCTAAATTTAAGTTAAATTAAAAAAGGCAGAATTGTCAGTTTCGGTACAGAATTTTCATTTCGGTGCATCCCTATTCCCAATATTAATACTAATATTTATGGAAATATTAAAACTATTTTAAAGTCCTATATAGCACTTTCAAAACATGGTTCTTTATGAAACCTTATGAAAATGGTTCTGCTTAGGATCAGAAAGGGTTCATGCTAAAGTTTCAGAACCATTTTCTTTGAGCTTTTAATGTGTGTGATCGCAGAATCAGCTAAGCGGTGAATAAAGATGGTCTTTTGACAGTCACTTCACACTCCAGCAGAGGACAATGAATACAGTGTGGTGACAAACATTGATATTTGATGCCTTTGAAGGCTCAAGCTTTAATGTTGCTTAAAGCTTTCTCAGCTTGTTTTTCAATCGTTTCATGCATTCAGCACATTATCTTGTGAAATCGGAGACACCCCAGTACACCCAAAAACACAGACGCATATGTGACTCTCTCGGCGATCACTCCCTCAAGGTGTGTCAGATAAGATTTCATGATTTCATGCGGGTGACCCTGAGTCAAATGCGGGCAGCAGGATATGACGTCATACTCAATGCTTTCTGCGTTACGAATTATTATAGAAATCTCATCAGAACTATAAAATCCACTTTACAAGTGACATTAAAGATCAAATTATTTATATTATCAGATTAATGCAGTTCTTTTGAAATTTCGATTCATCAAACAACACTGAAATGAATGGAACACTGACATAAACTGTTTTCAGAGTTGATAATGAATTTTAGCAACAAAACAGTGTATTAAAAAGACTTCTGAAGGATCATGTGACACTGAAGACGGGATTAATGACGCTGAAAATTCAACTTTGATACTACATGAATAAATACAAGCTGTAAATATATATATATATATAGAAAACAGTGGTTTTATATTTCATAGCACTGTTTTCTGGTATTTTTATGATAAGATATACGAAGCCTTAGAAAGTTTAAGACCTAAAACAATGAAATGTACAGACACACATTTTTAATATACAAAAACTGAAATCATACAAAATTGTAAACTGTAAATATAAATATACAGTTATATACAGTGTGGGTGTGTGTGTATGTATGTATCTATACATATGTGTGTGTGTGTGTGTGTGTGCGTGTGTGTGTGTGTGTGTGTGTGTGTATACACACACACACACACGCACGCACGCACGCACGCACGCACGCACGCACGCACGCACGCACACACACACACACCACACACACACACACACACACAATAGAAGATACTGAAAGGGAGATATTTTCAAAGATTTTATTATTAATACAACAAGAACATATACAGCTATAACTTAAAATAAAATTATGTGTTATTAAAACTGTCATTATTGCTTTTTTAATTTAATTTACATCTTTATTTTTTCATTTCAGTTAATTAATTTAAACTAGTAACTATTTTTACTCATTTTATTGATTTAGTTTTATAATTAAATTCAATGTCATTTATTATTATTATAATTTATTTTTTAGTTCATCAAGTTAATCTGACGTTCTGCTCATTTACATATAAATGGAAGTATGAAATTGAAGCCTAGTCCGACCACACCTTCACTTAACATTGTAAAATGTTTGCTACTATGCTATGCATTCAATTTGGCTTAGTTTGTCCCGGCCCTTAGAAGGCCAAACACTTGAATCGGGGATATTTTCAGACAACCTCAAATCTCAAGGAGCCTAAACAATTACAGCACAAAATAACTACACATTTGTTAAAAAGCTGCAGTCTGATAGCTGGACTTGAGGAAGAAAACAGTGCGAGATTCCTCAGAGGTGAACTGTTCTGTGTCTGTCAGTGCTTCAGCCAGCTGATACAACACAGGCAGAAACACTGTTTTTGCATGCACGTCAATTTTGAGTTTTTGGATGTTTTTTAAATTCAGTTAAATGTAATGTAAAGAAAAAATTTAACCTTTGAGTGTTTCTTTTGTCTCACTTTATCAGTTAGTGTACGTATTGCAATATATAAAAGGTTGTTTTCTCCTGCATAATCTCCACTTCAGCAGCACTTACGTACACCAAACTATATTGATATCTGTATTCTGAAGGTGTTTACAGAGGGATTTGTTCTATACTGTACAATTGGCCTGATATATACAAAATTTAGTTTTAAATGTTGGTTTGTAACTTGCATTTTATCCCCCATGTAGAACCATTTGACTCTACAATGTCAAAACAGTCAATAAAATAAAAAATAAACAGGACTTTTGTACCCAACTTCATCCAACATTCAGATTTTTATGCCAGAAATGCATGCAAATTAATTCATATTTAATAAAATATTGCCTCATTTGCATACTTAAACATAACATTTTAGAAAACTTACAATACAATACATTTTTTAAATCAATCATTTGAAAGCAAAATATGGAAGTATGGTGACAACTTTTTATCTAATTCACCTGCAGTGTTTTGCCTTAATCCTGAACTTCCCCAATCAAAGCCTGACCAAAGGCCACGCCCCCAGTTGTCATGGCAACAGGGTTACCACAGATCACAAACTACTAGCAAACCCACACACACACATATTCACGAGTTTCCTGCGCTGGCCGCTGCTGCATGATCACTTGCTCAGTGTTTGTTCAGTTACCATGGAGACTTTTGAAGAGACACGGTGTGTATACTAGCAAGTTTATCTACAAACAATATATATGGGAAATGAGAAGTTTGGTCATGTTTATTACGAGAACGACTATGATTCACATGATAAGATGAGGAGACATTTAAAGGTTTACCCAAGATAAACATCATAAAACAACAACAAACTTACCATGGAAAGCAAAGTGAAAGTTACTAAGTTCGTTCACTTTCTTTTTCTTTCTTTCTTTCTTTCTTTCTTTCTTTCTTTCTTTCTTTCTTT
>CAIGQV010019951.1:5386861-5416227 GCA_903798115.1 Danio jaintianensis | reverse complement strand
TTTCTTTCTTTCTTTCTTTCTTTCTTTCTTTCTTTCTTTCTTTCTTTCTTTCTTTCTTTCTTTCTTTCTTTCTTTCTTTCTTTCTTTCTTCTTTCTTTCTTTCTTTCTTTTTTCCTTCATTCATTCATTCTTCCTTTCTTCAAGAGGGGGCAGTTTGTAACTCTACACCTGCATATTTTCCTGAGTATGTATGGTTAAGTGTAGAGATAAGAATGTTTCATGTGTGTGTGTAAGGGAATAGATATTTCAAAGTCTCAAAGCATAAATCTCTCAGCTTGGATGTACTGCAGTATTTTAGATATGTCAGCAGGCACATCTGCAAACATTTAGGTCATTTATTTGAATTGCAAATCAGTCTTATTTGAATTCAATTCAATTCAATTCATCTTTATTTCTATAGCGCTTTTACAATGTAGATTGTGTCAAAGCAGCTTAACATAGAAGATTATAGTGAATTGAAACAGTGTCAGTCCAGTTTTCAGAGTTTAAGTTCAGTTTAGTTCAGTTCAGTGTGGTTTAATTTTCACTGCTGAAAGTCCAAACACTGAAGAGTAAATCCATCGATGCGCAGCTCCACAAGTCCCGAACCATGCAAGCCAGTGGTGACAGCGGCGAGGAACAAACTTTACCAATTAGCGAAAGTGAAGGAAAAAAAACCTCAAGAGAAACCAGGCTCATTTGGGCACGACCATTTCTCCTATGGCCAAACGTCTCGTGCAGAGCTGCAGTCTAGACGCCGGAGGCTGGAGAACGCTGGACTTCCATCGTGGAGAAGCTGCAGGTGGGAGAGGTCACCGGTTGGTGTACAGGCTGGCCCTTCAGGATCAATGCGAAGACTAGTCTGTCACTGGGGTCTTACAGGAATCAGTCTCATGCTCTCCACTCCTCCGTGACCACCACAGCAGCTGCTCAGAATACGGCCTGGTCCAGGATTATGGAAACCTCTGGAATAATAAAAAAGACTAACATAAGCGCAGATGCCGTTCAAATGATGTCTTTTGGGAAGTGTTCCTGGCTCCGGTTGCCCTAAATAATGCAGACTAACAATCCTTTAGAGGATTTGTATTTTAAAAGCATTTGTGTTTTATGTGCATGCTAATGCAAAGAGATGTGTCTTTAATCTAGTTTTAAACTGACAGAGTGTGTCTGCTTCCCGAACTGTGCTAGGAAGGCTGTTCCAGAGTTTAGGTGCCAGATATGAGAAAGATCTACCGCCTACAGTTGATTTAGATATTCTGGGAATAATCAATTGTCCAGAATTAATTGAGTGTAGTGGACGTGAGGGGCTATAATACACCAGGAGCTCCCTCAAATACTGGGGAGTTAAGCCATTTAGGGCTTTGTAGGTAGTCAATAAAATGTTAAAATTTATACGATATTTAATAGGGAGCCAATGCAATGATGAAAGAACTGGAGTAATATGATCATATTTCTTTGTTCTAGAAAGCACTCTAGCAACTGCATTTTGAACTAGCTGAAGTTTGTTAATTAGACCAATAGGGCAACCACCTAGTAACGCATTACAATAGTCTAACCGAGAGGTCATGAAAGCATGAACAAGCTTTTCCGCATCAGACATTGATAGCATGTGTCGAAGTTTGGCAACATTTTTAAGATGAAAAAATGCAGTTTTACAGATGCTTGAAATCTGGCCTTCAGGTTGCTATCAAAAATCACCCCCAAATTTTTGACTGAAGATGATGACTGAACTAAGAATCCATCAAGGGTTCATCTTCAGTCAAAAATTATAAATGTGAACATTATAAAGTCTTTTTTTAAATAGGATTTTTCTGCAGTATCATCCAGCCCAAATTATTTCTTTATCATTTTATATATTATATAGAGTCTAACACTGCACCGATGCATTTTTGTTCATAATGATTTTCAATGGGAGGAAAGAGCTTAACGCAAGACTTTGCAGACTACTGTTATTTTTTCCTTCAACTAGTGACTTATCACTGATTGTAAGTGACGTCATAGGAAGCAAAGAGTGCAAAGATTGTGAGTTATGTCACTTTAAGAAAAAACACAAACCCTGTTTATACCAATGTTTATTGACGTCAACTTGTGACTCCATTGATGAAAATGCTAATTATTACCAAATACAAATTATTCATTTTAGAACAATATTAGAAAATTAATTAAATATAAATAATTGCTTTAATTAGCAATTGGAACAGATGGAATGGAATATATATATATATATAAAATAGAAAATAGATTTAAATACAGAAATGTAGAAAAATATTTCAGTTTATTTATTTTTTGGCTGTCAAATGACAGCAGACAGTACAGTTTTATACTATAAGGATTTGATGAAAGATTTTTGCCTCTTTCTACCTAATCCTCAATTTGAACAGTCTTGTCTCAGCTTGAGTGCCAGAGCTTTGGTCATTAGTTGTTCCTTCAGATCTAGACAGCATGCCAAGCACCATCCACCTTTGGCTAAACATCTGATGCATATGGCACACTTTTCTGCAAAGACTTTAGCAGATCCTCAATTGTCCTTTGATTGGTTTAAGTATACAGGATTTCCAGGAGTCGAGTGTGCAGCAATTTTAATCCGCCCGCCTGGAAACAAGTTTGAGTGGATAAAACAGCTGCAATGTTTATATTGACAGCAGTGCTCATTAATAAACATACATTTCTGAGACATTCATGAATCAGTGATTAACTGTCTTCACACACCCGTCTGTTATTGTGAGGATAATTTTGTGAGGATGAGCATTTCTCGATTTGACTTAAACGCTGGATTATTAAAAAGAGTGCAATAGCTGCATAAAAGCTTCGACACAAGATGTTGACATACATTCAGGTATGCTTTTACTCTCGTTTTTTTCGAATGGCCTTGAAAACCTTCATATATTCCGTCATTTTAGTCATAAAGATAAGAGAAAGACAAAACAGTAAACTTTTTTATTTGGGGATACTTTGTGATTAGTGACTACTGAATCAGAATCTCCTTCTCTTTCTTTCTAGGCAGTCTGATGTTTCCTGGTTTGTCTGTTTGGCTAGTGGTCTGATCTCACTTGCAAAAAAAGTTTTTAAGACCTTTCTTATCTCACTCTGAGCTTTGGTCAGCAGGTGTCGTGACCTTTCTGTTGACCATGTGAGACAGACCAGTCTGTTCATCATCACTGTATGTGATCTACTCTGACCTGCAGGACGTCCATCATTCTCAAGCCTCCAGCGCTTAGATTGCAGCTCTGCACAAGAAGTTTGGCCAGGGGAGAATTGGTAGTGTCCAGCTGAGACAAGTTTTTTTCCTTCACTTTTGTCAATTGGTGAAGTTTGCTCCTCACCACTGTCTCGACTGGCTTGCTTGGTTTGGGACTTGTAGAGCTGCACATCATTGGATTTGCTCTTCAGTGTTTTGGCTTTTAGCAGTGACATTTATATTACACTGATCTGAACTAAACTGAACTTCCACTGTGAAAACTGTTTCAATTTTCTTCAATCTATGTTAAGCTGCTTTGACACAATCTACATTGTAAAAGCGCTATAGAAATAAAAATTTATTGAATTGAATTGAACTGGACATGGCGTCACGGTGGCGCAGTGGGTAGCACGATCGCCTCACAGCAAGAAGGTTGCTGGTTCGAGCCCCGGCTGGGTCAGTTGACATTTCTGTGTGGAGTTTGCATGTTCTCCCCGTGTTCACGTGGGTTTCCTCCGGGTGCTCCGGTTTCCCCCCACAGCCCAAAGACATTAGGTATAGGTGAATTGAATAAGCTAAAGTGTCCGTAGTGTATGTGTGTAAATGCAAGAGTGTATGGGTGTTTCCCAGTGTTGGGTTACGGCTGGAAGGGCATCCGCTGCATAAAATCGGTCAAGTGGGGTGGTATTGTACAGTAAGCATATGATTGGAAGAATTCTCTGGACATTCACCTGTTGCAGAAATCAAATATTGTGGCCCCAATTAGCAAAATCCATCCCATAATTGTCACTGACAGTGATTGTTCCCATCAGAAGGGTCACCTTGAGCCATCTTAAACTACTGATCTACCAATGTATAAATGATCAGAAGTAACTCAGTATTGGTAATATAGCATAGAGCATAGAGTACAGATATCAGGTATTACAGATATGAGCCTTCAATACTGACCTACTGAGTCATACTGAGCCTGGTTTCTCTCAAGGTTTGTTCTCCTTTTCTGTCAGTTGGTGGAGTGTTGGTTCCTTGCCACTGTTTGCTCTGGCTTGCTTAGTTAAAGTCAGTGGAGCTGCTCTTCAGTGGACCATCCTTCAACACTGACATTCGTACTGAAACTGAGCTGAATCAATTTTGAACTAAACAAATCTACACCAGTGTTCTACCTGCATGACATGCTGATAATGCCCCACAAATACTGTTATTACCCTTTTTCCTATTCGTCTATGTCAAGCTTTAAAAAAAAATCTACATTGTATAAACCACTATATAAATAATGATGACTTGACTTCACACAGAACACGCTTTTCCATTCTAAGAACATTGTCAACCGTTCTTGTTGACAAGAAAAAAAGAAGTGCGGTGCACTTTTTCTATGTCACTAGGCAATGGCTGAATCAGCTGCGTATTTAATAATATTGTGGTATTCACTATTTGTGAACTTATACAGCTCTGGATAACTCGAAACAGCAACCTCAATGGAAACCCAGTGTCTGCTTTTATTTGATTGGAGAATGAAAAAGATGCGGCTGACGTATCACACTTTTTACACTCAGAGTTGACTTTTCTTCAACTGGACATTTTCAACCACTCAAAAAAGGCGCCTCTCAATGCAAAAAGCATTGTGATCAGTGTGATCAGAGCTTTTTATCTGCATATGGTCAATTGGTTTGTGACTAAGCTATGGTATTTGCATACGATGATCTGATTGGCTGATGTTTGGCGAATTTTGCCAGTGACACAATGCTGACGGTCCCACAATTCTTACTTAAAGAAAAACTTCACTGCGCTGTACAAAAACAAATGGATTCAATATAAATCATAGCTGCTGTCCACATCTTTCAGTCTTAATCAGCACAACATGGGTTCCTTCACAAAACTGCACTCATGCGCCACACTAAACGCTTTGTGACAGTGATGTAGTGCATGACAAAATAAGATGGAAAAGTCTTAACAAAATCTGAACACAACTGACATATTCCAATGCATGTTGATACCTGGTGGAAACAAGGCCTTCAATCTTTGTTTTGCTTTTCATTCATCCCAGCAAATTTTTCTCCTCCCTATTTGGGGCAAATGAATAACCTGCTACTATACCAGACAGGGATCTTTCACAAACATCTAATGATATGATAATCTACCTGGCGAGATGCCATTTCACAGTGTACCGTATCTACAATCATACGTTTTCAGTTTCATAATTACATACACACCCTGTTTCTAAAAGTTGAGAATCACTTATCCTTTTACAATCTGATTAAGATCAATTTGATGCAGTTTGCTGATGTTATTTGCGGTTTATTTTGTTGAGGTTTTCCTCACTCGTTTTGATTCAAATTAGGAAAACACACACACACACACACACGCACGCACGCACGCACGCACGCACGCACGCACGCACACACGCACACACACACACACAGACATACAGTATGTACCTCTGGCCACCTGTCAAACCTGTT
Organism: Danio jaintianensis; assembly: GCA_903798115.1. NCBI lineage: Eukaryota > Metazoa > Chordata > Actinopteri > Cypriniformes > Danionidae > Danio > Danio jaintianensis. Next base: position 5,410,614 of record CAIGQV010019951.1, on the reverse strand, counting down.
CTGCAGTGAGTGTAAAAGATTGTGTCCACCTCTTTCTGTGAGCCACACCTTTTTGCTAATCAAATTGATATCTGCACATCAGCCGGAGAAGTCACAGGTCACACCACGCCTTCTGGACAGCTTTCTTATTAAATCATTAGCAGTGTGACAAGATCTCCAGCTCATGTTTAGGGTGCTGGTGGCTTAATTAAAAACTATGCTTGTTGCTTCACTTACATGAGCAATAACTGTGCCAATGGCAGTTCTAGGATCGGCCTGTTCTTACTTGCTCTGTGCTGATGTTATTGTATAAAAACAATAAACATTGGCATAAGCATTTGCTATTAGCACAAGCAGTTGATTTTGATTCACAACACAATTTTTGTTTAACTGAATAAACTCAAAAAAAATCAACCACAATGAAGTTTATCATTAACTGTTTGAAACCTTTCGATTTTATTTAATTTGTCAGTTCAATCTAAATCTAAATCTGTTAAAATCGAATACTATTAGATTTAATTATTTAAAAGATATGAATGTGGTATAAATCTATCTGTAGAAAAAGCCAGATACAATTAGTTAAATTCTATTAGATTGGTTTATTTAATAATCGGGGGCAAAATTGACTCAGTTCCATACTTCACACAATAGATGAATTAATAAGAAGCATTTAAAACACACTGGATTTATTGATGTTATTACATAAATCTTGTTCTTATTTGTTAGTCTTAACATGGATGGAAATTTCATATGCAATCAGAATACATAAATCACATTTTTGTAGTGTATGTCTTGTAAACAAACTAACTGCAAGGGAAAAGTTAGCTAAATTCAGAATTAAGTTCACTGAACAAGCTTGTTGTAGTTGGTGTTGTTGTTGTTGAGTTTATACTACAAGATCTCACATATTAAAGGTCATGCAATGGAAAATTAAAATGTTGTTGATATTTACAGATTGTTTGCTTTGTAATAAAAACATACTGCATATTTGATTGAAACCTTTTGATTTAATTTGTCAGTTTTTTTTAAATGTATGTAGTCAGATTCTTTAGAATTAATTTAAATCTGTTGAAATCGAATACTAGATTTAATCAGTTGAATATGAATATGGTATAAATATATCTAGTATTAGAAAATGCCAGACCCAGTGAGTTAAATTCTATGAGATTGGTTTACTTAATATTCAGGGGCAAAATTTACGCAGCTTCATACTTCACACAATAGATGAATTAATAAAAAGCATTTAAAACACACTGGATTTATTGATATTATTACAGAAATCTTGTTCTTATTTGTTGTATTTATGTTTAACTAACAAATATCAATCACATGTTAGTTCAATTATGTTAAAAGTATGTAATCCACATGGATGGAAATTTTATATGCAACCAGAATACATAGATCTTTTTTTTTTTTTAGTTTACAGTATGTGTTGTAAACAAACTAACTGCAAGGAAAACGTTGGCTAAATTCAATTAAGTTCACTGAACAAGCTTTTTTTGTTGTTGTTTATGCCACAAGATCTCACAATATTAAAGGTCATGCAATGGAAAATTAAAATGCTGTTGATATTTACAGATTGTTTGCTTTGTAATAAAAACATACTGCATATTTCACAACTCAAAAGTACAATGGTGAAATATCCCACAAACAAATTGGATTGAAATCAAAAGAATGATAAGGTCACACGTTCCCAAAAACAAAACTAACTAACTTTTTTTCTTTTCTTATTAGAATATGCAAGAGATACATAACTTGGGATCACATACAAAGAGAACAAAACAACAAAAACAGATGAAAAAACAAAAAAACAACAACAATACAGTCAGGTACTGGCAGGTGCACGTGTTTGCATGTATGTGTGTTTGTGTGCATGTAAAGGTAACTAGGTGAACATGTCAGAGTACATACATAAGAGAAAGAGAAAAAAAAAGACATAAACAGCATGTATAACAGTCGATAAATGAAGCAAATAACATAGATAGAAATAAAACATGTATAGAAAGAGACCAATCAGTGGTGGGGAGTGACAATAATGAAAGTAAAAAAAAAGGCCAACAGTAATAATAATACTAACAACAACAATAATAATAATAATGTTTACAACAAGTACTACACCAACTACTACTATAGAAATTACTAATGCTACTATTACTACATGTCTACTGTCTACAGCTACTATGTCTACTGCTACTGATTCTGCTACAACAACGAGTACTACTACTAATAGTACTACAACAACGGCCACTACTACTGATACTACTACAACACCGTCTACTACAACTGATACTACTACCACAACGTCTACTACTAGTACTACTGATACTACAACAACGACTGCTACTACAACATCTACTACTACTGATACTACTACACCAACAACAACAACAACTACTATTACAACGTCTACTACTACTGATACTACTACACCAACAACAACTACTACTACTACTACTACTACAACACCTACTCCTACAACATCTACTACTACTGATACTACTACACCTACTCCTACAACATCTACTACTACTGATACTACTACACCTACGTCTACTACTACTGATACTACTACAACTATAACTACTACTACTTCAACAACCACAACTACTACTACAATCACAACTACTACAATGACTGCTACTAATACTACTACAACAACAACAACAACAACAACAACCTGAATAATGACAATGGTAACAAAACTAACTTACCATAGTAACATTTTTTTTTCTTTGGTTTTCTTAATGCATTTATTAATAAAAATAAGTTCAAACATAATAATTAAAACGTTTTACACTATTTAACTCAACTTACAGAAATACATTACTTTTAAAACAAAACTAGTATATTTAACTTAAATGGTTTAGTCGTTCTAACAAAATAAAATGCGTTTTACTGAGTTTATTAGAGAAATCAGGTTGCATTCGCATGCTGCATAAAAACATTTTACAGTGTTTTACAGTATATAATAATTCACACTCAGAAAGTAAAAGTACATTGATGTTCATTACAAGCCAATAAGTTAAAAACTTTTCAAAATGCGCATACAATATATTGTTTTGCATTTTGTAGCATTCAGTCAAATAAAAGAGCCATTTTTATTTTTCCAGTCAGTCTGTAGTTTAGTCACGCCGATGATAACCTGCTGAACCTGACCCTGCAACTCATCACGTAATCTTAAATAGTGAATATTACACTGAGATGTCATGCGTTTCTTTCCACATAAGGGGGTTGGAGCTGAAGGAATGTGGACGGGAGTGTTTTAGCACATTAACATCATATGACATCATGATGCACAGTGATTTGAGCTGTACTTCAGAGATGACCTAAGCTTCATCCCCCATCAAAAAATATTTGCTGTTCTGTCGAGTTGTAGAGTCATTGTTTGTATAGAAATAAGCTAATTCAGGTTGATAAATATTTGAAAAATTACTCGGGAGAAATGTTTGTTAATCAGACAACGCCCACACAGAATATGCACACAAATCAATAAATTTACGCAATGCATTTACTGGAAACCCCTTCAAAAATCATTATCAAAGTTCAACAAACCTCACACTTCTTGTGTGTTTAGTAAAAAAGCCACAAATCAAGAGCTCGTTTTATTTTCAGATAATTTTGCTTTAGCACAGACTTCAATAGAGCTTTACTTAAAATCAGACCAGAATGTACAAGCAAGATGAGTGTGGGAAGATTGTCAAAAGGTTTCTAATATGCTCATAAAATCAGTTAAAAACTAATGGAGATCTTTTGGAAGTTGTGCTTTAAAACTTTTGATTTATTCTTTATAATTTAAATTACAGTATGTTATAAAGGTCTTAAATTGGCCTTTATAAACTCTGAAAAAACCCCGTATTTAAGAAAGATATTTTTTATTTAAAAACATACACTTAGAGTCTGTGCAACCAAAACTTTCAAAATCCAAAAAAAAACAAGAAGTTATGAATCAAACAGTTATTTTGTCATTTTAAAGAAGTTTGCTCACATTTCTTGACCTCGCTTTACATGACCTAGCAGACTAATAAATACAGCATTAACTGTACTTGTTCATCTTTGTGTACCTAATTATGCTGTCTTGGCAAAAACAAATGCAAAATGGCAGTTGAGTAATATATAAAGTGTTTTTAGAATTTAATACATAAATATGTCAACATATAGATGTTTTAATTTCATGACCTCTGCTTTATTATACACCATATCTGAAAGTTACAACGTTTAAAGGTATTATTTACCAATAACTAATGATGATAAATATTTTTTCCAATATTTATAGTCATTCATTAATTCATTAATTCATTTTCCTTCGGCTTAGTCTCTACTTCAGAGGTCGTCAAAGTGGAATGAACCGCCAACTATTCCAGCATATGTTTTATGCAGCGGATGCCCTTACAGCTGCAACCCAGTACTGGGAAACACCCATACACACTTATTCACACACACACACACACACACACACACACACACACACACACACACACACACACATGCAAACACACACACACACACACACACACACACACACACACACACACACTCATACACTACGGACAATTTAGTTTATTCAGTTCATTCAGAGCATGTCTTTGGACTGTGGGGGAAACCGGAGCACCCGGAGGAAACCCACGCGAGCACGGGGAGAACATGCAAACTCCACATGGAAATGCCAACTGGTCCAGCTGGGACTCGAAACAGAGACCTTCTTGCCGTGAGGTGACAGTGCTAACCACTGAGCCACTGTGCCCCCCCTCAATATTTATATTTTCAAATCATATTTTTAAGTTCAAATATTTTACAAAAGTTTTTAATGTGGTACCAAAACTAGCACAGAGAATCCAGAATTTTTCTGGCATTGGTACCAACTACTGGGTTTTGTATTTTGTTACAGTAAAACACTGCTGTAAACATCTTTATATTTCTTTAAAACAGCTTGTAAATCAACACATTATGGACCATTAAACAGTTCAGACAAACTGAGTTTAATGCAAAAGAAAATTCTTATCTTTTTGCAGTCTGATCAAATAACGAGTAAAGGATATTGTAGATAAAATAATTGATTCAGTTTATTCATTCTGCATGTTGGCAGTGTATTGAGTTTGTTGAGCATATGCAATGCGTATTTTATACATACAGAAAATCTACATTCTTGACACACAATAGTGCAGAAAAAGTAAAAGTAGCATGCTGTTTTGACCATAGTCAAGTTATGAGAAACACTTTCATAATATAACAGACAAATTTTATTAAACTTAAAATTATACAGGGATTGAATTTTTTTCCCATTTCAACTCCTTTTTTCTTTTTCTCCCATTTTTTTCCTACACACATGCACGCACGCACACACACACAGAAATAGCTCTGAGTTGTAGAAAGAAACTCTGAGTCATGATTACGCAGCTTCCAATAACACTGCAACGGTCAAAATCCTCCATGCGTTCCAGAAACATCCAGATCCTAACCAGTAAATGGCTGCATTTGCTATCGTATTTGATCCATATGTTAGGATATTGTTATAGGAAGAATATTATATATGCTGTTGTGAGAAATCTCCACCCAACAACCAAACACCGCACACAAAAGGTCAAAAGTCAAAGTGTAGGTGCCAGTCTAGACTCACAAACGCAGACATACAGTTTGAAAAAGCAGTTAGCACACAACATGTTATTAGCCTAAATAAATAAATAAAAAGTTGCTGAGACAGCAGGAGACATCATGTACAGAGACATGTGTGTAGGTGTGTGTGTGTGTGTGTAAGAGCTGCAGGTGCAGGTTTGCAGTCAGACTCATATTTCCTTCTCCTTAAAACAAGCTTTTGTTTCTAGTCCAAATATCAAAAAAGTCTTAAATCAAGAAGCATTTTGTAGACAAGAATAAAACATTCTTGTTATTAGAAATATTATCATTCATTCATTTTCCTTCGGCTTAGTCCCTTATTTAATAGATGTCGCCACAACGGAATGAACCACCAACCATTCCAGCATATGTTTTACGCAGCGGATGTACTTCCAGCCGCAACCCAGTACTGGGAAACACTGATACATTCTCACATTTAAACACACTCATACACTACGGCCAATTTAGTTCACACAAGTATATCCAATTCACCTATAGTGCATGTCTTTGGGGGAAACCGGAGCACCTGGAGAAAACCCACGCAAACACGGCGAGAACATGCAAACTCCACACAGAAATGCCAACTGGCCCAGCCGGGACTTGAACCAGCGACCTTCTTGCTGTGAGGTGTCATGGGCTAACCACTGCGCCACCGTGCCGCCCTTAGAAATATATCAAAATTATTTTAAAACAAGCTAAATAATCTGCCAATGGGTAAGCAAAATAATCTTGTTTTTGCTTTAAAATTAGAAAAGTATTTTTTTGCAGTGTAACACCAGGTGTAAACAGAGCCTGTATTGTAGAATAATGCAAATCTCAGTACAAAACTAAAATAAGAACAGGTTGTATGAAATGATACAATAAACTATTTTAAAAAACTGCCTACATATTTGAGCTGATTTTCATTTTAAGCAGCTTGTGTATCTTCTTGTCATAGCTGACATACCGGACTACATTAAAATGAGAGATGTGTGCTTTGACTCTTTGAAGTAACTTTGCCCTCAGGGATAATGTGCGGCATTCTCTTCATTTTGCTTACTTAACCAAACATACTCATGAAAAAAATGCAGGTGTAGGTGTCGGTTCTCGGTTGGTTAGTTCTTTATTTTTAACTGCACCAGCCTTACTGCAGTATACTGCATGGTGATACTGAGTGCCGAGTCAAGCTGGTATATGCTGATAAAAACAAAACACAATGACAACAAAAACAAAACATTTCATGTGGGCCTGAATTATGTCTTGTTGAGTAAACAACTTGTTGCATGTTGAGTCTTGAGTAAACCACATTAATAAATTTTTTACATACTTGTGATCAACTGTATTACCTTTGAATATCACTAACGTTACGGTTACTACGTAACCCTCGTTCCCCGAGGGGGGGAACAGAAATGCTATGTGGAAACTTCCACTATGGGGATTTCGTCAGAAAGCCAATCATGTGAAGAGAAATAAAACGGGCCAATGAAATGCCAATGAGTTGGCGGTGTCAGCGCACACAGCTGGCAGCAATCACAATCAGTTAGTGAATAAGAATGCCAGGTGTGCATAGCAAAAACACCTTTTCTAGCTGAAGAAGCCGAACTACAGCTGTCAGCTAAGGCGCAATCACTGTGGCGAAGGCACATAGCATTTCCGTTCCCCGAGGGGTTACATATTAACCGTAACGTTTCCCAGCGGGAGGGGAACTTCAATGCTTCAATGTGGAAACTTCCACTATGGGGAAATGTATGGAAAATGCCACAGTGATTGAACCTTTACCACGTCTCTGGTGAGAGGTTTGCCAGGCTCTGGCGTGAGCGCACCATCATCACCAGAGACGCAGCCCTCCAACGTGTCCCCTGGCCCTTACCTGTGAAGCGCTTAAGGCTTATTTATATTTTTTGGGGAGTTGTAAATTTTAAAATACGACAGTATGTTGGGAAGCGTGTCAGTCCCGAATGGGGAGGACGCTGCGGAGGCCACCTGCTGCCCAATGGGGAGACCTGGTGGCAGGAAGACATATGGACTAACCCTGAGAAGGGGGAGCACACATATGAAGGATGGTTAGCAGGGAGGGAAGACACGGACCCACCTGAAGCGGGGGGAACTATACCATTGGCTGAGTGAAGCATATGGGATCACCAGTGGGGATCACGCATAGCAGGCACCTATACCCAGAACGCGGGCTGACCGAGCAGGCATGCCAAAACTTAATGGGCCAGGCACCCGACTCCTCCGCTGAGTCAGGTGCTGGGGGCCTCGGAGAAACTCTGTAGGGTTCGCCAAATAGGGAACTCAACTGAGCAGAGTAAGAAAAGCGCACGCATCTCTGTGTTAGAGAGAAAGGCGTAGCAAGCGTGTTTCAACACCGTACTGAATTTCCTCATTCACTGGCGTTATCCAACACATGTAAGAAAAATTGGTTCCACTCAAAGATACAGAATCTTACGAATGTATTAGGTGTCGCCCAGCCCGCAGCTCTACAGATGTCTGTTAGAGAGGCGCCGCGCTCAAACCCAAGAGGAGGCGATACTCTTAGTCGAGTGCGCTCTCACTCCTGGGGGACACGGCTCACCCTGGCACTGAAAGCGAGGGAGATGGCATCCACTATCTGGTGGGCCAACCTCAGTTTGAATACGGCACTTCCCATCTGCCGATCATAACAGAAAGGGAGCTGCTTAGAGTCATAAGCTCTATAATGTGGTCACATAGCGCAGAGCGCGAATGGGACGCAGCAGAGAAAGGGGCTGGGACTGCCTCCTCCGTGGGCAGTGCTTGCAGGTTCACTACGTAGTCTAAAAAGAAAGCACTGTAGGAATCTCGGGCACCTAGGTGGGCCGGGGTCTCAGGAAAACGTGAGAGTGGGCCGGCCCAAATTGCTGGCACTCTTCGCTGTCTGAAAATGCCTCCAGATACCTCACCCTCTTGACCGATTCCAAAGCGACCAGCAGAGCTATCTACCTGGACAAAAATCTTAAAGATACTGAGTCAAGTGGATTGAGAAGACCTCTCCTAAGAGAGATCTCCAAGTGGGTATGAGAGGGGGACAGGATTGATTTACTTATCTAGCGTCTCGCGCCTCTGGGAACTGGATTATGAGGCGACCTCTGCGTCCTCAGAGCGGGGATGATCGTAACGCCAACCCCTCAGTGCGGAGGGGACAGCCTAGCTCCAGCCAGCTGAAGGAGGATAGCATCACACTGATCTGACATGTCTGGGGTCCCTCTCGGAGAGAAGTACACCACACAGCGAATAGACTCCACTTCAGGGCGTAGGCATGCCTCGTAGAGGGTGCTCTAGCCTGAGTGACGGTGTTAACCACCAAACCGGTAAGTCACCTAAGTCCTCCACGCTCCATCTATGGACCACACGTGATTCCAGAGATCTGGGCGTGGGTGCCAGATGGTGCCTGTCCCAAAGAAGAAGGAGCTTCTTCAAAGGTATATGCCAGGGAGGGGCCGTCACGAAGAGAGAGCTGAAATACAAGTCTGGTTGAGCCATAGAGGCGCAATAAACAGACCTGCTTCTCGTCCTCCCTGACATACACAGTATCTGTGCGAGTAGGCTCACTGAAGAAATCGCATCTGGGGACCCGATCGGGAAGCCAATGCTGAAGCGGTCTCATACGGATGCCATATGCCCCAGGAGCCTCTGAAATAATATCAGTGGGACCACAGTTTTCCTGTCGAATTCTCTCAGACAGGTCAGCATCATCCTGGCGCACTCTCGAGGGAAGCGCGCCATCATGGTGATCGAGTCCAGCTCTAACCCGAGAAAAGAGATGCTTTGCACGGGGTCGAGCCTGCTCTTTTCTCGGTTGACCCGAAACCCCAACAGGTCGAGGTGCCGGAGCACCCAGTCCCTGTACAAAATCATTTGATCCCGCAAGTGAGCTAACAAGCCAGTCATCGAGATAATTGAGTATGCAGATGCCCGCGAGCCGAAGGAGACATGAACATACGTGTCCTTCAGGTCTATCACTGCAGACCAATCCTGAGGACGAACGCACCGGAGGATGTGCTTCTGCATGAGCATTCTGAGCGGCTGCTTGTAAGGCAGCGGGTCAAAACGCGCAGAACTAGGATTGGTCATAACCCACCGCTCTTTTAGGATACGATGAAGTACAGACTAAAAAGCCCATATCTCATCTCAGCTGGAGGGACCAGCACGATTGCATCCTTCGCCAGGAGGACAGAAATCTCCTCGCGCAAGACAGGGGCGGACACAGGGCTGACACCCTGTGTAATACACGCCTGTGAACTTGGGGGACCGTTTAGCGAACTGAATCACATAGCCGAGTCTGATTGTCTGAATGAGCCATCGCGACGGGCTGGGCAGCGCTAACCAGGCTGGCAGAGCCCATGCGAGTGACATCATCGGCGCAATCACTGACGCACCAGCGGTGGGGCAGCACGGGATGGGAGGGCTCACCCCGGGAGGCGCGCGTCCCGAGGAAGAGCGAAAGATAAGAGGTTTAATCTTAACTTCGTCCCAAGAGCCTGCAGGGCGGCTGGGAGTGCGAGAGAAAGGAGCCCGTCCTCTGGCACTCTCGGAGCCTGTGGCGAAGAGCACCGATCCTGCGAGCTGGAAGGCATAGCGTACCATACTGGCAGTGTTCGGGCTATCACACCCGGAGAAAGGAAAAATTGCTCTTATAAAATTTAGTAGCCATACGGCCATGAGTTAATGATATGGGTGTCCCTGGCCCTCCGCCAGGGAAAGAGTAAACCTCCTTTTCTCCGAGTGGCCCGTCTCAGGGACGCTTCGTGGTCCGTACCGGACTTAGCGGCGCCCTGAGGGAGGCGGTGATCGTCTGTGAGGTGCTCAATGCAGCCGCTTAACCGGTTGAACGGACAGGGCGGCGGAGCAGATTTTGGAGCCACAGACGAGCACCCTCGGCGAGGAGCAGCCAAAGTGGACGATTCGACGGGGAGAGCGGTTTTTGAGCCCGCCGATCGCACTTGACTACTCTTTCACTGTAGTGAATTCCTGGGTGAATTCACCAACGGTGTCGCCGAACAGGCCAGCCTGGGATATGGGTGTGTTAAGAAAGTGAACTTTGTCAACGTCACGCATATCTGCCAGGTTTAGCCATAGGTGGCGTTCCTGGACCACTAGTGTGGTCATCGTCTTTCCCAGGGCACTCGCAGCCGACCTGGTGTTTTTAGAGCAAAGTCGGTTGCAGTGCGTAGTGCATTAAGTCTGGGTCGGAACCTTCCTCGTGCCGCTGGGCCAACGCTTGCGCCAGCCATAGCAAGCAAAATGGAAGCAGCCTGGCCCGCAGCAGTGTAGGCTCTGGCCCCAAGGGACGCAGACAACCTACACGCTTTGGACGGGAGCCGAGGCTAACCACGCCAGGAAGGGGCACCACAGGGGCAAGATTGACCGTGCTAGCACACTGGGGATTCGCCTCGTACCCCCTGGCTGCTCCGTCATCGAGGAAGGTGAGGGCAGAGAGCACGCAGACCAGGCAGAAAAAGGTGCCCTCAGCGCTGCGTGAACTTACTGTGCACCTCCGGGAAGAAGGGGACGGGAGGCTTAGAGGGTTTCCCCTTCTTATCCTCCACGTAACACCCGTCTAATCGGTCCGGCGGCGAAGCTGGGGGGACAAGCCATCTCCAGCCTTGTCGCCGAAGCAGCCCGGCCGTCATATCAGATGGCATATCCGAAGCCTCGCTTACCACCCCTGAGGGAGGAAGCGGGTCCGAATTGTCATCGGAAAATGAAAACGACAGCCCACCCTCCGATGCAGCGATGGACATCTGGTCCTCGGTGTCATCAAGTGAGAGGGCGACCATCCCGAAGGATGGTGCGCTTCTCTCACTCGAAGCTTGGATGGAGCGCGCTGAGGAATGGGAGGTCCGTAAGCCCGAGGGCGGCGGATTGACCCCCACTGTGACCCTCAGATCTGCCCGAGTGCCAACTGATACTTGCGGGGGACAACAGGGGTGGTTCGCCCTTTTGCAAGAGCGAGCCGCGATCTTAGCTGCGCAACAGACATGCTATCACAGTGATGGCATGCGCTGCCCGCGAGCACCGCATTAACATGCTGGACCCCCAGACATGCAATACAGTGCTCGTGTCCATCATCCGTGGACAGGAAACCACCGCATCCAGAAATGCACGGTCGGAGCGACGTCTTTAAAAAGATGCGCTACATGACCGTGTTGCTCTTTTAGGAGAATTGCTTAAATTTCTATGCACCGCTCTTGAAGTACCGGTCCAGCGAAACGCCCAGGGATGGGAGAAACCCAGCTCGACCACCGCTGCTCGCGTTGTTGCTTGCACTGGAACCGCGAGAAATCAGCCTCTAAGAAGACGGCAGCTTTCTCTCACTCTCTCTCGAACGAAGTCGGAGGATGACAGCAAAACGTCTCTTTTAGACTGCACATGAGGCTTCTGAAAGTTTTTTTTCAAAGTTCTGAGTCTTTTTGCTATGCACACCTGGCATTCTTATTCACTAACTGATTGTGATTGCTGCCAGCTGTGTCCGCTGACACCGCCAACTCATTGGCATTTCATTGGCCCGTTTTATTTCTCTTCAGATGATTGGCTTTCTGACGAAATCCCCATAGTGGAAGTTTTCACATAGCATTGAAGTTCCCCTCCCGCTGGGGAACTTTTTTTGTTTCCAACACATTTCAATGACTTTTCCCCACAGATTTCTATAAATATTTTTTCTCGAAAATTGATGAGAAGATGCAACAAAACTAAACAACTAAAACAAAGCCACTGCAAAAACACACCTCAGATTCCACCAGAGCCCATGTTGCAACCAAACTACACAAAAACACAATACAAAAACAGAATCCTTGTCATTTTTCCACATATGTCCAAGATTTCTACAGATTTCCCAAATAAATCAGACTTGAAGATGCAATCAAACCATACCCAAACCATTCTTTTATCTTTGCCATGATGACAGTACAAAATATTTTACTAGATATTTTTCAAGATACTAGTATTCAGCTTAAAGTGCAATTTAGCTAGGTTAATTAAGCAAGTTAGGATCAAATCATTGTATAATGATGGTTTGTTCTGTAGACAATCAAGAAAACAAATTGCTTAAAAGGGCTAATAATATTGACCTTAAAATGGTTTTAAAAAAATTAAAAACTGCTTTTACTCCAGCCGAAATAAAACAAATAAGACTTTCTCCAGAAGAAAAAATATTATCAGAAATACTGTGAAAAATTCCTTGCTCTGTTTAACATACTATTTAATATAAATATTTAAAAAAGAAAAAATTCACAGGAGGGCGAATAATTTTGATTTCAACTCTATATGGAAAATGGCTGAAAATGGCTGTTTTGTTAATACTTGAAATAATATGATCAAAACTATAAAGTATAGAGCTGTCTTTTTGTAAAATAAAAATATATAAGGACTACACACATATACACATAGACAGTTAATACATTTTTATACAGTTAAGTTCCTTTCATTTAAAGTGTGTGCTGTACACTATTGAGAATACTGTGCTGAAGCTTAACTCCACAAAATCAAATTTTCATCACAAATTAGTAAATTAATAAATAAATTACTAAACAAATAAATAAATAAATAATTAAATAAATAAAATACTAAATATTTCCCAAATTGCACACCCATAAGTCACAGCAATTTGTTCTTCAACTCTGCTTAAAGTATAACCTAAATATCACTCAGTTTTTGAGATTAAACAGCTCCAACAGCAGATCATTTCAGTCCTGCTTTCATGGAGACCCAGAAATGCCTGTGGAACTTCAAGACCATGTAAGTGGGAGGGAAAAATGTTTGAGAGAGTTATAAAAAAAAAAGAAGCTGGAAATACACAGCGCAGCTCAGAGCAGGCCGTCTAGCTAAATAAGTACATTTGAAAAGGGCTCAAATGTAAGAAAAGTGATGAAAGGGTCCAGAAATGACAAACTCTTTAGCATCTGGGTGTAATCATAAATGTGTTGAATTCATTTGTATGCTAAAGTAAGAAACATAAATGATCAGAAACAGAATGAAAAAAGCAAATGGCTCAATATTTTCTAAAGGCATTGTAACCTCTAATTTGAAATACAAATATCCGCTTCTTTGTGAAGGAATCGACTGTTTTTGGTCATATAATTAATCCCAGCTGCAGACATCAAACTATGGCTGTTACGAAAGGGTCATGTTAAGTAATTTCATGTGTTCCAGTCATTGTGAATTTGTACTTTGAAGTCCTTTGATTGTCTAACACAAAATCTAAATATCCAGCAACTTTGTGACACATTTCCTTTTTCCACTCTAGCAAAACTAGTTGCAAGATAAAGTCTGAGGACAGTGGTATTCAAAAGGCTTTCGTTTCAAAATAGTTGATAATTCTTCTAATTATACGTAATTCAAACTAATTGTCGAACACAAAGAGCACCTGTTTTTCTATACTTGTGTGAGTCCTATATGACACCTATATGACAATAAAAATGTTGAGAGGAATTTTAAGTGGCTTTTAATCTAGATTGGACTGATCAGATACAATTGTTTTTTTAATAGTGGTGATGAATCTAATAATTCTCAACTGAATGACTTTAAGCATGTTCAGAGCACTTAAGGCTTAACTTTAATACTTAAATTACATTAAGTCTTACTGTCATTGAATGAATATATGATTCATGCACCCAAAAAGGCTTTTTTTTGGTAATTTTAGACTTTTAGTGATGAATTTAGTAAATAGTCACATTTACTGTACTTATGCTCACATGCACCACAGATTAATATATACGCTCATATGCAATAGAAATCACACAGATAATGGAATGAGTGTAAATAACAAACAAACAAAATAATAAATAAAATTGGGGAAAATAAATATTGATCAGTTCTTATCTGAGCCAAATTCAAATCCAGAAAGATTAAAAAAAAAAAAAACTTTAACCAGGATGATACAATGATGTCACATGTCTTTAGATGTGGTTTAAAGCAGATTTCTTAAAAATAATAATATATAAAAAACAATTATTATTCATACCCCACAATTATTCATACCCCTGGCAAATTCTGACTTAAAGGTTTTTATTTTTTGACCGGAAATGACAGAGGCTTCTAGCAAAAGATAATAAGACGATGTACAAGAGGCATCATTGTGGAAAAAATATATATTTCTCAGTTTTTATTTACATTTGAACCATAAATTTAAGTCAGAATTAGCCAAGGGTGTGAACAATTTTGGACTTGACTGTATATAATTTTGTTAATGAAATGAAAAAGACCAAAAATAAATGCAGTCAATATTTAACATTTGATTAAGATAAATAAACACTCTATCATGAAAAACTATGAAATAAAAAAAAAAATTGGATTAAAATAAAATACTAACTATAATCTAATGAACACAAAATTGATTAAATTATATATAAATATAAACTATCCAAAATAAAATAAAAATGAAGCAAGCAATTGTATAAAATAAGTAAATAAATGTATATATGAACTAAAACGTAAATAGAAACTGAACAGAAATAAAAACATAATAGAAATAAAAATATTTTTTATACAGTAATCATAATTTTCACTGTATAAATTAGGGTTTTATACACAAAACTATAAAGATGACCTTTAAATTTTAGAATTTAGGAGAGTTTATATGTGAACACAACTTTTTTTTTTTCAAATAATGTAATATAATAAATATAAAAAATATATTTTTCTTTTCAAACCTGCACTTTTGTTCTGCAAAAAACCATATAGGGTTTGAGCCTACAGCATTCCACCAACAGTCCCACCACGCACCCATATGCTTTCAGTTTACGCTGACAAATTTACTCAAACAGATGATTGATAACATTTGCTAATATGCTGTTGGGATGAGCACAGACATGCAACCTCCAAAAATCTTTATCGTTTATTCAAATCTTTCCATTGTTTTCCTTACACATTCACTCTAAGATGCTGTAATATGATCTTGGAGTTAATAGGCAGAGAGTGTTTGTTGGGCCTATAAGTCTGAAAGCATGTATTACGGATGTGAGCTTTGTATACACAACTAACCAGACAAAAGCTCACGGTATGTGTGTCTATCTAAGCGTACAATTGTCTGTCTGCTGTGTTGACCGAGTTTTAATGTTCTGGTGTTGAACGAGTTGTTGCAGAACAGCTTGGTTGCATGTGAATTGAAAAGCAGTCTACTAGGCTCAGTTTTAAAAGCCATTGTTGTAAACATCTGAAGAATTTAAAGCTCACCTTTAAAGACAAATATAACAAAGCTTTCTGACACGTGCTGTTTCCTCTCATTGTCTTTGCGGATCCAGTTTTGTCATACAATGTTTATGCACATGATTAATGGCCGCCAGATTTCCCTAAGGCTACGCAGAGTTCACAAATACTTCATTCATCTGTCATTTAGCATTAATGGCAAAAACACAAGAATGCTCTGGGTCATTTCTCAGGTAATCTCATACATGACTAATGTAGCCATCAGCAGATAACGAACACCTCAGAGAGAGTCTCTTAGCTCTAGCTGGAGGCTTTTAAGGGATATCTGCTCTAGATTAGTAGCTTGCAGTTGGGGAGTGAGTGAGTCTTTATCGAAGTGTGCATGGATGTGGTTTGAGCGCAGCCTGTCACGTTAGTATGTGCTGATCTTGCTTCAATTAAATGTTCTCTTTGGGGAATGTAATCCTCAGAGAGATTGCAGAACATAGTTGCTTTACTCGTTATGAGAAAGCGTGAGGTCAAGAGTCAACAGTATATTAAATCATTTACATATTTCATTATTTAGCACTT
The DNA here is from genome assembly GCA_903798115.1 of Danio jaintianensis. Classification (NCBI taxonomy): domain Eukaryota; kingdom Metazoa; phylum Chordata; class Actinopteri; order Cypriniformes; family Danionidae; genus Danio; species Danio jaintianensis. The sequence continues at coordinate 5,394,312 of CAIGQV010019951.1, read as the reverse complement.
TAACAATGTGGGTGATCTCATCCTGCACTACAGCATGTATTCTATGAATATGATATGAAGTCTGATATGAAGGAAAATGCTGCTTTCAAAGGGTGCATAGGCATCAAGGCATGTTTAAATCCAAATCTAGTTAATTTAGGCTACGTTTACGTAACAGCGATGTAGCCAGAAATGGAAAAGTTTTTCCTTTGTGTTTTTAAAATGTTTCACATTTACACAACGTTTTAAAAAGGATATGCTTTTACACACCTGAAACAATTACACACCAAAAACTATCTATTACATTTGTCAGGCCAGTATTTGGTACTGTCACCTTCTTAGTAAACAGAACCTGTAAGGAAGTGACAATGTGTCAATGAGTTGGTGTGAGTGTGAATTTGCCGTGTGTGTAAGACGTGTGGCAAATAATGTGAATAATGTGAAGTAAATCTACACTTTGCTGATGAAGCATTAGCAAACATTTCAGCAACAATACCAACACTGCCATGTACATCGTTATTGTTGTGTGTTTGTTTGCGCTTGCCTTCAATGTACACCTCCCTCGACACGTACCATGTATGTGCATGACATCATCGTTTTCAAAAACTCTCATTTTTGGGTGTTTATACAGACATGACAATGGCAGCATTTTCAAAAACTTCCACTTTGTAAACAATTTTCAGATTTATAAAGATTCAGATTTTTAGTCCTAAAACCGATGTTGTCTTGTAAACGAGCAGGAAAAATTAATTAAAAAGTTTTTTCCCTGAAAATGTTGTCCTAAACATCCCCATAATGTGTCTTGAGCATTCTTCATCTGATCAATTTGTGAAGACTGAACCGAAGTATTCTTTGATGCCTTTGATATCTCACAATACTGTGTGCCCCATTCCTGATTGCAAAAAAAAAAATGTCATGAAGCTGTGCTTGGTGGTCATTTTGTGTGTAAATGTAAATTATTCCCCACCAAATTTTTCCACTTTTGATGTCATTTCATCAGTTAGTATTGTGGTAATTAAGCATTAAACCATATCAACAAAGCTTGCTCTGTTTTGTTTTATATCATTAATCCATTATTCTGCTTAAGAGCTCTGTCAGAAATACATATTTTTAGTTCATGCACAAACTTGGCCTTCAAAGTCACTACTTGATAGGGCAGCGAGGTTGACTTGTTAAATAACGTTTAAATTAAATAAGAAATCTACCACTCAGAACACCTTAGCAACTGCATACAATATGAAAAACACATAAAACGCTGTATCAACGTGAATGGACTACTCAGAACAATCGCACAACATGCAGAAAGACACTCTGAAAAACCTCAAAATATCTTTGCAGCTTCAAAATATCTTTGATGCTTCAAAATATCTTCGCAGCTTCAAAATATCTTTGATGCTTCAAAATATCTTTGCAGCTTCAAAATATCTTTGATGCTTCAAAATATCTTCGCAGCTTTAGAGCAACAGGAAAAACTTCTCAGAACACCATAGAAACTGCCTATCAAAATAAAAGTGCCTTTTTTAGAATACCTTAGCAACTGCAAAGCAATGTTAAAAGCCCTCTAATTATCTTATCTTGGCAACTAACTACTGTAGCAGCATGCAGAAAAAAACTCAGTATGCCTTACCAACATCTAACATCATAACTGCATAGTAACTTACAGAAAAGACACTAGGAATATCTTAGCAACAGCACAGTAGCATTAAATCCAGAACAACCTAGGTGACTACAGCAACATGATAAAACCAACCCATACACATTAGCAATGTGATACAGTCTCAGAATACCTGACCAACTGCATAACAACATAAAAAAAACTTAAATTTAGATTGAAATTAAAATTTACTCTTATATTTATATAGTGCTTGTTATAATTGATGTCTCGGTGCACTTCAATATCTTGTGAAAATTTATTTGTCCTTTAGAATCTTTATTCAAATATCATAACCTTCATCTCTTGCCTCGAAATAACTTTTTACTATGGAAACTGTCTCAAATCACATTGGCAAATGCACAACAGCATTTAGAACACTCAGAATATCATAGCAACTGCACATTACTATGGAAACTGTCTCAAAACACATTAGCAACTGCACAACAACAATCAGAAGAACGTCCTGGTTACGTCCGTAACCCACGTTCCCCGAATAAGGGAACGGAGACGTGCGTCTGGAACAGACTATGGGAGTATGTATGGAAGAAAACGGGCCAATGAAATGCCAAATTGAATTGGCAGAGCTTTGCTCCACAGCTGGCAGCAATGAGCCATCAGCGCTATATAAGCTGCACGCTGCGGAGTGAGCCTCAGAATTTGCCTGCTGAAGAGCCGATCACTCAGCTAATCAGCTGGAGACTCAGCTGCTGTGGCAGTGGAGACGCACGTCTCCGTTCCCTTATTCGGGGAACGTGGGTTACGGACGTAAGCAGGACGTTCCCCTTCATACGGGAACTTCAACGTGCGTCTGGAACAGACTATGGGAGACTGTATGGAAAACGCCACAGCAGCTAAGCCTGTCACGCTCCTGATGTGAAGTTTGCCAAGCATAGCATGGGCGCACAAGCATCACCAAGAGCGCAACCTTCCAACGTCCCCTAGGCCCTTAATTACCATTACATGGGAATAATTACAATTTAGATCGGGGGTCGTAAATGTGCTTTTACCTAGCTAATATAGTCTAGGGATTTTAGAAATACGACAGTACGTTGGGAAAGCGTGCCAGTCCCCGAAGGGGGAGGACACTGCGGAGGCCACCTGCTACCCAAGAGGGGAGACTTGATGGCAATAAGGACATATGGACTAGCCCTATGGAGGGGAAGTGCTACATATGATAAGCTGGTTAGCGGGTAGGGAAGACACGGGTCCGCCTGGTCAGGGGCAACACTCCGTGGCTGAAATAATCATATGGGTTCACCATCGGGGACCGCGCATAGCTGGCACCGAACCTCAGCATGTGGGTAGACCAAGAGTGGGCATACCAGACATCACACTGAGCCAGGCACCCGGCTCCTCCCCTGAGTCGGGTGCTGGGGGCCTCGGAGGAATTCTCTAGGGTTCGCCAAGCGGGAAACTTACTAGCAGAATAGAAAAGGCGCACATATCTCCGGGTTAGGGAGCATGGCGCAGCAAGCGTTTTTGACACCGAGTTTAATTTTGTCCCGATTGACCGGAGTGACCCAGTAATTGGGAGGAAACCGACTCCACTCGAGGATTATAAAATCTCGTGAATGTGTTAGGTGTCGCCCAGCCCGCAGCTCTGCATAATCTGTTAAGAGGTGCTGCGTACTCACGCCGAAAAGGAGGCACCGCTTTTTTTTTTTGTTTGTTTCTTTTTTTTTTTTTTAAGTGTGCTCTCTCTCCCGGGGGACACAGCTTGCCCTGGCACATGAGGCGAGGGCAATGGCATAACTATAAAATGGACCAACCTCTGCTTTGATACGGCACTTTCCTTCTGCCGATCATAACAGAAAAGAGCTGCTTAAAGACGTATGCTCTACGTGTCACATTAAGCCACCGGAATCCTAACCCTCCTGCTGATACCAACGCGACCAGCAGAGCTGCCTTCATGGACAGAAAACTTATAGATACTGAGTCGAGTGGCTCAACGGACCTAACCATAACCGCTGGGGCTAGAGAGATTCTCGAGAGGGAAAGAGAGGGGGGCGGGGATGGAATCTCGCGCCACGCACCTCTGAGGAACCGGCTGATAAGGTTATGCTTTCCCAGCGCGCTACCATCCGCCGCCACAGCGGGGATGGCAGCACGCCAAACCTTCAGTGTGGAGGGTGACAGCCTGCGCTCCAGTTATCCTGAAGGAAGAAAACCCAACACTAATCTGGCATGTCCGGGGTTCTTCTCAGAGAGAAGAGCTCCACACAACGAATAGACTCCACTCCAGTACATAAGCTTGCCTATACAGGGTGCTCTAGCCTGAGTGACGGTCTTAACCATCTACTGATAGGTCACCTAAGTCTACCGCGCTCTGTCTAGAAACCCTTAATGAGGGTTCCAGAACGCTGCGCGGGAGCCAGAGGGTGCCCGTCCCAGAAAAAGGAGTACTTCTTCCGGGGAATTCGTCAGGGAGGGCTATCACGAGGAATTTGTGAGTCTGGAAACTCGGGTCCGGTTGGGCCAAGGAGGCGCAACGAGCGAGACCAGCACCTCGTCTCCCCGACCTTGCACAGAGTCTGTGCGCGCAGGCTCACTGGGGAAAAACACATATTGCATAAACCCGAGGCCAGCTGAGAGCCAGCGCATCCGTGCAGAGCAGGGAAAGCAGCTGGCGAAGGGCCGCTCGGGAGAAGCGGCAGGATGTCCTGGGCCCCTCTGACTGGGCCCATAACAGCTGGACTGTGCCGTGGTGGAGTCTTCATTCTCCCAGAAACGTAACTGTCGTGAGAGCACGTAAGCTGGCACGGTAGAGCTCGTATGGGATATGAACGGCGCGCAGCTATCAAGCCGCATGACTCCGGAGGAGCAGACGGCGAGCGAGCTGAGACATGTGACGAGAACGTATACCTCCCATACGGTTGATATAAGCTACCGTTGCCATGCTGTCCGTCCTGACCAGCACATGCTTCTGCTTTAACACCGTTTAACACACTGGAGGCATCTGTCGATACGACAACATGCCTGGATGCTTGCCCTAGGGGCACCCCGGCCCGTAAAAAAGCAAGATCCGTCCAGGGACTGAAGGTGCGGCGACACAGCGGAGTGATATGCACCCGGTGCGCGCCCTCGCGCCATGCCCGTCTGGGAACTCGATCGTGAAGCCAGCGCTGAAGTGGTCTCATATGAAGCAAACCGAGCGGCGTAACAGCGGCTGCGGATGCCATGAGCCCCAGGAGCCTCTCAAAATATTTCAGTGGAACCACTATGTTCCTGTCGAGCGTGCTCAGACAGGAAAGCACTAGCCTGGCGCACTCCTCCGAGAGGCGCGCTACCATAGCGATCGAGTCCAGCTCCAGCCCGAGAAAAGAGATCCTCTGCACTGGGCAAAGTTTGCTCTTCTCTCGGTTGACCTGAAACCCCAACTGGTCAAGGTGCCGAAGCACCCTGTCCCTGTGCATAACCAATTGATCGCGAGACGAGGCTAGAATCAGCCAGTCGTCGAGATAATTGAGAATGCGGATGCCCGCAAGCCGAAGCGGCGCTATGGCACCCTTCGCGAGCTTTGGTGAAAACCCGCGGAGACAGAGAGAGCACGAAGGGGAGGACTTTGTACTGACATGCTCGTCCTTCGAACGCAAACCGGAGAAATGGACGGTGGCGTGGAAGAATGGAGACATGAAAATACGCGTCCTTCAGGTCTATAGCTGCAAACCAATCCCGAGGACGGACGCACTGGAGTATGCGCTTCTGTGTGAGCATCCTGAACGGCATTTTGTGTAAATGACAGTTCAGTCTGCGCAAATCTAGGATTGGTCTTAACCCTCCGCTCTTTTTCGGCACGATGAAGTACGGGCTGTAAAACCCACATTTCATCTCGGCTGGAGGGACCTGCTCGATTGGCCCTCCACCGGGAAAAGAACGGTTCTCCTCCTCTCCAAGTGGTCCGTCTTGGGTTCGCTTCGCGGTCCGATTACCGGACTTTACGGAGACCTATGACAGGAGCGTCAACCTCCTGCGGAGGGGGCTCGGCGCGTTCACTAGCCAGTGTAACGGGCTGTGACGGCGGAGCATTTTGGAGCCGCGGGAAGAGCGCTCTCGGCGAGGAACAGCCAGCGCGGACGGGTCCGGTGGGGGAGCAGTTTTCCGAGCCCACCAGGAGAAGACCTGCTCCATTGCGCACGGCTGATCTCTCACCACCGAGGACTCCTGGGTAAAGTCCCCGACGGTGTCGGCGAGTAGGCCTGCCTGGGATATGGGCACACCAAGAAAGCGTACTTTGTCGGCGCGGCACATTTCTGCCAGGGTAAGCCAAGGGTGGCATTTCCGGACCACTGTGTGGTCATCGTCCTCCCCAGGGCACGGGCGGCCGACTTGAAGGTCATGAGAGCATAGTCGACCACCGTGCAATGCTTACGCATAAGCCTGGGGAAGAACCGCCCCTGTGCAGCACAGCAGGTGCCGGGGTGCAGGGCAGAAGCGGCATGACCCGCAACGGTGTGGGCTCTGGCCATGAGAGACACAGAAAACCCACCCGCCTTGGACGGGGGTCTCAGTTTACCCCTCCAGGTGGCGGCCAACCACCTGAGGAATAGCTTCGTACCCACTGGCCGCCTCGCCATCAGGGGAGGTGAAGGCGGAAGCGCACGAGGACCGGGCAGAGAAAAATGCCCTCTATGCCAGCGTCCGCTCGCTGTGCACCCCTGGGAAGAAGTAGACGGGAGCTGGAAGACTCATCTTACATCAGCTCGCACGCCACACCTCTAGTCGGTCCGGCGGTGAGACTGGGGGACAAGCCATCTCCAGCCACACCGCCGAAGCAGTCCAGGAAGCGCAGCCATCATGTCTGATTCGAGAACCGTGACTACGCATTGCACCCTGTAGGATGGAAGTGAGCCCGGTCTGTCATCTGAGCATGACAGCTCGCCCTCCGATGTCGCGATGGACATCTGATCTCCAGTGTCATCAAGCGGAGGCGCGGGCATCCCGGGGGATGAACCACACCACCACTCGAAGCTTGGATGGAGCGCGCTGTGGAGGAGGGGGGGGTCCGCGAGCACGGAGGCGACGGATAAGCCCCCACTGTAATCCTCAGATCTGCCCGCGTGCTAACCGCTTTCACGGGGAGCAACGGGGGTGGCTTGGAAGCTGCGATCTCAGCTGTGCAACAGCCATGCTCTCACAGTGAGAGCATGAGCTGTCCGCGAGCACCGCATCGACATGCTGGACCCCCAGACGTGTGATGCGATACCCGTGCCCATCATCCGGAGATAGGAACCACCGCATCCAGAAACGCACAGTCAGAACAGCGTCTTGAAAAAGACGTGTTGATTGACTGTGTTGCTCTCTTAGGGAATCTGCTCTTTTAGTGGAAACTGCTCTTTTGTGAACACCAGCGAAACGCCCAGGGGACAGGAAGCCCAGATCAATTGCCGCTGTCGCGTCATCTCCCGCACTGGTGAGTAAACTGGTTTCAATCTTGAAATCAGGTTGGCAGATAGAGTGTCTTCAGTCTCTGTGAGAGGCTCTGAAGTAATTAAATTCTGAGGCTCACTCCGCAGCATGCAGCTTATATAGCGCTGATAGCTCATTGCTGCCAGCTGTGGAGCAGAGCTCTGCCAATTCAATTTGGCATTTCATTGGCCCGTTTTCTTACTTTTCAGAGTGATTGGTCATCTGACGTACTCCCATAATCTGTTCTTCACGTTGAAGTTCCCGTATGAAGGGGAACACACAGAATACCTTAACAACTGCACAACAACATTCAGAAGAACGCTTAGAATATCTTAGCAACTGCACATTACTATGGAAACTGTCTAAAAACACATTAGCAACTGCACAACAGCATTCAGAAGAACACTCAGAA